>JARHVA010002811.1:465000-537500 GCA_037957365.1 Torreya grandis
ATTGTCCTAGTTGTTGTTGTCTTTATTATTGGTTTTTATGTTAAAGAAAAGGATTTTGATATATTTCAAAATTCTAATTAGATGTGGGAGCTCTATTTGCCAATGTTATCTCCCCATTTTCCAACATATTCTCAATCACATGTTTTATTTTCACACAATGATGAAAATTATGGCTATTAGCCTGATGATACTTGTAAAATTCATTTGGCTTGTACTAGCCTAGATAATTAAGGCCCTTAGGATAGTGCTTCGAAATAGGCTAGTTAATCAGATTAGATTTAGTAAGATGATGAAACATAAATTCAATAGGCTATCCAAGGTCACTAAAAATGTAATGGGTTGATACAATTATCCTTGGAGGAGGGTTTTGCAAAGGCATATATTATTTTGCTTGTTACACTAGTTTAGGTTATTATTCTTGCCACTAAAGAGATTGTTGGTTATGAGTAATTTGCATATGTAGCATAAGATAAGAAGATGGTGTTTGCACCATTTGGACATGTCATGAGTCATTTAATCTATTCCCTAAAACATTCTTGTTGAGATTAAAATACTTGGATTTTTCATAGTTATTGTGTTGGGTTGGTTGTAACTCTTGCTCTTAGACATGGTTCTAATTCTGGCCATTATTCTAGTTTTGGTTCTAGCTCTAATTTGATGAGGTAAGTTTAATTATCCTTTTGTTAATAAGGTCTCTTTAAATCAAAAAACCTTTGTAAATGATTTCCTTAAAGGTATGTGCACAATGTAGCTCCATATTGTAAGATATCTCACTATGTATATTCTTGGTAAATACAATAACTAGTTATTTATCTAGTAGACTATGGGTAAATTAGCTTGTAAGTGCTCTCCATCACTAAAAATAACTTGTGAATATTTCATCAACTTTTATTTGTCTTTTATCAAATCTACCAATGAAATCTCATTATCAATATTGTAGAAGTGTTACACAAATTTGTGATCATCAAAGTCAAAAACTAAATTCTTTGGTAATTTTGAAACCATTCCAAGACTTGTCTTGTTAAACTCCTTGAAAACAATAGTAAAAGGTATATGTTTCTATAGGCCAATAGCTAGCACATAATAAATAATTACATCAAATGGGTCTTGGGGTCACCTTTCCCTTTGTATTATCAAATTTTGGTGGTTCATACCCTGAAAGAAATGATATCTATAAGTACTCCATGTTGAAGGGGTAAGAGCACATGTCCAAATTGAAATTTGGTTTGTTTCCCCTCTTGAATGAGGGAATTTCATCCTTCATTTATTATAGTTCGTGTGCATGGAAACTAGTAGGATCATTGGCCTAAGGTGGAGGTTGTGCGATCACAAGTGGATTACTTTGACCAGGGTATAATGTAGGCATTTGTTAGTGAATGTTGGATTGGCTGAAGAATGGACCAGGAATATGCATGCATAGATTAGGGTGCAATTTTTGAAATTACACATGTTATGGTACAATATTCTAGTTGGGATTAGGTATATGGGCTTGGTTTTTGGGAAATTATGATTGGGATGAAGGAATATGGATGTACTATGCCTTTTGAGGTTGAATAGGGATATGTGTCTAACTAGTTAAACCTTGATGATGAAGGGTAACTTATGAAACAAGACCCTCTCATTGAACTTTTGGAAAATTTGTCATAAAAGGAAATTATTGTATAATAGGTACTTGTGGAACATTAAAACCTCTTGGTTACATGAATCCCTTTTGGGGAGTAGAGGCATGTTGGATATTTGGCATTTATTACTGACCAATACTTCTACACTATTGATTAGACATCATTTGGTTTTAGATCGACATGTTAGTATATGACTAAAGAGGTATGTTCATCACTACCTGATGAGGTGGAACATTGTTTACCCCCTATTGAGGTGGTAATATGTTTTTCCTTTGATACGTGGGTACATTATATGGCGCTTGTTATTATGGAATATTACTCATCGCCTATTGGGGTGGAGTAATATTCATCATATTTTGTTGTGGTATGGCACTAGTCATTGGTTGATTACTTAATCCTTGATGTTATGTGCTTGAAGAAGCATCTGATTGTAAATTAGAGGTAGCTTTTGAGGTTGGGAGGTAGAAGTTCCTACCCCCTACATTTATGAACCACTCATGGTGCTAACTAAAGGCACATTTTTTGGTTGATTAGTTATTTGTGTGTTAACACCACTTTGGTCTAAATTGGATGTTACTTATGTATTATACACTATATTAAGCTCATTTTTTTATGTGGAATCATAAAACACTTCCTCGATACTTGGGGTACTAAACATGTTTTATACTAACGTGATTTATGTAACTGAGTCTAACCCCTAATTTTTTTGGCCAATAAATTAAATTAATACTCCCATTGAAGGATCTAACTTAATAAAAGGAACATTTGACATGGTCATATTCTTAAATTTACATGTTAGGTTAAAATATGGCTGGTATGTTATCTATATTTGCATGAAGTGGTCCTCCATGAGGCTTATTTATGTGACAATCATATGAGGATCTTGATATGACATTGGTACTATAACATGAGGGTTGATATAAGAGGCCTATTCATTATTCTAATTATAAAACATGTTGTAAGTCCCACTTACTAGACTTATCAAGTTTTCATGGGGAAAGTCTATTGAAAGCTTAGCCCCTACCCATGTGGCTCTAATTAGGACCTCTTCCTTATTATTTAGGAAGTGAATGTCAACTAGATGAGGGTCATAGGTTGATGGAATTGTAATTTAATAAGGTTACTATTGGAATTTTTATACAACCATAGGTATGTTAACTAAATATTGTGTCATTTATTCTTGGTCTTATTCTAAGTATGGAGGTGTGCTAACTAAATAATGGGCCAAAGGATCTTGACTCTATTCCCCTATTTGAGTTTTGTAATGTGGATAAGAATATGTCTCACAAATGACATCATCTTCATAAAGGTATTGAACAAAGTCCTCTTGTGTGATTATATTTCCATATCCTACACAATACATGACTCCACTACATGTATAGTGAGACATGGTTAAATCAATGGCAAATGTTTTGTAACAAGAGGGGTTAGAGTTATAAAAAATATAAAAAGAAATGTCTAAAAAGATAAAAGGGTCAAAAATATAACTTGGTCAAGGGGAGTTGTATCTCCAAAAGAGTCTATGTAAAGACTTGGTAAAAGTAGTATAACATCCAATGTCTGACGTTAAATATCTCACACAAACAAGGTCAAGTAAAATGAACTAAAAATAAGATGCCAAATTTAGGTCTAAAATGTTTTGAATAGGTTTAATCTAGGAAAGGTAAAAGTTGCTATGTCTTTTGTCCAAACACAACATCAAAAGCTAGGATCAAACAAGGCATGTGCTAAGAATCTTAGCCAAACATGGCATAAAACTTTAGACTTGAAATAAAGGGATGATTTTAATCTAACAAACTTGGAACATTTTGACATAAACTAGGCACTTAAATTTAGACATAAACTTGATCAAATTGGTATCATGCACTAAACAAAAGGCACTTAGAGATAGATTGATTCTCCCAAAATAAAGGCACAAATAATATTTTTCAAAGTAGGTGAGGAATTAACTTAAGTTATGCAATGCAAAAGATAAATGTCTATGTATCAACCCTTATGAAATGAGGCCTAAATAGAAATCAATAAATGTTTGAATACAAACTTTTCAAATTTAATTAAAAATTCAACTTTAAAAAAACTAGGGCTATAGTTGACCAACAATCTAGGTAAAGTTGAATGGCATAATAGTAATAAACAAAGATCTAACAAAGCACACAGTTTGGTTTCAAAAATGTGAAACTTGGACACAAGACAAGACAAGTATATGAAACCATTTGAGAAGTGTAATAGTGTTATCACTCTCTAAAGGTATAAATAATGGTTTGTTTTAAAGCTTCTAACACACCAAATTGAATTTTATTTTAGCAATGTAACATTACCAATTTCAATCAAGTGACACACAATGTTTTTGACATAAATTTCTAAGGTAAAAATTATGATGTCAAATGAATGGCATAATACCACCTCAAAAAATGGAGTAGTGTGGAAAACAACTCACTTTTACATGATATAAAAAAACACAAATTTTAGACTCAAAAGATCAAGAAATAAAGTTAAAAGACTAAATACAACTAAGTAAATTATCCTAAGCCCTAAAATAAAAAGGTATAATAAGTGGGGTTGATTAAAAATATAGTTTTTAAATGTCTAGATTGATCCCAAGTGTGATTAAAACTAGAGAATCATCACATCAATTGAGTTCATATCGGTTAACTTACTATGCAAGGGTTTATTCCTTTGCATAGCATATCCATCTATAAACTTCTTAGTGGAATCACTTGGTTAACCAGACCTAACTCAGGCCTTCATTATAAAAAGAGAGGTTAGACACTCAACTCCCTGGATCTCATAGTATACATACCTTGATTTGTATACCATATTGTGGAGCAGGTTGAAACACTACTAGAAGATTATGCTCTAAGTCAATGCTTCCCTAAAGAAATTATGAAGAATATATGAACTTCCCTTCATAATCTGAATTTCATGAAAATAAATTACCTAATATAAATACTTTAGGGTTACATTTAGATCACCTAAACCATGCAGGTTTTGGGGAAAGCCTAGACAACTTTCTTTCCACACCTTGAGCTAGGCACAATTTGTAAGTAAAAAGTCACTTTTGATCACCCAAGTTCTTTATAGGGGATGAGTGGAGAGAATACATACACTCTTTGTTAACCATTAATTTTAGGCACCAAAATGAATGTTAAGCACATGATATACTAAGAGTGGGGCAAATCAGTATATCATATATCTTATAAACTTTCACTTAATCAAATTCCACTTAATCATATATTCAAGATATGAAATGAAACTAAAACAATAATAAACACCACAAAAGAGAGAGAGACACTAGATTTTTACATGGAAAACCAATTTGTAAAAAACCATGGAGAATAATCTCAAGTATATGAATGAGCACCAACTCAAACTTCAAATTTTTCAAGCACCAACTTATAGGATCACCAACCCTTTTGTCAAGCACCAACACAACAACTATTTGTGAGCATGAACCCACAAAAGCACCAACCCTTATTATGTAAAACACAACTATCTATCAATGTTTCTTTCTCAACAAATGATAGAAATCTAATATATCTCTTTCTATTCTCTCCCTTTTCTTAAAATAAAACAATTACAAACCATGCACTCTTACATATGATAAATGGCTTCCCAATCCTCCTTTTATAGCTTTCCAAATGACCTTTGGCATTCACCCTTTGTGACCCTTCACTCCTCATGGAAAATGGCACCACATTTTCATGACCCTTCAAATCTTTTCATTTTAAAAGTCACATGGTGACCTCTCATGAGAAAATGTGTCCTTTCCCCTTTTGTCTTTATCTTGGTGACTTTTCAAATTCCTCAAGGTGACCCTTCATGAGAAAATGCACCCCTCTTCTTTTATCTTCACTTGGTGACTCTTTGAATTCTTCAAGATGACCCTTCATGGGAAAATGTGTCCTTTCCCTCTTTTGTCTTTACCTCATAACTCTTTGATTTCTTCATGGGCCCTCTTTTGACTTTATGTAACCAAATATATATTCATTAATATTAAATAAATATCAACACACTTTAGCCAAAATATGAACATTAAAAACATATTTAGACATTAAATTCTATGGGGCCTTTATCACCTATAATGTTATACTTTTGACATCAATGACAATATTTCCAACAATCTCCCCCTTTATCATTGATGGTAACCTCAAACTAAAACTACCACATCCTAAAACCTATACTACACATGCCAACCTACACATATTTCCAAACTAAAAAACATACAGTAGCTCACCCTTACTACAACATCTTGTACTTATTTTTTAACTTTTCCTCCTTTAACACCAATGGCAAAGGGCCTATCTTAGAGATAACACTCAGCTCCCCCTCAACTAATGTTGATCCTAAATGGTAGGAATTAAAATAAATTACTCCCAAATTCTTTTTTAAATACTTTAATGTGTCTTTTGGTAGTTCCTTTATGAAAATATCTACAATCTATTCTATAATACTGATATATTCCAACCTAACCTATTGATCTACAACCTACTCTCTCAAGAAGTAATATCTAATAGGAATATGTTTTGTTCTTGAATGCATCACTAGATTCTTAGAAATATTAATAGAACTTGTATTGTCATAAAAAATATAAATAGGTTCATCATATTTTACCTTGATGTCTTCTAAAGTTAGCTTCATCCAAAGCACTTGAGTATAACACAACACTATTGCAATATATTCTAATTTAGCTATAGAAAGTGATACTAAGTTTTGATTCTTGGTTAACCATGATACTAAGTTGTCATCAAAGAGGAAATCTCCTCCATTTTTACTCTTTCTATCATCTAAACAACCTTCCCAATCTAAATCTATATAAGTAACCAAAGTGAAATCTCTACCTGTGAGATACCACAATCTATAATCCAATATCCCCTTGACATATCTAAATATTATTTTCATTAATTGAACATGATTCTCTTTTAGGGTTAACTAATATCTCACAACCATGCCTACTACATGCAAGATGTCTATCCTTAATGTTGTTAAATATAAAAGACTACCAATCATAGATGTATACAAATATTGATCTACAATAGGTGAATCTTCATCTTTACCCACCTTCTTACCTATACCCATTAGTATGCCAACTGGTGCACAATTCTCAAAAATAAAAAATTTCAACATCTCCTTGGCATATTTAATTTGAGATATGAAAATTCCTTTATCTGACTAAAATATTTGCAACCCTAAGAAAAATGACAATTCTCCAAGCATAGACATCTCAAATTCTTTTTGCATATTACCAAAAAATTCTTTTATCATCTTTTCAATGTTACCTCCAAATATCATGTCATCAACATATATCATAATAATCAATTGATTCTCACCTTCTATTTTGATGTAGAGATTACTATTAGTAAAATCTCTCTTGAAACTTTGATCCTACATGTACTTAACAAGCCTTACATACCAAACTCTGGGATCTTATTTCAATGCATACAATGCTTTCTTTAATCTACATACATGGATACTATCATTTGAGAGAAGAAATACCTTAGGATGCTCAATGTAGACCTCATCTTCTAGATTTTTATTTTAGAAAGTAGCTTTGACATCCATTTGAAGCACTTTGAAATTTTTAAACATTGTAGATGCAAGAAACATTCTAATAGCCTCTAGCCTTGCTACTAGTGTAAATTTTTCTTCAAAATATATACCCTTAATCTAAGTATATCATTTACATACTAACCTTACTTTATTATTGGTAATTTTACCATCTTCATTCAACTTATTTTTGTATACCCATTTTGTTCCTATCACATTTTAATCATTTGATCTAGGCACTAATTCCCAAGTATTATCATTTTATATTTGATTTAATTCTTCATCCATTGCCTTAACCCAATTCTCATCATGTATAGCTTATAAAAAAGTTTTTGGATAAATTTTAGATAACAGAGAAAAATTAACTTGCTCAAATTTACTTACCATCATTCTTTTGGTGTGAAATCCTTCATTTATGTTTTTGATGATGTCACTTTCATTATGATTTCTTTGGACATATTTGGATGGTCTTTTGGTGTCCTTTTTCTTCTTCTTGTCATCTTCATTTGATTCTTTAATTATTTTAGGAGTGTCTACCAGATCATTGGCTCTTTGTGTTACATCTTCATCTATCCTGACACTTGTACTTTCAATTATTTTCTTGGTTCTTTTGTTATAATATTTATAAGCTTTACTTAAGCAAGAATCAATCTTACTCAAATTTTCATCAATTCTCTTTATGAAGCATTTGCTATCAAAAACTCTAAAATAATCAATAGTAGTAGGTTTATTTTTACATAACTCATAGGGAGTCTTGTCATTATTGACTCTTAATAATGATATGTTATGGATATGTACTAATGTGACTACTACCTCTCTTCAATATTTATCTGGTATCTTGGATTCATTTAGCATTGTCCTCACCACTTCCTTAACTATTTTATTTTGTTGCTTAACTATTCCATTTTGTTGTGGAGATCTAACTAATGAATAATGTTTCTTTATCCTATGGTCTTCACAAAACTCAATAAATTGATCTAACATGAAATCTCCTCCTTGATATGATCTCAATCACTTAATCTTTAAACTAGTTTCATTCTCAACTAAAGCCTTTAATACTTTGAAGTAGCTAAAATATTCTAATTTTTTATTCAAAAACATCACCCAAGTCATACATGTAAAATCATCAATAAACAACATAAATTATTTATAACATTGAGTACTTTGAGTTCTGGTAGGTCCACACAGATCAATGAGAACAAGCTCTAACATATGAGTGGTCAAGTATTCTTTTGTCTTAAACCATCTTCTAACATGCTTCCCATGATAACATGGTTCAAAAGTGTGTTGGATGTTTTTGTAATATTTATAAGATCTCTAAATACTTTCTTTTTGTTGATGTTGACAAGATTGTCAAAATTTATGTGTCCCATCCTCCTATGCCATATCCAACTTTCCTCAACCAAACTCGAACAACATCTTTGACCTTTGATATAGTAATAACAAATATTAATTGTTACATGTCCTCTGAGCATCTGTAATCAACACATCTAAATCTTTTATCTTAATTTCACAATTTTTTGCATAAAAAATTAGTGGATGTCCCTAAACACACATTTGACTTACACTCAATAGATTATGCTCAAGACCTTTTACATACAGATCATTTTCAATCTTAGTTCTACCATTATCTAAACTTAATTTACCTTTTATGGCTATTCTAGTAGTGGTATTATCTCTGAATTTCACTGTAACACCATTAATCTTATTTAGAGTTATGAACTTACTCTTGTCTTCTATCATGTGCCTCAAACATCCACTATCAATGAACCATGGCTTTTCTTCATTTCTTGCATGCAAAGCTATCTAGACTAACATAGACTTTTTAGGTTGTTTCTTCTTCCATGAACCTATTTTAACTTACTTCTTGATGAATGGAGCCTTAAAACTTTGGTCCTTCTTGACTAACTCAAACAAACTTCTACAATGTTAGGCTATACATTCTAAATTATTGCATTTGTAACATACTATGGCCTCTTCATCAAAGATTGATAGAGAAGCAAACGAGTTGTGGCTTCTACTTGACTTTGCATGAGTTTTCTTCTCCTTGTTTCTAAAATTGTTAGCTATTTTTTGATATTCTATTTTATTATGACCATAACCATTATAGTAAAAATAATAACCGTGAAAATAGAACTTGTTTTGATTTGTGTATCTTTGACTCGATTATCTTGTGTAGCTTTGTTCCTTCCAACATTCTTTGTTTGAACTATCCTCTGTATTCTTAACTTCTTCCCTTTTTATTTCCTCTTTTGTAAGAGCTTAAACATAACACTTTTTATTTTCAAATTCAATACCTATCTTGTTTGATTTTTATTTTTAACTTTATAATATCTTGTTTAACATGTTAGTGATATTCTCAAATTTTGAATCATTAACAACTTTATCATTGACTACTTTATTTGCTTTCTCGATATCTCCTTTTAAAGAGGCAATTTCAAAAACATACCTTTCACATTCTTCACTTAATTTTTGTAATTGAGCTATTAGATCTTCTTCAGTCTTTTTAGATTCTTCAATGTGTGTTTGTAGATCTTTAATTATTTCCTTTGACTCCTTTTCATTTTTCTCAATCTAGAGCTTTAATCTTCAATTCTTCTTCTCAAGAGATTTTATTTATTCTAAGGCACAAATGAGTTCTCCTTCCAAATTCATCTCAGCTTCATCATGTTCTTCTTGATCATCTATAATTTTGCTTACAAAGGCATCTGTATGTATGGTCATGAATAGGATCTCTTCTTCATTTGAGTCACTAACTCCACTATCTTCAGTTGAGCTAGGATCTTTAGAATATAAACTCTTCTTTTCGAATCTTTTATTGAATTTGCCTTTGAATTTATTCATGTATGTGATATTTCCTTCTTTATTGTCACCATTATTCTTATCTAGACACTTAACTACAAAATATCCAATCTTACCTCATTTAAAACATTTTAATGGAAATTTTTCTTGATATTTATTTGTGCCCTTTTTTTGCTTGTAGATGAAGAGAGCTCTATTTTCATCTTCCTCATCACTAGAGCTATCACTTGATTCTTGAGTCTTAGCCTTATTTTTATTTGATGTCTTGAAAGAAGCTTCCCTCTTTGAGGGTTTCTCTTGTTTGGTCTATTTCTCATATGACATAAGAATACCATGTAGTTCAACCACCTTTGTCTTGGCTAGATTCTTCATCTCCTCAATTTATGAAACCTTTACATCATATATCAATGGTAGATATCTCAAAATATTTTGTACCACCACTGATTCTTGTAACTTTTATGTAAGGCCTTGAATTTGATTAACTATTTGATCAAATTGTAAAAGATAACTTGTTATATTTTCTTCTTTTTCCATCTTCAAACTCTCAAATTATCTTCTAAAAGTTTGGATCTTAGCTTGTTGAACCTTTCCATCACCTTTGTAAATATTATTAAGCTTAACCCAAGTCTCATGAGTAGATTTGCATTACATAAATTTAATAAATTATGAATCACATAAACCACATAAAATAACATTTAAAGCTTTAACATTATTTTCACTTTCCTTCTTTTCTATAGGAGTAGTTACAAGTATATGTGGCTTTTCGTATTCTTCCATCACTTATTACCAAATATCAAATCCAAGAGCCATCAAGTAAATCCTCATCCTTATGCTTCAAAAGGCATAATTTGTCCCATCAAACAAAGGTGCCTTATTTGTATAAAAACCTTCATGTTATCCAATTGTCATGCTTTCCCCAATCTACTTTCAAACTGTTAAACTCTTTCCAAAATAACTTATGCTGATACCAATTGTTAAGCATGGGATATACTAAAAGGGTGGTGAATCAGTATATCATATATCTTATAAAATTTCACTTAATGAAATTCCACTTAACCATACATTCAATATATTCAATAAAACTAAAATAATAATAATAAACACCACACAAGAGAGAGAGAGAGAGAGAGAGAGACCAAATTTTTATGTGGAAACCCAATGTGGGAAAAACCACAGAGAACAATCTCAAGTATATGAATGAGCACAAACTTGTAGGATCACTAACCTCTTTGCCAAGCATGAACACAACAACTATTTATGAGCACCAACCCCTCTTATGTAAAACATTCTCAATGTTTCTTTTTTAGTAAATGATAGAACTCTACTATATTTCTTTCTATTATCTCCTCTTTTATTTAAATAAAATAACTACAAACCATGCACTCTTGCATATGATAATTGACTTCCCAAGCCTCCTTTTATAGCTTTCCGAATTATCTTTGGAATTCACCCTTTGTGACCCTTAACCTCTCATGAAAAATGGTACCACATTTGAATGACCCTTCAAATCCTTTCATTGTAAAATTCACATGGTGACCCTTCATGAGGAAATGCATCCTTTCCCCTTTTATCTTTATCTTGGTGAATTTTTGAATTCCTCAAGGTGGCCCTTCATGATATATTGTGCCCTTCCTCTTTTATCTTCACTTGGTGACTCTTTGAATTCCTCAAGATGACCCTTCATGGGAAAATGCATCCTTTTCCTCTTTCATCTTTACCTTGTAACTCTTTGACTTCTTCATGGACCCTCTTTTGAATTTATGTAACCAAAAATATATTTATTAATATTAAATAAATATCAACACACTTTAGCCAAAACATGAACATTAAAAACATCTTTAGACATTAAATACTATGAGGCCTTTTTCATCAATAATGTTAGACCTTTGACATCAATGAAAATATTTCTAGCAATGAAGTGTTAAAAACATTAACAATTCTAGGTTCTTTTTAAGACCTAAAGTCAAATTTTCAAGATTTAACAAATTCATTTTAACACTAAAATGAAGTGTGAATGAATTAGATAAATTTATTTTAAACACCCAAATGAAATATTCCTAAGCCTAAACTTGCAAAGTCATGCTTTATCCCCAAATTGGACCTGTAAGGGTTGGAGAGTTTCCCCCTATTTAGAAGCACTTTCAATGGTGAGAAAATAAACTTTCAAAACATAGCTCTTAGGTTTTTATTTTAAAAACATAGATACTGATATTAGTCACCTATTATTGATGTTTTTTAGCATGTAACTGATGTTGGTTAGTGATAACTGATAACAATCAATAAGGACTAAGATCAATACCTGTGAACCCAAAGGCAAAACCAACTTGAGATTAAAAATGTTAGTTAATGGTTAGATAAAAACTCTTCAAAACTTGTAAGGAGATGATTAGGTAGAGAGTATAAAATCTTTGTCTATGACCTTTGTAAACATCAATAGCCTCTAAGAATCTAGAACAAAATGTTCAATTGTGATTTCTTTGCTCTCAAGTCTATGCCAATAGACATACTCTTAGGAGGTGCTTTCATAGATTGATATTCTCCATATGGATCTATTCCTAAAAGTTTTATGCTTATAATTGATAATCAAAGGCTTAGAATTCCTCACCTAACATATGCCATAGAATAATTCCCAATCTCTATGAGGCAGACACCTGAAGAGAAAATCCCAATTGAGATATTGAGCCTAGGGAATAAGATAAAAGAAAATATTTATCCTAACAACCCTTAAAAATTCTAGTTGAAATCAATGTTGACCATGGAAATCAAATAGATGGAAAATCAATGGAAGTAGGGAAGAAAATACCTATCCTTGCTAGTGACTATGATGATATGAAAAAGTAGATTATAGAGCTACTAGAAAATGGCTTCATAGAAAAATCAACCTCATCTTATTATT
The DNA here is from genome assembly GCA_037957365.1 of Torreya grandis. Lineage (NCBI taxonomy): Eukaryota > Viridiplantae > Streptophyta > Pinopsida > Cupressales > Taxaceae > Torreya > Torreya grandis. The sequence goes on from JARHVA010002811.1 coordinate 477,865, forward strand.
GTTATGCATTAATGGTAAATAAGCATTTAGAATAGAAATAAGGTAGAAAGAGAATGGTCATTAATTACAGGACATTGAATGCCATTACCTAGCCTTATCCATATTTGATACTAGATAAGACATATTTTCTAGAGAAAGTAGCAAAATGTAAATACTTCTCACAATTCAACTACAAATCTAGATTTTACCAGATCAGTGTAAAGGAATATGACAAGGAGAAAACAACTTTTAGTTACCCTTTCAGCCACTTCTAATGGATAGCCATTCCATATGGATAATATATTTAGAAATACTTTAGATTTCTTGTGTGTATACATAGATGACATACTAGTTTTTAGTAGCAGCTTAAATGAACACCTTGTTCATTTAGAGAAATTTTATCAGTTAACCACAGATGTAGGAATAGTACTCTCTGAAACAAACATTTAGTTATGCAAAATAGATTGCAATTTTCTTGGTATGGTTGTAACTAATTCTAGACTATAGGTTCAACCACACAAAGGAAAAGGTTGTTAAATCTATAGAACAAATGGAAAAACCTAAATTACAAGCATTTTTAGGAATATTAAACTATCTTAATAGTTTTTTCCTAATTTTGGGCAAGACAGATTTTTATTATAGGAACTATTGTAGAAGAAAAATTCCTTCAAGTGAAAAGAACATATTTAGGCCATAAAAATAATAAAGTCTAAGGTTCAATCTTTGCCTGAGCTATATATACCTAATTCAGATAAGTTTATTGTTTACTCTGATACCTCAAATGTTGCTTGGGGCGGTTTCTTAGTTTATGTAAATAATGATAAGGAATTTATGTGTGAGTTTTTCAATGGTTTTTTTTGTTTATATGTTCTAAAATGGATCTTAACTGATAAAGATATTTATGTGGTAAAAAAATGCTTGGAAAAGTTTACCTTGAAAATCATACATCTACCACATTTTATCATAAGAACTGATTGTACTAGATTCTTAACTTTTGAAGAAAAGGATCATGGTACGAAAGATGGTAGAGTAAAATATGTCTGATGGAAAGCATATTTAAACTAATTTAACTATACTATGGAACATATCAAAGGAACTAATAATGTTGTGGCAAATTGGCTTAGTAGAAATTATCCCTGCACTTTAATGTTCCAACTAGTCCTTAGTTTCAATCTAACCAGGATTCATAGCCAGTGTTTTATTACTCTGAATATACTTGTACAGGAATAAATTTTGAGAGTAGGACTCCATCCAAGGTATACAAGTTTCTCTCACAGAGCCTCCTCAGACCTTCAAATGTCTGTAGTAGCCCACATCGATGTAGATTGCCATCATCAAAGAGGAATAATCACTATCCATCAATTAAATAGTGAATTATTTTATAATCATTTTGTTGATTTAATTAAAAGACCTTTGTAGACATGGCATGTGAAAATTAGATCACAGTATAATGAGAATATTTATAGATGGATTGCATGATATGGTCCCCATAGAATTCATGAGATAGAAGATCACAACCAAGATACTATAGTACACACCATCATACAAAGACAACTAGAATGGGAATCCTACTTTTATATCAATCCACACAATATGGATAATGATGGAGTACCAAGATGGCATCTTTCTAATGTTTTCTAACTCAGATGTCTTTTTTAGTTGATAAGCAAAATGACTTACTTACTGAAGTGGAAGCAATGTTGGACCCACCTTATCAAGAATCCTCATCTAGTGCATTGAATAGCATCTCACTGTAGACCTACTTTTGCACTATAAATCATGATGGGATAAACACCACCTTGGTAGAGATTCTGGGTAGGACCTCCCAAATTGCTATATAAAGACCTCTCCTTCTTAGTTTTAGATCATAAAAAATCATTAGAGTCTTTGAGTTAGTCTTAATTGTGTAGTGTGTAAGATTTTATGAATGCTCTTCTCTGACCCTTTTGGGATCTTGAGAATCAGATGTACAAAATCTTTATTGTAAAAAGAGTATTGTAATTGTTAGTTTAATAATATCAAAGTCATAGCCATTCAGTCCTTACCTCCTATCATGGGTTTTCTGTTCAAGATTGAATTTTCCACCAAATTTTATAGAGGATGTTCCATATGATGAAGCAACTTCTATTTTAAGAACTTCTTCTATCTCACTATATCTTTTTTCTCTTCAACTACAAGCCAGTTAAGGTTATCTTCAACAGTAGTCAATTTTGAATCAATAGAAGATAATTGATCATTAAAACTAGAAATAGCTTGATGGAGTGTAACAACCTTATCATATGTTAGCCTAACATAATTCAATGTTTGTTCTGTATATTGCTATACATCATTACATACCTTCCTTATATGCATAGTATTTTCCTCTACTATGGATAATCTAGAAATAATTTTGGATATACAAAACATCTTTACAAAGATCATCAAATTTTTTAGAAAGGTGTGCATGATATCTAGACACATAATTCCTCTATTTGAACTCATTTGAGGGCTCGATATCAGTTCTTGTAGGCTAATAAGCTATAGATAAATAATTGATAACACCTTTTGGTTGTTGATACACTCTTTTATTAACATCAACAGATGCTTCCAGCAATCTTGAATAGAAAACCCGTGACAAGAGGTAGGGGTCGAATGGCTATGGATTTGATATTATTAAATTCACAATTACAATACTCTTTTTACAATATAGATTTTGTACATCTGATTCTTAGGATCTTGAAAGGGCAAGAGAAGAGCATTTAAAAAATCTTACACACTACACACTTAAGACTAACTCAAAGACTAATGATTTTTGATGATTTAAAACTAAGGAGGAGAGGTCTTTATATAACAATTTGGGAGGTCCTACCTAGAAACTCTACCAAGGCAGTGTCAATCCCATAATTATTTATAGTGCAAAATTAAATCTACAGTGAGATACTATTGGACACACTGGATGATGATTCATGATAAGGTGGGTCAATCATTACTTTCACTTTAATAAGTAAGCCATTTTTGCTTATCAGTTGAAAAAAACATCTGAGTTGGAAAACATTAGAAAGATGCCATCTTGGTACTCCATCATTATCCATATAGGATGGATTGATATAAAAGTAGGATTCCCATTCTAGCTATCTTTGTATGATGGTGTGTACTATAGTATCTCGGTTGTGATCTTCTATCTCATGAATTCTATGGGGACCATATCATGCAATCCATCTGTAAAGATGCTCATTATAATGTGATCCAATTTTCACATGCCATGTCCACAAAGGTCTTTTGATTAAATCAACAAAATGATTATAAAGTAATTCACTATTTAATCGATGGATAGTGATTATTCCTCTTTGATGATGGTGGTCTACATCAATGTGGTCTGATATAGATTTTTAAAGGTTTGAGGAGACTTTGTGAGAGAAATGTGTATACCTTAGATGGAGTCCTTCTCTCAAAATATATTCTTACACAAGTATATTCAGAGTACTAAAACACTAGTTCTGAACCCTTGTTAGATTGAAACCAAGGACTGGTTGGAACATTAAAGTGCAAGGATAATTTCACACACAAATTCCTTATCATTATCTACACAAACTAAGAAACCACCCCAAGCAACATTTGAGGCATCAGAGTAAACAATAAACTTATCTGAATAAGGTATATATAGCTCAGGTAATGATTGAAGCTTGGACTTCATTCTTTTGATGGCCTAAGTATGTTCTTCTTTACACTTGAAGGAATTCTTCTTCTGCAATAGTTACTTTAATAAAAAAAATTCTTTCCTAGAATTAGGATAAAAAATATTAAGATATTTAATAATCCTAAAAATACTTATAATTTAGGCTTGTCCATTTGTTCTGTAAATTCAACAACCTTTTCCTTTATGTGTGGTTGAACATGTAGTCTGGAATTAGTTACAACCATATCAAGAAAAGTACACTTTATTTTGTATAACTGAATCTTTGTTTTAGAGAGTACTATTCTTGCATCCATGGTTAACTGATAAAATTTCTCTGAATGAATAAGGTGTTCATTTAAGCTTCTACTAAAAACTAGTATGCCATCTATGTATACACACAAAATATTTGAAGTATTTATGAATATATATTCCATATGGGCTTGATAATAAGTAGGTGCATTCATTAATCCAAATGGCATAACTATCGATTGGAAGTGGTCAAAAGGGAAACTAAAAGCTATTTTATCCTTGTCAGATTCCTTTACTCTGATCTGGTAAAATCTAGATTTGTAGTCAAACTATGACAAGTATTTACATTTTAATACTTTCTATAGAAAATATGTCTTATCTAGTATCAAATATGAATAAGACTAGGTAATTGCATTCAATGGTCTATAATTAATGACCATTCTCTTTTTACCTTATTTTTGTTTTGAATGCTTATTTATCATGAATGCATAGCAACAATAAGATGAGGTTGATTTTTCTATGAAGCCATTTTATAGTAGCTCTATAATTTGCTTTCCCATATCATCATAGTCACTAGCAGGGATAGGTATTTTATTCCCTAATTTCATTGATTTTCATTCTATTCGATTGATTTCCATGGTCAGCATTGATTTTGACTAGAACTTTTGAGGGTTGTCAGGACAAATATTTTATGTTATCTTATTCCCTAGGCTTAATATCTCAATTCGTATTTTCTCTTCAGGTGTCTAGCTCATAGAGCTTGGGAATTATTCTATGGCATATGTCAGGCAAGGAATTTTAAGCCTTTGATTTTCAATTGTAAGCGTAACACTTCTAGGAGTAGATTCATATGGAGAATATAGATCTATGAAAGTACCTCCTAAGAGTATGTCTACTGGCATAGACTTGTGAGCAAAGAAATCCCAATTGAACATTTTGTTCTAGATTCTTAGAGGCTATTGATGTTTATACAAGTCAAAGACAAAACTATTTCTTTGGACATCTAAGCTTCTATATGAGTGTGATTCATCTAATTTTTTCTAGTCTTTGATAACTTGTGTCTTAGAAAATGATAATGATTCACCTGTATCTATCTGAGCATCTACAAGTCTACCATTTATTTCTATTGTGATAAATTAAGCAAACTTACCATTATTGAGCTATGTCAAATATGCAAGATGTGGAACCTCAGGAGGAGGAATATTTGTACATACCAGTCTACAATTGGATGGATCTCAAATGGTGTCATGCTCATTTATGTATACTTGTTCTTCTTCTTGGAACTCTTCTTCTTCTTCTTCTTCTTCTTCTTCTTCTTCAATTTTTGGAGGATAAAGTTCATCCTATTTTGGTTTTATTCTTGGAGAATGAATTTATTTTGGTGGATCATTGTAAGTAAATTTTTTTTTGATCCACAAATAATTGGGCTGAAAATAACTTGGAAAATACAAAGGAATGTTTTTTGGTTTTTTCATTGATGGAGGCATCTTCGGCATAGAAGGATGTTTGTCTCTGATATTTCTTCTTCAATGTGGTTTGGGTCTTCTTTCATATTCTGGGATTACTTCATGGTGATTCCTAGACCACTATCCATATGCTTCATATTGAGGGTTTTCCCTTTGAGGGTGTGATCTCGACCATGGCCTCTACATGTTAGTGAAAGGATTTTCTAGCTCATCAGCTAAGGATTCTAGCTCTACTTCATCTTGGGCATCTTCATCTTCATCATAATATTCTTCTATGATAGGCTCATAGATATCATCTTATAAATGCAGATCTTCTTTAGGGTCTATTACATCCCACCACATTGTTACATTGGAGGAATAGATAGCTTTAACAAATTTATTTTTGCAATGGTAATTAGGAGCTACATGGCCAAGTTTCTTACAGATATAGAAAATCATGGTTTTGGAGTCAGGTCAAGGTGTCTTGCAATGGTGAAGGAAATGAAAAGGCAGAGCCTAGGAATGCTTGCAAAGAAAGGATCAGTGTTTGAAAGAACTCTAGGGATGTTGTTTCTTTTGATATTTTATTAGTTGTACAAACTATCTATAATAAAAGGGAGTAGTCTCAGGGAAGACTAGAGCAATTCTAGAGGCTTAGTGTTTACTAAGCTTTTGGATGGTCTTCATTTTAGAAATGAGCTGCATAGATTGTTGTCTTTAAAAATCAATGACATAGCAACAAGAGATAGACCTTTGACATCAATATATTGTAATACCTGATCAATGAGATTAGAAGGTAATACCTCAAGAGACTTGATTTTGGTTTCTATTGAATTGAAACTTTTAGCTTAGTATGCCAATTCCCTGAACTAATGTGCAAATGGCTCAATTGTGTTTAAATCACAATAATTCATCTTTATTAGCCATTTTTGACATTTTATTTCTTTGTTTTTGATAGGGAGAGAAAACTCATTAATATGCATATTATACAAAACTGGAAAGGGATCTGGTTGAATGTGGACTCAAAGATACTATTAATCTTCTGTCATAGAGTTCCACCATTTTAAAGTGATTCCCAAAAAATATTTTGAAGCAAAGAGAGTTGTAATAGGAAGATCTAATTTGATACTATTGTAATAACTCTCATACTATTACATTAGGCACCAATTTCATTCAAAGGATTTAATAAACTATCTATATTAAGATACCAAGGCTAAAGTGGTATCTAATTTCTCTGCACCATGGAGGTATTTGGACCTTTAATCTTATTTACTGGTCTGAAGTTTCCTCCAAATTTTATTGAGGATGTTCCATATGATGGAGCAACTTCTATTTCAATAACTTCTTCTATCTTCACTGTATCTTTTTTCTCTTTAGCTATAAGCCAGTTAAGGTTGTCTTCAAGAGTAGTCAATTTTGAATCAATAGAAGATAAGTTATCATTAAAAGTAGACACAACTTGATGTAGTGTAATAACCTTGTCATGTGTTGGCCTAACATAATTCAATTTTTGGTTTGCATATTGGTGTACATCATTATAGACCTTCCTTATATGCATAGTATTTTCCTCTACAATGGCTAATCTAGACAAAGAATTTTGGATATACAAAACATATTTACAAAGATCATCAAAAAAAAATTATAAAGGTGTGCATGATATCTAGACACATAATTCTTCTATTTGAACTCATTTGAGGGCTCTATCTCAGTTCCTATAGGTTGCTTAGCTACAAATAAATAATTGATAGCACCTTCTAGTTATCAATACACTCCTTTATGAGGAGGCTATATTCCACCTCTGTATAGAGTAATTTTGTCCTCTATATAGAACTCAAGAGTCTTTTCCCTTGGTAGACTTATCATGGTGAAATGTAATTAATTATTAGGATTAATAGGGTTTCATCTTGGATTTATTTCCTCATCTTGTATAAGGATATGACCCTTTCTAATAGCTGGTCTTCTAGATGAAGTTGATGCTCATGGTGGAGAAGATATTTTGGAAGATATATTAGAATCATGATGAAAAGATAAGGCTCTAGGTAGAATATCTATAGTCCTTCCATCTATTTTACGAATAGTCACTTGACCTTTTAATTATGAAGCAACTTTCTTCAACTATTCAAGTTTCCATTCTGATGGTCTTTCTACATATTCAACATGTCCCTTTTGTAATTGTATAGTACCACTTATCCTTTGGGCATATGGCAAATTTTCTAGGATTTTAGGGTGATTTTTGTTGGTCATACTATAGACAATTGTAAGGTTTATAGAAGCATATTTGAATTCACTGAACATGTCTAAACCATACAGAGAATTGAAAATTCCCTAATAGTCAAGAGAACCATGCTTGACTTATTTACAACACTTATCTCTTATGGCTATGGATAAATTGGGACAAAAATCATAACATATTACATAATCATTAAGTCTTCCTATGTTAGATAGTTGACATGCATGTTTAAAGTTAACTTGCTTATGATCACACAAAGCTAAATATAGAATATGTTTAATATTATTGAGAATTAATGGGGTAATATGAACACAAATAAGACCAAAATGTACAAACTTGACATTTTCATGAGATCTAATATAATCTATTTCTGACTTAGATAATATAGATGATAGATTTGTCTAGAAAGCTTTACTAGTTTTATAACTAAGTGTTAACTCTATAGAATTAATTCTAGGACAAATGAAATATAGATAAGTAGAATTATAAGTAAACTTAGACTTTAACAGCTCTAAGTTTTTATAGACTTGAGAAATTTTAAATGCCTCCTAAATTGATATATAAAGACCTCTCCTTAGTTTTATATCATTAAAAATCATTAGAGTCTTTGAGTTAGTCATAAGTGTGTAGTGTGTAATATTTTGTGAATGCTCTTCTCTTACCCTTTTAGGATCCTAAGAATCAGATATACAAAATCTATATTGTAAAAAGAGTATTGTAATTGTGAGTTTAATAATATTGAAGCCATATCCATTCATCCCCTACCTCCTATCATATGTTTTTTATTCAATATTGTTGGAAGCATCTGCTGACATTAAAAGATTAGTATCAGAGCCTTATCTTTCCATCAAAATTCTAATATATCTTCTAGAATGTCTTCCCCATCATGAGCATCAACTTCATTTGGAAGACCAGCTATTATAAAGGGTCATATCCTTATGCAAGATGAGGAAATAAATCTAGGACCAGACCCTATTAATTTGGATAATCAATTACCTTTCACCATGATGAGTCTACTAGGGGAAAAGACTTTTGATTTCTATATAGAGGAAAAATTACTCTGTACAAAGGTGGAATATGGCCTCCTCACAAAGGAGTGTATTGACAACTAGTAGGTGTTATCAGTTATTTCTCTACAACTTATCGGCCTATAGGAACTGATACAGAGCCCTCAAATGAGTTCAAATAGAGGAATTATGTGTTTATATATCATACACACCTTTCTAAAATTTTTGATGATCTTTTTTAAAATGTTTTTTATATCCAAAATTCTTTGTCTAGATTAGCCATAGTAAAGGAAAATACTATGCATAAAAGGAAGGTCTATAATGATGTACAACAATATGCAAACTAAACATTGAATTATGTCAGGCCAACACATGACAAGGTTGTTACACTGCATCACGCTATTTTTTCTTCTAATGATCAATTATCTTCTATTGATTCAAAATTGACTATTCTTGAATACAACCTTAACTGGCTTGTAGCTGAAGAGAAAAATGATATAGTGAAGATAGAAGAATTTTCTGAAATAGAAGTTACTCCTTCATATGGAACATCCTCAATAAAATTTGGAGGAAACTTCAGACCAGTAAAGAAGATAAAAGGTCTAAATACCTCCATGATGCAAAGAACTCAGATACCACTTCAACCTTGGTACCTTAATATAGATATTATATTAAATCCTTTGAATGATATTAGTGCCTAGTGTAATAATATGAGATTTATTATAGTATTATCAAATTTATATCCCCTACTACAAATCTCTTTGCTTCAAAATATTTTTTGGGAATCACTTTAAAATAGTGGAACTCTATGACAGGAGCTGAACAATATCTTCGAGTCCACAATCAACTAGATCCCCTTATAGTTTTGTATAATATACTTATTAATGAGTTTGCTCTCCCTATCAGAAATAAAGAAATAGAATATCACAAATGGCTAATGAAGATGAATTATTTTGATTTAAGGTAATTTGATCCATTTGTACAATAGTTTAGGGAATTCGCATATGAAGCCAAAAGTTTCAATTCAATAGAAACCAAAATCAAGTTTCTTGAGGCATTACCTTAAAATCTCATTGATAAGGTATTATAGTATATTGATGTCAAAGGTCTAACTCTTGCTGCTATGTCATTAGCAAATGTCATTGATTTTGTTAGATAGCAAGCTATGCAAATTATTTCTGAGACAAAGACCATCTAAAAGCTTAGTAAGTACCAAGCCTCTAGAATTTCTCTAGTCTTCCCTGAGACTACTCCTTTTGGTTGTAGACAGTTTGTAAAAACAGGAAAATCTCAAAAGAAATGGCATCCCTAGCTTTCCTTCAAACATTGATCCTTTACTTTCAAGCATTCCTATGCTCTACCCTTCTATTTTCTTCATTGTCACAAGACACCTCAACCTAAATCCAAAACCATCATTTGCTATATTTGTAAGAAACCTGGACATATAGCTCTTAATTGCCATTGCAAAAATAAAGCTATTAAAGATATCTATTCCTCTAACTCATTAGTGCAGTGGGGTATAATAGACCCTGAATAAGATCTACATTTTCAAGATGATATCTATGAGCCTATCATAGAAGAATATTATGATGAAGATGAAGATGAAGATGCCCAAGATGAAGTAGAGCTAGAGTCATTATCTGATGACCTAGAATAGCCTTTCACTAACATGTAGAGGCCATGGTCAAGATCATGTCTTCAGAGGGAAACCCCTCAATATGAAGCATATGGATAGTGGTCTAGGAATCACCATGAAGTGATCCCAGAATATGAAAGAAGACCCATACCATATTCAAGAAGAAATACTAGAGGTAGACAACCTTCTATGCTAAGGATGCCTCCATCAATGCAAAAACTAGAAATATTCCTTTGTATTTTCCAAGTTCTTTTTAGCCTAATGATTCATGGATTAAAAAAATTGCTTGCAATGATCCACCAAAAATAAATACATTCTCCAAGAATAGAACCAAAATGGGATGAAATTTATCCTCCAAAAATTGAAGAAGAAGTAAAAGATCTGATAGAAGACTTCATTTGCAATGAACCAAGAGAATGTAGCAAAACTCTTAAAGAAGAAGAAGAGTTATAAGAAGAAGAACAAGTCTACATAAATGAGCATGACACCATTTGAGATCCATCCACTTATAGACTTGTATGTAAAAATATTCCTCCTCTTGAGGTTCCACATCTATATCTTTGACATAGCTCATTAATGGCAAGTTTGTTAAATTTATCACAATAGAAATAAATAGTAGACTTGTAGATGCTCAGATAGATACAGGTGCATAATTATCATTTTCTAAGCCACAAGTTATCAAAGATTGGTAGAAATTAGATGAATCACACTCATATAGAATCTTAGATGTCCAAGGAAATAGTTTTGTTTATGACTTGTATAAACATCAACAACCTCTAAGAATTTAGAACAAAATGTTCAATTGAGATTTATTTTCTCACAAGTATATGCCAGTAGACATACTCTTAGGAGGTGCTTTCATAGATCAATATTCTCCATATGGATCTACTCCTAAAATTGTTATGCTTACAATTGATAATCAAAGGCTTAGAATTCCTTTCCTGACATATGCCATAGAACAATTCCCAAGCTCTATGAGCCAAACACCTAAAGAGAAAATCTCAATTAAGCTATTGAGCCTAGGGAATGCGATAAAAGAAAATATTTGTCCTGACAATCCTCAAAAAATTTGGTTGAAATAAATGCTCACCATGGAAATAAATCTAGTAGAGGTAAAATCAATGAAAGTAGGGAAGAAAATACATATCCCTGCTAGTGACTATGATGATATGGAAAAGTAGATTACAGAGCTACTATAAAATGGCTTCATAGAAAAATCAACCTCATCTTATTGATGTTATGCATTCATTGTAAATAAGCATTTAGAATAGAAATGAGGTAAAATGAGAATGGTCATTAATTATAGGCCATTAAATGCCATTACCTAGCCTTATCCATATATGATACCAGATAAGACATATTTTCTAGAGAAAGTATAAAATTGTAAATACTTCTCATAGTTCAACTACAAATATATATTTTACCAGATCAGAGTAAAGGAATCTGACAAGGATAAAATATATTTTAGTTACCCTTTTGGCCACTTCTAATGGACAATCATGCCATTTGGATTGATGAATGCACCTACTTATTATCAAGCCCATATGGATAATATATTCAAAAATACTTTAGATTTATTGTGTGTATCCATAGATGACATACATGTTTTTAGTATCAACTTAAATGAACACATTATTCATTAAGAGAATAGTACTTTCTAAAAAAAATATTTAGTGATGCAAAATAGAGTGTAATTTTCTTGGTATGGTTGTAACTAATTCTATACTATAGGTTTAACCACACATAAAGGAAAATGTTGTTGAATTTCTATAACAAATGGACAAGCCCAAATTATAAGCATTTTTAGGATTATTAAACTATCTTAATAGTTTTTATCCTAATTGTGGACAAGATAGATTTTTATTTTAGGAACTTATGTAGAAGAATAATTCCTTCAAGTGGAAAGCAGAACATACTCAGGCCATAAAAAGAATAAAATCCAAGGTTCAATCTTTGCTGAGATATATATACCTAATTCAAATAAGTTTATTGTTTACTCCGATGCATTAGATGTTGCTTAGGGTGGTTTCTTAGTTTGTGTAAATAATGATAAATAATTTGTGTGTGAGTTTGCCAGTGGTGTTTTTAGTTTAGATGTTTTAAAATGGATCTCATCTGATAAAGAGATTTATGTGGTAAAAAAATGCCTAGAAAAGTTTTCCTTGAAGATGATACATCTAACACATTTTATCATAAGAACTAATTGTACCAGATTCTTAACTTTTAAAGAAAAGGATCATGGTAAGAAAGATGGCAAAGGAAAATATGTCTAATGGCAAGCATATTTCAACCAATTTAATTATACTATGGAAAATATCAAAGGAACTAATAATGTTGTGGCATATTAGCTCAATAGAAATTATCCTTACACTTTAATGTTCCAACCAGTCCTTAGTTTCAATCTAACAAGGATTCATAACCAATGTTTCAGTACTCTAAATATACTTGTGTAGGAACAAATTTTGAGAGGACTCCATCTAAGGTATTCATGTTTCTCTCAAAAAGCCTCCTCAGACCTTCAAATGTTTGTAGTAGCCCATATTGATGTAGACTACCATCATCAAAGAGGAATAATAACTATCCATCTATTGAATAGTTAATTACTTTATAATCATTTTATTGATTTAATCAAAAGACCTTTGTGGACATGGCACATGAAAATCAAATCACAGTATAATGAACATCTTTATAGATGGATTCCATGATATGGTCCCCATAGAATTCATGAGATAGTAGATCACAACTAAGATATTGTAGTACACACCATCATACAAAGATAGTTGGAATGGGAATCCTACTTTTATATGAATCCATGAAATATGGATAATGATGGAGTACCAAGATGACATATTTCTAATGTTTTCCAACTTAGATGTCTTTTTCAGCTGATAAGCGAAAACAACTTACTAAAGTGGAACCAATGCTGGACCCACCTTATCAAGAATACTCAGCGAATGTGTCCAACAGTATCTCATTGTAGACCTAATTTTGTGTTGTAAAGCATGATGGGATAAACACCACCTTTGTAAAGATCCTAGGTAAGACCTCCCAAATTATTATATAAAGACCTCTCCTCCTTAGTTTTAGATCATTGAAAATCATTAGAGTCTTTAAGTTAGGCTTAAGTGTGCAGTGTGTAATATTTTATGAATGCTCTTCACTTGTCCTTTCAAGATCCTGAGAATCAGATACACAAAATCTATATTGTAAAAAGAGTATTGTAATTGTGAGTTTAATAATATTGAATCCATAGCCATTTGACCCCTACCTCCTATCATGATTTTTCTGTTCAAGATTTTTGGAAGCATCTGTTAATGTTAAAAGATAATGAAACTAAGAAATCACAATTTTGAATGTTAAAAACATTAAAAAAACATTTTTTATGCCATGTTTTCCCCTATAACTTGACTGATGATGGTCACCCAAAACCAAGATCGATGAAGTAGAACTGATATTGGTTATACTTGATTGATTTCAGCCTTTATGTAGATACAAGTTATTTTAATAATTAGAAATATAGCAAAAATAAAGCTAAAACTATAATTTTGAAGATATTCAAGCATCTATTTGAAAATTTATGAGTTACATCTTGGTCTCCTTGGTATGTGAGGTGTTCATGGTCCCACCAGACATGCCATTTATGATCAAGGAATTTTACATAAGAGAAGAGGTTAGATCAAGTGTTAATTTTCATATAAAATAATGAAGTAAACACACTAATAAGCATAACATCTCTAGGCCTAGATCATAGGGGGAGATTAGTGAACAAAAAAATTGAAAACACAACTAAAATGCAAAAGAAATAAGATATTTTACCTTCCTTAAATATTCTAAATGATGTGTTCATTTGGCTTTCTCGGCTTGTGCATAAAGAATCTTTGCCAAATAGAGTTGTGTGGCTCCTTCTCTCTTTGGCACCATTGGCTTGGCTTGCTTGGTATGGCTTATGCTTGTGGCTTGGATTTTTATTTTGGCATTATAACACTATAGATTTAAATCTTATACCAAAACCTACATTATAACTTTATTATGTTCCAAGCTCCCTAAATTAAGAGGCTGTTGAGGTCAACATCCCACATTTATAAAAAAGGAGGACTTGTTTTCAAATTTTGTAAATTATGCTATAAATGTAAATTATGCTATAAATTAGGCATCCAAATTAATCAAAGTGCATTATTGATTATCATGTTTTATTTATCTTACATTGACATGCTATCATATAAGCTTTGTTTGATCTTATCTAGTGTTTCTAACATATGGCCCATGTGTTTCCATCTTTCAAGATCAATGGATCTTCAGTAGAATGAACAAATGATCATGGTTCTATGATTCAATATTAATTTAACCCTTAGTTGGTTAACTAATATGGTTCCATTTGAGTCATTATGTTTGCATTTGATCCTTAATTGATTAATTGAATCCAAGTTTAAATGACATTCAAAACCTTAGTCTAAATTACTTTAACATAAGTTCTTATTAAAATGGATTCATTTTTTCAACAGGTCACTTTATTCCATCTTAGTCTTAGTTTAATTTTAACCTAAGTATTGATCAAGTTTATGTTGATGCAGTGGATTTTCACCTGGGGTAGGAGGCCGAGCTCCTACCTTTCCACACGCAACAATGGAAACTCCCCTCTCGCCTGTGGGACCAGTGAAGCTAAAGGGGAGATCTCTAAATGAGGGATAACTCCCTCTTATGTAGCTTTTAGGCCCTAGTTTCTCCTACTACTAACAAATAAAATGAAAAAAGGGGGGGGATGAAAAGGGAGAGAGAGATGTTGAAAACAAAACCTAAGCCTAAAAAAGAGAAAAGGTGATACACCAAAAAAGGTTGATCTACTCCACCCAAACATACACTTTCCATCAAGAACCAGCTCCCATACACTTCATCTGACATGAGAAAATATTTTACATCAGTGGGTTAGGGGTCTGTGGAGATACATGGAGGAAATAACTAATACAGGCATTCTAAGACACACTACAGCAACCTATCCACCTCACCTATACTCCTCTAGAGACACTTTTGACAGACCTGTAAGAAGGAAACTCAAAAAATGCACCAGACATGCTAAAATCATTCTATAAAAGCATTAAGAAAATGACTTAACATAGAATCAAGGTATAGACACATACTAAAGATGTAAAACTCAGAATGGAGGTAAAAATGCTATGTTTCGATTCAAGGTAAAATTCTAGCAGAGGTCTGCCTTACAAGCTCGAGAGAATTTTGGGTAGAGTTTTGCCTTAAGGCTAAGAGTGGATCCTTCTCAAATGATAAATTTTAAAATATATTAGAGGAAGAGAACTTGGCACTTTTTGGGAAAGATTTTGGTGCCCTTTTCTATAAGTGGCCCATGTGCGTTCTGAACCTTGGGAAGAGGAAGCCACTATTACTGATGTCATTCTTCAGAAAAGGCCTATTGAAACCATGTTGTATAATCACCAAAATAACTTTGGAATTCAAGAATTAGTGTAATAATATGTCCATGCCTCTTTTCTACAAATAGACTATAGTTTGTCCCCTCATTAATGCCAAGTGGACAAAATAGGCTATGCTGCTTGTCTGGTAATAACTCGCCTTCCCTTTGCCACTTGGACACTTTGTCTTTTCTGCTCCTTGTCTTCTTCCTGCTCTTTTAGCCCTCAAGGGTGATCTTATGGTGGGTCTCTATGTTCCTTGGGCTCTTTCCATGGTTGGCACTTAGGCATTTCAAAAATAAATGGCTACTTCACTATGTTAAATTTGACAGCTTTCAAGACATCACTGTCCTTGGCAAAATGCCATTGGGTCTTTTAAGTGGGATTTTTTCTCGTGGGTTTTTTGTGTGGCTTCTATGCTTTGGGATTTTTCCCTATGGACAAAAAGTCCATGGGAATTGGTAGCTTTGTCTTTTCCCTGTGCTGGCGGCCTCTTTGAACTGAGCTTCCCCTAAATTCCTGTAGGCCTTTTATCTGAAGGAATTCCTTCGAATAAAAAGTTTGAAAGAATTCAGCCCATCGCTCTAAGTCTTTTGGCCTTTTTTGTTTTGAGCTCTTCATCTATCTTTTGGCTGCCTTTGGAATACTCCTTGCCCTCTGCAAGGGCATCTAAACCCAACACTGCCCTCTGCAAGGGCATTTGGACCTTCAGCTATTAAACACTTCATTGAACCAACCCATTGAACCAAAATTGGTTTAAGGGTTCAATGGTTCAATGCTACATGCCAAGCTGATTAAACCATTTACTTTGAAATTCTCTTGAATTCCTTCCATTGAACCTAATGTTGAACCAACACCTTGAACCACTCATTGAACTAGTTGAATGATTCAATGCTGTGTGCTGAGCCCTTTGAACCGTTTGATGAACCGAATGCCACCTGAACAAAAAGCCACTGAACTAACTAAATTAAACTAACACGATGAATCTTGTGTTGAACTTTGCTGATTGAACCAAAATGGTTTAACCAAGCCATTGAACCAATCCTTTGAATTGGTTCAATAGTTCAAAGTTTCATGTTGATGAACTTGTTGATTACACTCAGGCCGATTAAACTAGGCGTTGCACCAAGTATGTTGAACCAATGCCAAAGCATTAAAATTGAGTAATGAACCAAAGCTCAATAGACTTGTACAACCTAAAAATGAATATCTCTAAATAGTAAGGGAAGAAGGGAACTGATTTGGCTTATTGGGCAAAAATGGTCAACAAATTGGTGACTCCCAAGGAAGTATGCCTGCTATGCTTAAAGACTAGTTGCCTTGCAGTCCATTGGGCATAGAGTCAAAATGCAGCTTTGAAGAAAGGTTAGAAATAGCCCCAAAAGATCTAAGAATCAAACATGAAGCTTTTTACCCCACACACAAAGGGAAACACATAATGCTAAAACCACTACCTGTGCAAACTATACTTAGGGAAAGCAATAAAATAAATTGAAAGCAAAATACTATATATAACTAACCAGGTGTATTCACCTCCCTCCTAGATCAAAGGGAAAACTTCTTAAGTCCCCTTCTTAGAAAGAAGACTTATGGTGCCAGGCAAGTACCTGAATGAAAAAGAGAGTTGGTGACCTGATCCTCTTACCTGTCACCTAGATTGGCTGGTATTCGAGTGGATCAGATTCAAACATGCTTCCAACATACATGTATTCCTTTTGTTCATGAAATCTTACTAAATGTTGGTCCTTCATTCTGGTATATCTCACCAAGAAATCAATGGCTTCTAGCTCATCACCATAAGCCCTTTGATATGTATAGCTCCCTTGCAGTGTATCATGGTCTGACTTGTTTCCTTTTGCCTCGTTAAAGACTTTGTCAGACTCATCCTCTACTTCCTTTTGACCTTCTTGAAGAAGGTGACAGCTGTGATGTCTAAAATGGAATCACAAACTAATTTCTCATCCCATATAACATCACCTCTCTATTTAAAACTTTCTTCTTCAAGGCCTTCCTCAAGGAAGACTAGCCTCTCATTTTCCTCCTCAAAGATCAAGATCTCTAGATGTTCAAAGGTATCCTCATGATCCTCCTCTAACTTAGGCTCCTCAAAGTATTCATTTTCCTCATCTAAGAAACAAGGAAGTTCATTGAACAAGGGGGCAGATAGCTCACCATGCTTTTGTTCCTCCTCATATTGCTAGAATGTCTGCATATATGTAAGACTTGCATCTTCTCTATTGCTGATGGTGTCTTCAAAAAGAGCCTCCATGATGATTCTGCCTTTGTTGTCACTCATGATAGCCCCTTGGGAAACTATAGCTTGGATCTTCTACTCCTCACTCGCCTCTTTTAATACAAGTTCCTCCTTGAGAAGGGGTGAAGTGGGAAAACCATGTGGAAGAGGAGGCAGTCCTTGAGCTAGAATCGAATGATTCTCCTCTTTCCACTTAGCTAGCACTTCATCAATATCAAGTGTGGCCTGATAGCTCCTTGGAAGTATGTAGATGGGGTGTGTTCAAACATAGAATGTGTCATTGGGTCTGAACCATCCATCACACATTTGTTGAGGAATCTCTCTCTAGATTCTAACTCTGTAATTCTTCTAGCCATATCCTCTTGGAAGAACCTTTCCTAGAAGTCACCAACATCATCATGAGCAAAGGCAGGCTCATCTTCTTCAAGGTTTTGATAAAAATCCTACTTCTCCTCTTTCTTGCCCCATGATTCTACTATTTTCCCCCAGTTCAGGATCTTGGAGTTGGAATTTTGCTCCTGTGAACAGGTAGCAACTTTGTTTTCTACAAGTTCTTGGGGCTCCTCCATAAGGTCTAGAAGTTTGAACTCTTTTTCATAAAGAAGCCTCATCCTAGCCTCTAAATCTTCAATTTTCTTGGCTAGATTATCTTGAAAGAGTCTTTCTTGAGGTCACCAGCATCATCCTCTTCAAGGCTCTAGGCTGGTTCCTAGCATTTGTTCCTCCAACTCAAAATTTGCACATCATGTTGAAAAACTTGGGGAGGTTGAGGAATGCTAGGAAGAGACTATTGATGCACTGAAAGAGCCTCTATAAGAGGGATGTGCTAGATCTTGGTATTCCCCTCAATCGAAGATTCATAATTTAAGGAATTGAGAAGATTGATCTCCATGGGGGGTTGCTCTGATGCCCTTTGATGTTGGAAAGCTAGGCACAGGAGATTGAGGGCAGATGCATTAGATGAGCTAGATTGAGCAAGTGTTATCTGATAGAAAGGATTTGGTGCACAAGAGGGGGCTTTCTTTAAGATGGGAGGGGGCATGCAATGCTAACTACCTTAAATGAATGGATTCCTCCATTTTGCTACCTCCTCTTCCATGGATTGCAAGGCCTCAACTTGCCTAAATAAACATGACACTTTATACATCAGCTCCTATTGATATCTATACTACTCCTCCAGTCTATCAATCTCTATTGTCTACTTCTCAAACTCTAGGGCCACCTCTCTTATCATTAAAGCATAATTAGGAGAGTTTCTTGAGGTGATGGCATAAAAAGGCTGAGCTTGATCAAAATTATAGGAAGGAAAACAAGGTCCATGATTTTGTGCAAAAGAATTATACATACAAAAATATGATTTCTAATGGCACCAAGCTGCTTAACCAGCTGATTCAACTTAGAGTCACCATTGGTGTTGATGCAAAAGCCTCCAAACACTGGTTGGTTAAATAACACACCAAAAATTCTTTAACTCTTTAGATAAAACCTGTCTTAGTTGGTCCCACTAGGCATGCCAGAAGTTGTTGATGCTGTGGATTTGCACCTAGGGCAAGAGGTTGAGCTCTTGCCTTTCCATACGCAACAATGGAAACTCCCCTCTCACCTATGGGACCAGCAAAGCTGAAGGGGAGAGTCTCTAGATGAGGGATAGCTCCCTTTGATGTATCTTTTAGGCCCTGGTTGCTCTTACTGTTAACAAATACAATGAAAAAAAGGGGGGATAAAAAGGGAGAGAGAGATGCTGAAAATAGAACCTAAGCCTAAAAAAGGGAAAAGGTGATACACCAAAAAAGGTTGATCTACTCTGCCCAAACTATTTCTCTAAGTTTTTTGCTAATTACATTCAGAAGAAGAAGAAACTAAAGGTTAAGAGTTAAAGGTTTGATGTTACCCGGATTAAGTTGTGCACCGTATCCAAGCTTTGTGGGAGTTCCTCTTTGGCTATGGAGGAAACACTTATAGGAAGAAAGAAACTCAAACAAGGAGAATATTAGAGAGAGATATGGTGGACTGCCAAGCTATGCAATCGGTCCCAAAAGCATAAAGCTTCGTAAGGGATGACAGTCCACTATTTAAAGAAAAGAGATTTGTATAAAATGAAATGATAAAAGACTTAAAGAAATGGAAAGGTAGAATATTGTGAACCTATTCCCTGTAGTCTGTGTGTTTCAGAATGTTAGTCAAAGGTTTTATCTAGTCTTTGGGGTGTTTGGATAAGTTTTTTGGTTTGCATAGTCACCGACGTTGGTTAGGCTATCGAGGTCAATAGGAATATGATGCCAATGTCAGTTATGTTACTGATGTTGATAGGGGCAGTGGTCCTTTGGTCGAGTTTCAGGGTATTTCTATGGTGTACAGAGGACTCTGGGAGTTTAAAGGTTTGTGCAAGTTTGTGGGAAGATGAATAGGGTCTGAAGAAGGGTAAAGGTAAAGGGTTGGTGTGTAAAAGAGGTAGGAATAAGAGGAAGGCTTTTTAGCCCTTCCACAAAAGAAGTCGGGTCTGGTCTCTCAATAGTACTCAAAAGTAGCAAATGGAAACTAATTACCAATGTATTCTTAAAATATTGAAATAAGATATAATATTTAGCTCTCTTAGATGAAGAACCAGAGGTGTCAGAATGCTTGTTCCTATTGTGGCTGATGTTGAGGTCCTCATACAATGTCTTCAATCTAATGTATGGAGTGACTTGTGTAGAGTTTCTGTAGCCAAGAGAGTGATAGTCAAATTTTGATGCTTGGTCTCAGAGGGTGTGCATCGATATACGAAGAGGTGGAGGCCAACTCAAGGCTAGAACCTAGATTATGTAATCGATGTCAAAAATCCCACCGACATCAGCCGATAGTTGATCGATGTTGACGGATAGAGAATGGATAAAAGGGCTATTTTTAGCTCTTTGCATATTTCTCCATTCTCCAAGTGCATTTGCCATTGGAGAATGGTCAAAAGATGGGTTTATTAGGCACGAGAGTTAGTTAGAGAGTTGAAATGGAGTGAGAATAGGTCTTAGGTAGTTAGGATTTGGAGGACTTAGTCTTAGGGTGACTCATAAGGTAAGAAATGGTCTTAGGGTGAGGTGTTCAGGTGAGGTGTCTAGGTGAGGTATCTAGGTGAGGTGTCATGGTGAGGTGATTAATTTAAAATAAGTAATTTATTTTAAATTATTAAAGTTAGAAGGGGACCAAGGGGGGTTGACACAATATTAGTGTCTACATTTGCCCCTTTTTTGTCTTTTTGTTTGCTCTGGCAAACTGTAAGAAAAAAATTGATGTTAGTTGCCCCAAGAATGGGATGAGGTATTCCCCCCCAAAGTGGGAGTCGAGGGAAGGTAATTTGATATCAGATGCCGATTTGATAGGCAGTGGATGGATAAGGTGAGGTTTGAGTGTGAACACTGCAATAGGTGAGATTGCATGTATACCACTTCATGTGATAGGTAGGTCAAATTGTCATAGGCAAGGTCGAGGAGTGCTAAAATTGAAATAACTGGTCCCTAGCTTATTATTGGTAACTGATTGGGTTAAATGATCAAAGCTATAGCTCCAATGGTTAAGGAGGACTAAAATTGAAGTAATCGGTCCCCAACTTATTAGTGGTAGCTAATTAGGTTAAACGATCAAAGCTATAGCTCTAATGGTCATCATGTCCCAAGTGTCTTAGGCTAGGAAGTGCTCCTGGAAAACATGAAAATGTCACAAATATTGGGGATCAACTTGGGTGTGATCTGACAATAAGTGTGAGGGTCATGGACAATTTGCTAACTATTCATGATGTAGCATATGCAATCAAAATAACCAAGGTAGAGTTGTCTCAAAAGTGGTCGTGGTCTGAAGAGATAGTCATGATCTCCAAGGTCATTTGTCGAGTTGGGTTGAGATATAAGTGATCTCAAGTGTAGTTTGTTGCGGTTAGGGAGATATATGTAATCTCTAATGTGTCCCATGAGAAGTCTAAGATGACTTCTAGTGTTAGGGCTGGTTGTTTGGGCATGATTTTGGGTAGTTGTAAAGAAGGCATATGTCGTGAGCTCACTAATGTCAGTTAAGAAATCGATGTCGATTATGTAGAAAGTATTTAACTGCTGACATCAGTGGGTATTAGCTAATGTCGGTGGCTAAGGGCATGATTTTGCTGATGTCAGTGGCCTGCCAAACCTGACAAAATCATATTGGTGGCCCACTAAAAGTCATTTGTGATTTTTGAAGTGTTGAAAAAGTGAGCTCTAGGTGTTAAGTGACAGAGACCTCTGGTTTATCTATGGCAATAGTGCTAGGTGTCATTATGTGAGTGGTGAGAAGTGTTGGTGAGTGTTGGAGAGTTGTTAGAGGCATTGTGGGCCACTGGCAATTTGATTGAGGAGATGGGTGAGGCAGAGATGGTAGATGTCAGTGGAGGCCCTGTAAGAGGACCACCACCATCGGCACCCATTATACCAACTCGATGGTGGTGATGAGATGAGGTAGGGTTTGTTTTGTGAATTTTTGAGTGTGTTTGAATTTAATTTGATTTTTGTTATTTTTTGAATTTTTAGTAATAGATCAGGGGGAAGGGTAATTAGAAGGGTGGGTGGGTTAGGTAGGTTAGTTTTAAATAGTTTTAGGAAGATTTGGGGGGTTTTGGGGGTTAAAATGGGGAAGCCCTAATTTTTAGGGCTCACCTCATTCATCCCTAGGGCTGAACCAATCACTGATGCTGGCAGTTCAGTCGATGTCAGCTGACAAGTGATCGACATCGGTTAGGTAGGTGCCATTGTGGGCACTCTAACTGATGTTAGTTGCCTAAAAATGTTGTTTAGGCTTTGAAAAAGTTTAAAATGATAATCTGGAGGGCCAAAGTCATGTCGAGGCACTCCCGGGTGTAGTGATTGGCATATAGGTTTGGTTAGTTGGTTCATTAGGTAGATGAATGGGCAAATGGCCAAGCTAACCTCAGAAAACCCCATGTCAACTGAGTGCTACCTACATAGCCCCTATTTTAAGGGCCTTAGGTCAATGTAGTTCTCCCCAAAAGGGAGGAAGGGGGTAGGTTATGGATTGGGTTTGACTAGGTTAAGTCATGGTTAAAGGTTATATGGTTGGTCCATCAGGTAGACAGATGAACGAATGGCTGAGTTAACCTCAGAAGATCCCATATGAACTGAGTGCTACCTACATAGCCCTTGTTTTGAGGGCCTTAGGCCAATGTAGTTCTCCCCAAAAGGGAAGAAGAGGGTAGGTTATGGATTGGGTTTAACTAGGTTAAGTCATGGTTAAAGGTTATATGGTTGGTCCATCAGGTAGATGAATGAATGAATGGCTGAGCTAACCTCAAAAGATCCCATGTCAACTAAGTGTTATATACATAGCCCCTATTTTGAGAGCCCCTATTTTGAAGGCCTCAGGCTAATGTAGTTCTCCCCAAAAGGGAAGAAGAGTCAAAGAGGTTGATAGTTGTTTTGGTTAGGTTAGTTTTGTTAGCATTTCCCATATGTTTAATGGTACATGCTTGGAATGATGAGTGTATGATGATGTTATATCCTTTTCTATATTGTGTGATGGTGTATTCTATAACATTAGTTATGTGGGTTTTTCATCCTTAGCAAGTTTTCATATTGGTGATGGTGTATGTTAAAAATGAAATGAGTATATTTATGCTTCAACAAGTTTCCATATTTGTGATGGTATATGCTTGACATAAATTGTGTTTGGTTGATAGTTTCCATGTGTATTGTTTTCCATATAAACTACTGCAATGGGCTATGATAACTCATATAACACAAATTTGTATTTGTATTAAATAAATCATGATGTCATGTTAGTGGTTAGAAAATGTTTTGGTTTGGATTGGTTGGGTTTGGTTGGGTTTGGTTGTATGTTAAGAAGTGAAAGGCACGTTGCTCTTTCATTGACAAAGACCATAATGATAGCATAGATAGGGTTTATGTAAACAAAATCCCCATTCATGCATTATGCCATTAACCATTGGTTTTTGTTAGAGAAGTATGCTAATCACTTGAAGTTTAAGTGAGCTCGAAATCCCTTGGGTATGTTGGGGTAATAGGTATGATTATGTGATATGTGAGGATAGCATAATCATTTTTAGTAGGGATAACTTTGCCCCTTTTATAGGTGACCCTGAGAACAACTATAGGCAAGTCCATGACTTAATAGTTTATCAGTCAGGTTTTTTTTGGTAGACTAATCAATGCAAGAAGTCTACTTGGGGATGTTGTTTTATTTTGTGGTCATATGAAGCTGATCGGTATGGAAAGCTTCTGAGAGGGTGCTGTTTGTAGCAAAATTAGGGCATAGCCATCCTTTGAGGGAATGGTCTATATTTTTCTTTGTATGTTTTGATGTCTTTGAATAGCTATCTTTCAAGAAAGTAGTCTATTAATTATAGTAATGATGCAGTTGTCCTTTGAGGGAGCAGTCTACATTTATAGTTTATGACCTTTTAATATTTTATTAGGCATCCCAATTTTTATGTTTGTTTTGTTTTTGACTAGACTTTTAGTCATGGACTAGACTATAGAGGTTTAGGGGTTTCCCTTTTATTAAGACAAAGCATTCATGCTTCATAAAAGGGTTGACTAATGTTTGTAGGGAAAAAGGGTTGAAAGAAATAGGAATGAGGATGACAGGGGTTGATCAAGGGATGAGCTCAAGTTAAGCATCAAGTGAATGATTACTTGGTTAACAGTAGAATGGTTGTAGATACAAGGCATTAAGGAGCTCAAGTTCTGGTCGGCCTTCAAGAAAAGATAGATGATAAGTCCCTGATCCATACTTGTGTGTTATTATGTAAGGTCTGAGCCAATTAAGAGCAAGCTTGCCTCATTTGCTTCTTTCCATATTGGTCACATGTTGGTTTTATTTAAGGATGAGATCTTCAATTTTGGAATCTTGCTCTTTCAGATTTTTGTTATAGGCATGCTTGATGTGATCTTTGTAGATATGAAGATGATTAAGAGTGACAAGACGACATTCATCGAGTAACTCAAGTTGTGTTAATCGATCTTGATGAAAGTCGTCATTAGAGAGGATGTCATGTAAGGAGATCAAAATTTTTTTTGATGCTTGGCAAAGGAATGTCATCCTTTGGGCAAGCTAGGTTGAGGTCATGTTAGTCAGTACAAATTAAAATTCCCCCAGTTGCTTTTGTGATAGGGACAATGTTTGACACCCACTGCAGATAATCAATGGGTTGGATAGATGAGATGGAGAGAAGACGTTGAAGCTCCTATTTGATAAGGAGTGTGACGTGAGGATGCATCTTGTGAAGCGTTTCCCTGACAGGCTTAGTTTGAGAGGGCAGGATCCTGATCTTCCAGGTTGTAGTTTAGAATCTCAGGATCACTAAAGGTGATGGAGGCAACGGTGGGTAATGATTTGACTAATGCAGCCAGTGGTTAGGGATCTTTAGGTTTGACCTCCACTACCTATAAGGCTTTGATCAAGGCTTGATGATGTTGTGGAGAGATTTAATTAGGTCATACAAAGATATCTCATAGGGGTTTAGTAAAGTTGTTTCACCATGGAATCACGAATTATCTCTGAAGATGTTGGTTGGGATGTGCCCAAAATTAAAATCTTGGGTTTTGGTGGCTGAGAAGGCTTGATGAATGGATATGTCCAAGGGATAGAAACCTTCTCTTTTCCTTTATCCTTTAGGGTTTGTGACCTGGTGGCCACATTAATAGTGTTGATTTTGAATAAAGGGGAAGAAGGTGGTAGAGGGACCATAATCTCATGTTGGGATCCCAATTTAAGTGAGGAGGTTTAAGAAGCATGGGATGGTGTCGATAGTTTGTCAAAAAAGTGGTCAAGAGAATCTTTAATGTGAAGGGTGTCCTTTTCTAGGTGTTGGCAAATGACAACCTTAAGGGTACAGCAATGCTCAGTATCATGCCCAGGTGTGCGATGATACAAGTAGATCTGAGTGTCATCAAACTAAGCTAGTTTTGATCTGAGAGGTTGGTATGGCTTAACGGGCAGGAGAATGATGTTAGAAGACTACAACAATCAGTGTAATAGTGAAGCATAGGAACCCTTTAATGGTTCTATGCTCTTTGTTGTAGTAGAGGTTGACAACTTTTATTTAGGAGCTATAGGAGGAGTTTTTCATACCACCTTTGTGGTTGGTGGCATGGCCACACGCATAGATGGCACTTTCTTGATGAGAGGTGTTGAATTATTTGGAGGAAGTATGTTTTGAACGGGGAGAGGGAGTAATGGAGGTAGTTTGTTTTTGTTATATGTTTGAGTAAGGAATAATCCTGTTAAAGTGGAAGGATGTGGACCCAAGATAGATGGCAATGGTGAAGGTGGGGGAGTTTTTTACACCACCTTTTTATTTGGGGGAGGATTATACTGACATGGTTTAGTAGCCTTCTTTAGTTTGGTGTGAGGACCACTATTGTGCATGGTGAGGTTCAAATCTACATTCACTTGTGGGTGAGTGAGGTTTGATACATAGCGAACACCGAGAGATTTAATCTCTTTCAGCATGGTGAACGCCTACGAGGATTTGGGTTTAGGTGTGGATGGTTGAGCTTCTAAAGATTTGGAAGTGGAAGCTTGATCCTCATTAGAGACTTGGGGTAATTTGTCATGGAAGGGTCATCAGTACGAGATGAAGTGGGATGTGTAAGATAAGGAGCCTTAAGTCGCTCCCATAACACCTCATGTTCTAGGTTCCTCAAATGGAGAAATCCTAAGTTTTTAGTAAATCATAAGAAGGGTTTAGATGAGGTCACATGAGGTCTTATAGTTGGTCTTTTGGAGGATTTGGGTGATTGTGAGAGTGGAAATGTGTTAGATGCAGCAATCACATGCCAAAGGTGAGAGAAAACCATCACCGGATCTTCCTCGACCGAAGTAGGTGAGGTGGCAAGTTCTTCTCTCAGTGGAGAAGGGATTCGAGAATTTGACTCTTAAAGTGGATAGAGCGTAGGGATGATCATGCCTTCCTCGTGTGGTCTAGGAGCATGAAAAGTGTGATCCTCTATTGGTGATAAGAAGGATAAGAGTGGGGCCACCAGTGTTGGTATTGTCAAGGCATCCTCCAATATGGGAGAGGTCAAAGTAGACTCTCATACGTGTGAAAGGGGGTTGGATGGAGGACTATCCTCCATTGGTGGAGGCAAAATAGGAAAGGAAGGCTCCTCTAAAGGGTGAAGTAGAGGGATGATGGTCCCTTCTATATGAGGGCATGGGGTATGCTCTTCCAATGGTAGAAGAAGAGGGAAGGTGGGGGCAAGAGGAACATGTAATATGAGTTCCTCATGAGGGAGAAGAATGGGTAGAGGAGGTGTTTGATATTGTGGGAGTGATATGGGTAAAATAGGTTCTTCTACTCGTGGTGGAGAAATGGGTTGATCAACCTCTTCAGATTGTGGGAGAGGTTGGTTAGGAATGAAATGAGAGACCATGTCAACTGTGCATATGTTACATTCTTGAGGATCATCAACCATGGTTTGAACATTTTTTTGACTTGGGGGATGGTTAGGAAATAGTTGCCTAAAGACATCCATGTTTTGGTTGGCTGGTGCATTAGGGTTATCCAAAACAAGATCCCCTTTGTCTAACATGTCTTGAATAATGTTTTTAAAGGTTTTGCAATTATCTGTGTCATGACCCTTGACATGATGATAGTTACAAAAGTCATTTTCCCTATACCATGTAGGGATGGCTCGTGAGGGGTCAAGTTGGACTGGTCAGATTTGAGGGAGGTTGAGGACCCCCTGCTTCACTAATTTATCCAATATGGAAGCATACAATTCTCCTATTGGAGTGTATCATTGTTGTTCATACCGTTGTTGGAATTGTTTAGTGATGCTTTGTGAAGTGGAGGGCTCAGATTGGTTGGTTGTGGTAGAAGATGATGATCTAAGGACCACATCATTTTCTAATCCCTTGGATTTGGAGTGGGAAGAAGAAGATTTGGAAGATGAAGGGTCATTGGATTTTGCATTGGTATTTTTACTATGCAATTTGACTCTATCCTCTTCGACCGTGCGGAGTTCAAGCTTTCAAGCCATGGTGAAAGATTTATCAAATGTGCAAAAAGTTTGAACCCACAAAGTGGATGAGATGTGCTTGGCACATGCTCTTGAAAAGAGCTCAATGAGCTCAGGTTGAGGTAATGAGAAGGAGAGTTGGTTGATCAAACCTCTCCAATGAGTAACGAAGTTAGCTATTAACTCATCGTCAAATTGTCTAATAGAATAAAGGTCTGTGATGGAGACCTTCTTAGTGATGTTGATTGAGAAGTGGTCGAGGAATAGCTGGGCTAGTTGAGTGAAGGTAAAGAGAGAATGACTGGTAATGGAGCTATATTAGTCAAGGGTGGTGCTAGAAAGTGACATGGGGAATGTGCAAAGTAATAATGCATCATTGTGTGATATAAGGTAGCAAACGTGTCTAAACACTTGTAGATGTTGTTGTGGGTCCTCTTTACTCTGAAAGCAAGTAAATTTTGGGAGTTTCCACTAGCTAAGGTATGGTATAATAAGAACTGAAGGGTGGATAGGTTCGTTATAGATTTTTTCATATGAAAGAACACTCCTTGAACCTGAAATAGATGTCTCAAGGTTGGCCATCCTATCCATCAGCATCTTAATTAGATCGGCAAATGGATTGGTAGGAGGGGCACCCCCTAGATTATAAGGTACCTAAAAGGCATTGGAAGGGGCATATGATGTACTTGGTTGAATTTGTGTAGGTGCAACATATTGGTAGTTCGTCATAGAGGCCAATGTTGAGGCCAAGGGGGCTTGTGCCATGAAGTTGGAGGGCACAACTTGACTAGATGCAACCAAGGGTGGTTGAATGGTGGCAACACTAGTTAAAGGGTAGGTGGTCACTATTGTATTTATGGGCACAAGAGTGGGTGGGATAGAGACAATCAAGTTCTAAAAAGGTGTCAAACTTGGTTGAATTGTTTGTGGTTGAGGGGGTATGAAAACCCCAATGGAGTTAGGTCCAAAAATAGAAGGGGAGGCCAAATCTTGAATATTGGCCATGGTTGGGTTACTGGTCGAGGCAATAGCCTGAGTAACCATAGGTTGGGTAGTGGATGCTGTTGATATCATTTCCACTTTAGCCAAAGAAGTTGGCATCCCATAAATAGGGTTACCTAAAGGATCTCATGTTTGGCTTCTAGCAAGATAGTGTTGGAGAGCCTTGACGTTGTGGTCAAGGAATCTCTCAAATTCTTGATCCCCTTTGGGAACAATAGGAGGTTGATTGGTGGGGGTGGGTTGGATAAGAGTATGCTTAGTGTCTGAAGTATACTCCATTAGATGACTTGGTATGAAAGGTGAAGGTGGGAGTGGATATTGACTTGCATGGTCAACAAGAGATTTGGCTTGAATGTGTGTCATAGCCATCCAAGACAAAATGGATTCAGGTTCCAAAAATTGTGTGTTTCAATTTCAAAAAACTAGAATTTGTGTTTAACAGTAAGAAAGTTGGGTTTTAAGCTTACTGTTTGGAAAAAAAATTTACACAATAACCAACGTCGGTTGTCTAACCAATGTTGGTGAAGGTTTGTTGCCAACATCGATGGAAAAACTGATGTCGGTGAAGATATGTTGCCGATGTCAGTGGAAAAGTTGATGTCAATTTTTGTGTAATTTTAGAAACATAGAAAACTAATAGTTTTTTAAGGAAGAAGAAATTCTGAGTTGTTTTAGACCTCAGAATGATGTGACCTTACTAGCTCAAATAATCAGATAAAAATAGTAGAATAAATGATTAAGCAAGCAACCTCTAAAATGTTAGATTCCTAAGAATAAATTTTAGAGTCATGGTGGCTTATGCCTTAGAAGAATGTGTTTGGGAATTGGGCTTGTAGAACAGGTCCTAGAGAGGAAGTCTATGGCTAGTTTCAGGTTGTGTTTTGGTGCTCAAAGATCTGTGTTAGGTTTAGTACGTGGCATGGTGCTGGGGTTTGCTCCCTTCACTTCATGAACCCAGAGCTAGGCTAGGCCGCTTAGCTAATATATACCTTGCCTAAAGTTTATACTATGCCAGAGAATAGAGTGGGTCCTCCTCTTGGTAGTGAAGTCCAAGTAGGATCGCCAGGTGGGGTAAGGTATCCACTAGGTGATGAAATCCCAGATGGACCTTGTCTTAAGTGAGTTTAAATGTTTGATTTGATTGTGATTGTGGTTTGGTTGTGTAACATTTGTGCACTATGATTTATTCATAATGCTTTTAATTACTAAGTGGGCTAAATATGCATCCAAGCAAGAATGAAATGTAGTAGTTTTTAACCCAAATCAAAATATGTTTGCTCAAATGCAAACAATTGGAGAAGAGGTTAAGAGTATGAATTTTTCACTACTCTATGCAAGAAGTAACAAGAAGAAAAAGAGATGTTCTTTTTAACTTCTGTTAATGGTTTCCTTTTCGAGGCAAAAAGAAAGAAGAGGGGATGCAAGAAGAGAATCTAATGCATCTATATGAAAATTTGCTTTTTCAAAAGAAGAAGAATGAACCCAAGGAAAACTCCAGGGGTCCCACCAGGCGTGCCAGAATGTTTCTCTAAGTTTTTTGCTAATTACATTCAGAAGAAGAAGAAACTAAAGGTTAAGAGTTAGGGGTTTCACGTTACCTAGATTAAGTTGCGCACCGTATCCAAGCTTTGTGGGAGCTCCTCTTTGGCTGTGGAGGAAACACCTATAGGAAGAAAGAAACTCAAACAAGGAGAATGTTAGAGAGAGATATGGTGGACTACCAAGCTATACACTCAGTCCTAAAAGTGTAAAGCTCTGTAAGGGATGACAGTCCACTATTTAAAGAAAAGAGATTTGTATAAAATGAAATGATAAAAGACTTAAAGAAATGGAAAGGTAGAATATTGTGTACCTATTCCCTATAGTCTGTGTGTTTTAGAATGTTAGTCAAAGGTTTTGTCTAGTCTTTGGGGTGTTTGGATAAGTTTTCTAGTTTGCACAGTCACTAACATCAGTTAGGCTGCTGAGGTCAATAGGAATATGATGCCGATGTTAGTTATGTTGCCAATGTCGGTAGGGGCAGTGGTCCTTTGGTCAGGTTTCAAGGTATTTTTGTGGTGGACAGAGGACTCTAGGAGTTTAAAGGTTTGTGCAAGGTTGTGGGAAGATGAATAGGGTTTGAATAAGGGTAAAGGTAAAGGGTTGGTGTGTAAGGGAGGTAAGAATAAGAGGAAGGATTTTCAGCCCTTCCACGAAAGAAGTCGGGTCTAGTCTCTCAACAGTACTCAAAAGTAGCAAATAGAAACTAATTACCAATGTATTCTTAAAATATTGAAATAAGATATAATATTCAGCTCTCTTAGATGAAGAACCAGAGGTGTCAGAATGCTTGTTCCTATTGTGGCTGATGTTGAGGTCCTCATATAATGTCTTCAATCTAACATCTGGAGTGACTTGTGCAAAGTTTCTATAGCCAAGAGAGTGATAGTCAAATTCTAATGCTTGGTCTCAGAGGGTGTGTATTGATATGCGAAGAGGTGGGGCCAACTCAAGGCTAGAACCTAGCTTATGTAACTGATGTCGGCAATCCCATTGGCATCAGCCGATAGTTGACTGACGTCAGCAGATAGAGAATGGGTAAAAGGGCTATTTTTAGCTCTTTGCCTATTTCTCCATCTGCCAAGTGCATTTACCATTGGATAATAGTCAAAGGATGGGTTTATTAGGCACGAGAGTTAGTTAGAGAGTTGGAATGGAGTGAGAATAGGTCTTAGGTAGTTAGGATTTGGAGAACTTAGTCTTAGGGTGACTCATAAGGTAAGAAATGGTCTTAGGGTGAGGTGTTTAGGTGAGGTGTCTAGGCGAGGTGTCTAGGTGAGGTGTCATGGTGAGGTGATTAATTTAAAATAAGTAATTTATTTTAAATTATTAAAGTTAGAAGGGGACCAAGGGGGAGTTGACACAATATTGGTGTCTACATGAACATACACTTTCCACCAAGAACCAGCTCCCATACACTTCATCTGACATGAGAAAACTTTATGCATCAGTGGTTTAGGGGTCCATGGAGATACATGGAGGAAATAACTACTAGAGGCATTCTGAGACACACTGTAGTAGCCTATCCACTTCACCTATACTCCTCTAGAGACACTTCTGATAGACCTGTAAGAAGGAAACTCAAAAAATGCACCAGACATGCTGAAATCATTCTGCAAAAGCATTAAGAAAATGACTTAACATATAATCAAGGCATAGACACATACTAAAGATGCAAAACTTAGAATGGAGGTAAAAATGCTATGTTTCAATTCAAGGTAAAATTATGGTAGAGCTCTACCTTACAAGCCCGAGAGATTTTTGGGCAAAGTTTTGCCTTAAGGCTAAGAGTGGATCCTTCTCAAATAAGAAATTTTACAATATATAGGAAGAGGAAGATAACTTGGTGCTTTTTAGGAAATATTTTTGCACCATTTTCCACAAGTGGGCCATGTGCGTTTTGAATGTTTGGAAGAGGAAGACACTATTACTGATGTCATTCTTCAGAAAAGGCCTACTGGAACCATGCTGTACAATTGCCAAAATTGACTTTGGCATTCAAGCATTAATGTAAGAATATGGCCACACCTCTTTTTTGTAAACAGACTATAGTTTGTCCCCTCATCAATGACAACTATAGAAAATAGGCTACGCCGCTTGTATAGAAATAACTCGCCTTCCCTTTGCCACTTGGAAGCTTTATCTTTTTTGCTCCTTGTCTTCTTCCTACTCTTTTAGCCCTTGGGGGATATCTTCTAGTGGGTCACTACATTCCTTGGGCTCTTTCCATGGTTGGCACTTAGGTAGTTCAAAAATAAATGGCTACTTCACTATGTTAAATTTGATGGCTTTCAAGACATCACTGTCCTTAGCAAAATGTCATCGAGTCTTTTCTGTTGGCTTTTTTCCCATGGGTCTTTTGTGTGGCTTCTATGCTTCAAGATTTTTCCCCATGGACAAAAAGTCCATGGGAATTATAGATTTGTCTTTTCCTTGTGTTGGTGGCCTCTTTGAACTGAGCTTCCCTTGAATTCCTTCGAGCCTTTTGTCTGAAGGAATTCCTTCAAACAAAAAGTTTGAAAGAATTCAGCCCATCGATTTAAGTCTTTTGGCCTTTTTGTTTCGGGCTCTTCAGCTACCTTTGGAATACTCCTTGACCTCCACAAGGGCATCTGAACCCAGCACTGCCCTCTATAAGGGCATTCAGACCTTTGGTTGTCGGACGCTTCATTGAACCAAAATTGGTTCAACACTGCATGCCAAGTTGATTGAATCATTTGCTTTGAACTTCTCCCAAATTCCTTCCATTAAACCTAACATTGAACCAATGCCTTAAACCACTCATTGAACCAGTTCAATAGTTCAACATTGTGCACCAAACCCTTTGAACCATTTGATGAACCAAATGCTGCTTGAACAAAAAGCCACTGAACCAACTAAATTAAACTAGCATGATGAACCTTGCATTGAACTTTGCCAATTGAACTGAAATGGTTGAACCAAACCATTGAACCAATCCTTTGAACTAGTTCAACAGTTTAAAGTTGAATGCTGATGAACCCACCGATTGCACTCAAGCCGATTGAACTAGGCATTGCACCAAGTGCATTGAACCAACACCGAAGCATTGAATTTGAGCGATGAACCAAAGCTCGATAGACTTGTGCAACCTGAAAATGATTGGCTTTGAATAGTAAGGGAAGAAGGGGACCAATTTTGTCCTGTTGGGCAAAAATGGTCAACAGTTTATTAATTCATTAAAAATGTAATATAAGATTTATGCTAAGTCATTATATATGTCAAACATTTATTATTTCATTTTACTATACATAGTTATGAATTGAATACATCACTGCCAAGTGTCAAAACCTCACTCAATAAAATCAAAGATCAATGACATGCAGGTGATCACCCTAATTCAATAAGTTAATGTCCCTTAGATCAATATCAATGGTGTGTATTCTTACTTACAAATTTTGATCGATGATCCACATTAAAGATTGGGGTCAATAAGTCAAGATATATCTATGATTCAAATTCAATCATGAAAATAGAGATCTAATTATGAACTTAAAGTTAATGGGTCAAAGATTATTGAGATTAAACATGATGGTGACATGTGTCATAATTATGGTGAATCGGTAGCAAATCAATGACCCATGTTTGATCATATGTTTAGCAGATCAACGACATGTGTTTGATCATGTAGATCAAAGATCAATGGTATAAATCAAGTTAATAAGTTAATAAGACTAGATTATATGCAAGTCTACCATATGGCATAAGACCATTAACTAAATGAAGATTGAAAGTAGGGTACATAAAAGGCATATAGGGTTGCCAAGTGTCATAATATCAAAATTCCAAATCAAAGATCAATGACCAACATTGAAAGTCAAGGCCAAGAGACTCTTGAGGAAATCAATGAAGTTAATTTGACCAAGTTTCTAGGTGGCACAAGCTAAATACATGTGTCTAAAGCAATAATAGTCATATTTTAAGATTAAATAAATAATGTGGCAAGGAGATGCCACATAGGTAGACATGTTAGATCGAAAGATTTTGTAGACCTAAGTATGCAAATGTATAAATACGAGATCAAAATACAATTTGGGTTACCAAATCAAATACTTCAAATGTGTATGCCACCATTAAAGCTCAGTTAAACCCCTAAAATCCCTTAGATGTATGAAAAATCCCCAAAATTATTCATGCATTCACTATTTTGAACCAGAAGAGAGACCCTTTCATTCACAAGTGGACAATTTAATTAAAATCATAGAAATGGAAACTTATGGACATATTTGAAGAAAGTGGCTAAATTATACTTGTCATCAGACATAGAGGGTAGATTAAATAAAGATATAGAGTTCATGACTTCTTCACCAAATATAAGAGATAATAACTATTCACGATTATTTTAGACCATAAATAACCAAGGAATTTTAACCAAGGAAGAGGATAAGCTACATTTGATAAAGATATTGTATGATGACATCATGGCAATTTATCTTACAAGAATCCATTATGCTACTTCCAAGCCTGACGTATTACATTGCATCAACATCGTTAGTCATGTTTTTAAACATGCTAAAATTGATACGAGTATGCTTATCCATTAACCTAGTTTGAGAAAAATAGCATACATATCCCCTATAGACTTTGAATCCTATTATAAATTATCTAGGCCCTAAATAGACCTCACCTCCATTAATTCATGGGCATAAAAACACACCATAGAGGATATCCTAGTGAGAGGGTTAGAAGCTAGTGACAAGGTCATTGTAGATCCTAACAAGAAAATCCCTATGAGCCAATTTAGTCTAGGAGTCATAATGGTTATGAACATGTTGAAAAAATTATATGTATTTACACATACTACACACATAGAACCTATATGGGTTTCTATTGTGTATTTCATTATTGAGGAAGTGGTAGTAACTCCTTTAGGAAAAATCATTAGCATTTCCTTAAGCAAGCAAGTATATGGTATTAAAAAAAAGAAGATAAATTAATTATTCATGATGTCATATTTGTTAGATTCCCTATGTGCCATAACTAAAATCCCCAACCAAAGAGAGTGGTCCCCTAATAGCACCAAAACTATGTCATAATATTACTCAAAATTGCATATTTACAAATATAAGGACCATATCCAATTCATATGTGACTATGTATATCCTACTTTGAGCCAAGCCATCAATGGTCTCCCTATGATGAGGATAAATCCTTTATTCAATAAGTCCATTCATAAAATGGGAGATATCTAGATATACCTTGATTGCATGATTATCACAGTAGAGGGAACCCAAAGTGCCACCCTTAAACTGCTAGTGCACATGCCAAATAAGTTGGCAAAATATGAAGTAGTATACCAACTATTTAATTGAATAGATGGGATTTTTAAGGTCAAGAGGAAAGGAATTCTCCATGGTTTTCCCATGACTATCGGTAGAGCCACTTTCAGATAATGAGACCAAATTAAAGTGGCTTCAAAACATAGGCTTTCTTTCAATTTACAGATAGATGACAATAGATAGTGGGATCCCAATGGTAGGGTAAAGGATCACTTGAAGAGCAAAGGTATTTTGGCTATACCTTATGAACATGAACTTAGATCATATGACTTTGTGTACACTAAGGTATCCACCTATCATGAAGTTTCTATAAAACTAAAGGAACATAATATAAAGCTTGAATCTAGATTGCTAAGAGATCAAAAGATAGAAGACAAATGGTATGTTGGTCCTAGACAATATCAGCTCATAGATATTGGACTTTATAAACTTCCCCTAGCTAACATAAAAATAGAGCATAGGCTTGAAGAAATGAGGCCAAGATAAGTTTCTTCAAGCTCCTCAATCCCTGAGTCTTCTAGAACAACAAGAAAAGATTTACCTCAACAAGAAGAAATTCACGTGATAGCTTTGGATCCATAGGAATATATTGAATATGTATTGAGAATGCTCTCCATGACCTATGAAAATAAAAAGGAAGCCAAATATGAAAAGGGAAAGGAAGAGTCATTAGACTTAATGATCATTGATCCTCCCAAGAGGAAGGTTGAGACTGTAATTATCCAAAAGGAAAAGAAAGTAAAAATGGCTATCATTTCGCTTTTGAAGGACATCAACCTATTTATTGAAGAGAATCCAATCTATCAACTGACTATACTTGAATGGTTCATATATGAACCAAGGATGAAGAAGCTTCTTACTTCCTATCACCCATGGGCTATAACTAAGACCATAGGCATCTCTCAATAATAAGAGTTAAAGTCTTGGTTAATAGCATTGTAAAATGAAGAGGAAAGGAGACTTGCTACTCTAAATTAATCAATAGTCTATTTACAAGTATAGGTTCTAATTAAGCATATGGCCTAGTCTTTAGTGGGAGTTAGGTATGATCCAACTACTATAGGCTTGGAAAGACTAACTAAAATAGTTGTCATAAAAGAAGGTCAGGAGGTTCTAAACTAAATGGTTGGGCCTTGGGTTCATCTAACTCAGAAGAGGGAATAAATACTAGGGGAAGACCTCGTGTTTAAATAATATGTTCTAGAGCTAGCCCAATCCTAGTCAAAAAGGCTATAGGCTATAATCAAAAGACTAAAATAAGAGAAAAAAATCTAGAAGAACAATCTATTCTATTAGTACCAATAGATATTGTTAATAACTTTTAAATAACTATCTATGAGACATTTAATTATTTGAAGGTCATAAGGTCTAAATTGGATATGGTGAGTAAACAACATGCTATACCTTTGAACCAAGCCAATTAGTGGTAAGGCTTAGACAAGAAAGTAAAGGCACTAATCAGGATACTAATGGAAAACTAGATACTTTAACTTAAATTGGTCAGCCCATCATGCTTAAATATGGCTATGATAATCTTGATGGATAAATAAGTGGTCAAAATGAATTGAATGTCTTTTAGGAGACTTCAAACAACTAGAGGGTAGAATGGCATAGATACTAGGAAGTTTGATTAAGGATCTAACCATCCCTAGTTAAATAGGCCTAATAAATGATGAAAAACTCCAATAGAGAGCTATTGAGTTCCCTCAATAGGTTAAGAGTACAAGGGCACCATTGGGGCTGATAAGAACCATATCTTGAACTTGGTCTAGACAGCAAATGAAAAGATCGATAATGTTAAGAGCATCAAAGAATCCATGTAAAGGATGGATGAAATCTTCAAAGATTTATTAGGGAAAACAAAGAAGCTATTCATAGAGGTAATTATCAATCACAGGTTGATTGATCAATAGTATGACAAATCCATGAAGATTTTGTAATAAAATCAAAAGCCTACAGCTGAAGGGGCATCTCAAAATCAATAGGGTTGACTTAGAATATTATTTTATATCAAAAACCATGTAAATCAATTAAAAAAATATACTATTTTGTAAAATCATATCCAACATGTAACACACATGGCTTATAGGTTAGTCACATTTGAAAAGTTTCATTGGTATTAAAATATTTGTAAGGGGACATATATCCTTAACACTTGTCTGATTTTCATTTGATAATGACTAACTTAAATACTCCATAGGTTACTTTGCCAACCTATAAAAATGGGGTATTACCATTAAAACAAGGGAGGAAGTTTTGAGAGAAAATCTATTTTGTAAATTTTGAAGTAAATAATATAAGCAGGATAATTTTATGAAGATTGTCTCATTATGTCTATTTGTTTGTTATCATGGCTACTTCCTCAAGTCTTTATTCTAATGTTTAGATTTGAACTTATTTTATGAATTCTAGATGTGCATGTATTAATGTAGAGTTATTAATTTGAGCTTTATGCTAGGTTGACGAAAGTTATTAGATTCATTTACATATATTTGTATTTCTAGAAGATGTGCAAATGCAATTTTATTGTTTATGTAAATCTTTAAAGTGAATTAAACTCTAATTTGCATGTTTCCAAATATCCTTAGAAATTTGACTAGTATATGATAAGATTTGTACTATTTGGTAATTTTATGTCATATGTTGGTTTGAAGATGCATATCTTTGATGAAATAAGATATTTATCAATATGTCTAAACTAAGGAATATAAAAATCTCTCTTTTTGCCTTACCATGCATATTTTCTCAATTTTTGATCAAATATTTATAGTTTAATTTCTTTTTGTTAATATCCATGCTAGATTAAAGTTTTAGACTTTAGATTATGATCATTATTCATTAGATTTATCTAAATAATATTTATATTCACAAAACTTTAGGACCAAGGTTTCTCCCAATAACCACTTGCATAATCATTTTGTGAAATAGTCAAATAGCTTAGTCGTTACTCCACCATAGATCTTAGAAAGATCACAACCAAAAAATCATACAAAATATTATTTGAATCTTAAAATGAGAACTATTTTCAACACTATCTAAACCCTGTGATACATTTACATGCATCAACAAGTGGGAGAATTAGTTCTAGAAGGAGGGATTGAGCTAAATATTTGTGAATCTGAAGTATTTTGAGCTAATTTTAGTGAATTTTGTTCAAAGATCAATTGATCCTTTAAAAATTTGTGTTTTTCTTAGCTTTAATTTGTAAATATCACTGATATTCATGGTTTTAGACTGGTTTTTAGGCTTATTTAATTAAATATAGTTATTCTTTGAATATTTATGTGAAATTATTGTAAAAGTTGCTTAAGCTTTGTGAATATAATGTGTTTAAGGTTAGTGATAGTAATTTTGTTTAAAGATCGCTGATATTTACAAGTTTAGAGGTATCTTTAAACTAATACAATTAAACATAGTCATTCTTTAAAATATTTGTATGAATTTGTGCAAAGTTTGTTTGAACTTAGAAATATAAACGTACAAATCTACTTATTGGTAAGAATTGAACCATTATTTCCAAAGATTTGAAGATCATTTTTATTTGCAAAAATAAAGTGTTTACATTATATTCTGAATAGGAGTTGGATTTTACAAGCTAGAACTATCATGAATATGAACTAGGTTAAGGTCTGAGACAAGGCTACCTATTCTTTCCTTATAAATTCATAGGAAAACAAGAGTGGATAAAGGTAAACATAGAGTTTTTAAATATCAACCTACTTCACCTATTTTGCTATTGTATTCAATCCTCATCAAGGTATGGCTTGGTTAGATGGATCTTCTATCAATGTGATTGGTTAGATACATGACTTACCAAGAAATCTAGAGAAATATTTACCTTTATTTAGTCCTATAGAAATTATTACTGTTGAAGAACACATCAAGTTTTTTAAGGCTGCCTTAAGATTGTTAAATATTGTTCATGAAGATGTTGCTTGTAGGTTTTTTACTTTTACCTTTAGAGATGTAGCATATGATTGGTTTCTTAATCTTCTTGAAGGTTACATCATCAAATGGAATGATTTCAACAATTATTTCATTGATCTGTTTGGAAAGATCACTAGTCCCTATTTTCTATATCAATAGTTCATTATGATGAAAATAGAATCAAATGAAACCATTAGAGTTCTCAATGCTAGATTTCAAAATATGTTTAATAGAAATATATATCCTTGTAAGACTAATGAAGCTTTAGCTTTAGATATTTATAAGGATGCTTTAGATCTAATGACTTTTATATTTTTGAAAAGAGTTATTGGGGCCATAAATACATTAGGTTTGGCCTATAGTAAAGATGTGAAAATTAGTGATCAAATGCAACCCCAAGGTCAATTAGCATATGTTATTCCTAATATCAATCCTAATTTTCCTATATTGAATATCATCTTAAATGCTGATGAGAACATGCCTGATTTGAATCAAACTCTAGTTTTAAACTAGTTTCCTTTGAGTCATGTTCATCTTGGTCAGAAACTAGGATTGGTAAATAAATCTAAAAGTGAATTCCATCCACAAAATCAATGAGCTATGGGTCTAATAGCTAGTAATAGTACTAAAATCCATAATTTAGAGGCACCTAATAATGAAAATGACTCCATATTGAAAATGGTTCAAAAACTGAGTGCCAATTTTCTTCAGTTACAAAAATAGGTAGGTAACATTAGGGAGAATTCCAACAGAAACTATTCTTATCATAAGTTTAATAGACCTATGAATAGGTTTCATTATAATAACAAAAATAATAATAATGATTCATCTACAACTAATAACATACCAAAAATAAACATTTGTGTTTTTTCTTTAGCTAATTATTATAGGGTTCATAATAATGTAAAACATGGTGAATTAGAGAATATAGAATTTTGTAATGATTTTGAATTATTTTAGTATGAATTGGAACATTCGAAGTTATACCTAATAAATATAATGTTACAAGGTCATCTAGCTATTTAGAGACATCTAAATCTTCTAAAATAACTATTATGATGGAAACCTTTGATTTTCTATTTTAAGATAAGAATGAACTTGAAGATAATCCAGATGAGATTCATGTTTTTAAACAATATCTAAAGAAGACTAATCCATTGAGGAACATAGAACAAAATAAACCAATGACAATTTCTACTCCACCAAAAAATAGTGATACTCCTCTTGATCCCAAAGTAGATAATAATCCAAAACCTTCAAAGGGAAGTAACACTAGAAATAATGTTGATTTATCCAGTTCTTCTACCAAGAGTGGGTACAACATAGTAAAGGATATGAAAAAAATTAAAGCTAATATTACATTGCATGAATTAACTTAGATAACTGAATAGAAAGACTTATTTCTATACTCTTTAAATAAAAAACCTAGTAAATCACAAAAACCTTCAAATTCAAATGTAGTAATGTATAAGAATAAAATAGAGGTTCCACCTTTTTTTACTAATAATTAGAGTTTTTGGTAAAAACTTGCATAACTGTCTATTATATTTAGGTGCCTCTATAAATATTATGCCAATAGGTATTTGTGAAAATCTTGGTTTAATTCCTATTGTAGAGTAAAAAATACTCTACGTTTCATTCTGATTTTCAGTCGCGCACTACAAAATTTTGTTCCCACATACTTTGGTCTGAGATGGTGAAGTTTTGACACAGAGCACAGGCTCTTTTCTCCTTTTGATTCATTTTTGTCTAAGTGTCAAAGTCAAGTGGAAGATTCCAAGTGTCATCGATCGAGGCACCCTTCATAGCTTTTATAAGTTAGTTAGGATGTGCCATGTGTCCCATAGCAACTTAGTGGAACGTGACAAGTGTCGGCATCCACATTTTAATATCGGCACCCATTTTCAAATTTTTTTTCAGTAGAAGGTTTCAACAAGCTAAGTATCAAGATTAGGCAAAAAGTGTCAAGTGGCAATCGTGAAAGGCTTCAATTTTTTTAAAAAAGTGACAGAAGATGCCACATATCCCAGCTGAAGAGAGCAGAAGTCACCACGTGTCAAGATCTGAATTATCTTCATTTTGTTTCACTGATAATGCAAAGACTATGGTGGGTCTCAGGTTTTGTTTTTGAAGCAAGCAAAAGTTGCCAAGTGTCATTGTCCACGTAAATATGAAATGGGGCCTAATTGTTTCTATAATATAAATATAGTAAAGTGGAGACCATCATGTGTCACCTTCCATAGGGTTCTTAGAAGGTAGCTAAAAGTAGTAGAGATTGCCACGTGTCCTTTGTTGAGGCAAGCAGAGATTTCCACCTATCCCTATGCCCCTTTTTAAAGTTTCTTGGGCAAGAAATGTTGTGGGTCTTATTTCTGTTAAGTTGCTAAAGTGTCAAAAAAGTGGATTGCAATAGGTGTCAAAGGTGAAATGTTCCTGAGCAAACATATAGTAAGAGTATAGTTAAAGCAAAAAGTGCCATGTGTCTTCAGTAAAGTTGTGAAACATGCCAAGTGTAGTTCTCTAGTGTCTCGTAAGTAATAAGAAGGTTTTCAAGTAAAATAGGAGAAATCTACCAAGTGTCCTCTTCCATTTGATAGAACAGAGCATCTTGTGTATCTGTTTTAGTGAGTAAACTGTAGGGAGATAGAACATTTTAGAATCTAAGAAATATCTTTTGATAGACACTTCCAGCTTAGTTAGAGTTCAGTTTGGGTTGTTAGATTGGGAATGTGCAGACAATCTGGAGGGAATCTGAGGCTATAAATAGGGGTGCAGAGATCACCAAAAAGGTATAATTAGATACTAGAGAGAATTTTTTGAGAGAAATTGGCAAGAGTTTTAGACTTTCTAGAGCTGTGATTAAGAATATCATTTGCCTTTGTTCTATTTTCTTGAGTTGGAAAGTTTATGTAACTATGCATTTTTTTAGATGCCTTTTATGTGACTGGAGAATTAATAAGAAGATTGAATCATGTGCCTTTGTTGATATTTTTTGTGTCACTACAAAAGTAGTCTAAGCTGTGAGCCGCTGTTTTTATTGCTTTCATCTTTTACATTGATCATGCCTTGTTTTCTCTTAAATGTAATTGAATTGTAAATATAGTCTCATTGTGT
Organism: Torreya grandis; assembly: GCA_037957365.1. Classification (NCBI taxonomy): domain Eukaryota; kingdom Viridiplantae; phylum Streptophyta; class Pinopsida; order Cupressales; family Taxaceae; genus Torreya; species Torreya grandis. The sequence continues at coordinate 520,617 of JARHVA010002811.1, forward strand.
TTAGAATTAAGGGTCAAATTACATTTAGGTGCATCACCATAGTTAGATTTTATTTCTTGCATTTGTGTTTCTATTAAATTTCCTATCCCTTTTCCCAGTATACACTTGATATAAAGAAGAGACCAGCTTCTTAAAAATCTGGAGGTTGTTTCAAGTCACAAGTCCCACATCTTGAAAATTCCCATTGTTGGTGTTAGAAACAAGCACAATTTTAACCATCAATATTTTTTGGCATGCCCAGTGGGACCAGTCTTGAAGTTTCTTTCAAGACCATATGAACCAAAGAGCTACAAGGAGTCAGAGCTGTGGACCAGTAACAAGATCTCAATCTGTTGTAAATCTAGGTATTCTTTTACCACCTTTGGTAACTAGTCCAAGAAGGAGAGTCAATCAGTTTATACCAATACCGAGAGTAAATATGGGAGCCCCTATTCCCCTAAGGAATTATGCAAGTTGGAACACTGGCAGTCCTCTGATTCTCCTAGAAGCACCAGCTACTTGGGATCCTATCCTAGTAAATGCCTTGAAAGCTTTGCCCAAATTTACTGGGTAAGATTCTAAAACATCTGAAGAACATCTTCAAGATGTATCAGATGTATGTGCCATACACGTTGTCACACAACATAATCAGGGTATAAGGTTATTAGTAGCTTCTTTTAAGGGGAAGGCTTTGGAATGGTACCAATCCTTGACTCCAAATACAATATCTACATGGGATCAACATGAAGATCTTTTCTTTGAAAGATTTGAAGAAAAGGGTGATAAGTCTTTTTTGTTGCAGCAATTGATCACCATCCAAAGGGCACCACAAGAAGCAATGACTGACTTCAACTCTAGATTTCAAAAGATTTGGAAAAAGATTCCTACTATAGCTAGACCATTACCAAGTATAGCTATAGTTTTTTTATCTCAAGGCTTTAAATTTAGATATATCTATTATGATTCAGTCACTTGGAGGTTAGACTTTGCTAGAAGCTTATGACTATGTAATCAGAGCTAAAAATAATTTGATAGATGCTAGAAAGTTGCCCCCAAGGCCCCCCATGCCCATGTTTATAGAAATTTCCTTGCCATTACCTCAAGAAATGCCTAAATTCATAGTCCCACCTATTTCTATGTATCAATATTGTCAACCACTTGCTAAAGAACCTATCCCTGCTAAGTCATCTGAGATGGATGATATCAACAATATCTTAAGGACATTTTCTAATGAGTTGATTAACATAAAGAGATAGTAGAATCCTTACCCTAGGCCTCCATATCAAGGCTATCAAGGAAATAGATTTTCATCATAGCCAAACCAATACCAGGGTCCTCAAAGGCAAAATAACTCTCGGCCAACAAACCAATTAGTTGTAGTCCCTACCCCCTCATAGGTTGTTCCCCCTAATTCAAATAGGGAAATTATTCAAGGGAAAAATAATTATGCAAAATGCACCAATGCCTGGTGTTTTCCTTGTAATAATGCTCATGCACCTAGAGACTGCCCCATGGTAAATCTACAACAAAAGGTAGCTGAGCAAAGAAGAATGGAGGGACAATTTGTAAGTACTAGTGACAATCAGGCCTACCAATCTCTTGGTATGCAAAATTCAGTCCTAATGGCTCAGATGCAAGGGATGTCTCTACAACAAGAGGAAGAAATATCCTCTGAACATGCCCTATTTTCATGGGTTGAAGATGAAGAATCAGTATTCTTGAATGAAGCTTCTACTTCCAAGAAACCAGTAGTGCAATTAGACTCATATACTAGGTCAAAGAGAAGAATGATGGAATAGCCTAAAGTTGCAAATAGTCAAGTTATGGAGAATCCTCCATTTCAAGGTCAAAGAAACACAACTGTCACACAAGAAATGCCTCAACCAGTGTAGAGCCAAGTGATTCCTACGTAAGTTCAAGAAAAAACAAGATATCCTTAATTTCAAAGAACTCAAGCATTGGGATCGATGAATGTGGTAGATTAGTTAAAGAAGACTCTAGCACAAGTATCAATATGGGACATACTAGCTATTCCTAAATAGAAGATGCTATTACAAGAGGATCTAAAAGGCCAAGTAATGCCTAAGCATGATGGCACCAAAGAAGGACTTGTTGATAAAGAAAAAATCAAGGACACAGTTCCTCTAAAGACAACAACATTTGTGAACAATGCAACAGAAGTATGTAAATCCAAACCAGAACCTTTATATTTGACTCTGATAGTTGAAAAGAAACTCTTGCATAATGCATTGATAGATTCAGGAGCTAGTATTATAGTGATGCCTAAGAAAATAGTTGATGCTTTGAAAATAAAATATGAACCCCTTACAAAAGGAGTTATGCAGCTAGATGGCAAAATAGTACAAACAATAGGGAGAATTAAACAACTCCCATTGCAATTATATACTTGTCCCAATATAATTTTCAACCAAGATGTATTACTCATAGATATACCTCCTATTTTTGGTTTATGTTTATCCAGAGACTTTACAGCCAAAATAAGAAGATATATGTCTCTTGATTGGTCTCACCTCATCCTAAGAACCAAATACGGTTCGAAGATGAAAATTCTATCTGAACCACTATCAAAAGATCATATCACCAGTGAACCAATATCAAAATTAGAGGTAGATCATGCTATGTTAAATAAGGAAGAAAGAATTTTTGTTGAAGAGTTAGGTGACTAGACTGAGCATGATCAAGAAGAAGGAAATAATCAGTTGTTGGCTATATATGGAAATTATGACTCTACTAGTCTGGACACTTATGTCATTTTTAATGAGGACCTTTAAATCCCAAATGTTTTAAGGGAAGAGGCACCAACTACTCAAGAAATTGAAAAAGATTCAAAAATCTGGACCTTAAATTTTGATGGGGCTAGAAGTAAAAATGGTGTTGGAGCAAGAATTTGTCTTACTACTCCAAATGGTGAAATTTTTTTAAGGGCTATCCATTTCCAATTTGCTTGTACTAATAATGATGCTGAGTATGAATCTTTAGTACATGGGCTCCTATTAGTTAATAAAAAGGAAATAAAGAATCTAATAGTAAAAGGAGATTCAAAATTAGTAGTCAAGCAAATTAGAGAAAAGGCAATAGCCAAAAATGTAAGGATGAGATCCTACAAGCATAGGATTTGGGACTTAATAGAAGATTTTGAAGCTTTCAATATCGAGATAGTCCCTAGGAATCAAAATTTTGAAGCTGATAGGATGGCCCAGATTGGCTCACAGTTTGATCCAGCATTTAGCCTATTAATTAATAATGAGTCAATAAAAGTCATAGTGAGGCTGACTATTCCAGACAATGATGAGAATTGGTGAGTATTTGAAAATGATTCTTAGGTACTCTCATTCTTACAACAATCAGATGAGTTTGTCGATCATTTTCAAACCAAAATTGAAGAAGCATATGGAGATTAGATTATACAATTGAAGACTAATAAGCTCCCCAAGGGCTTGATCACCTTAGAAAAATTATTTGATCCAGAGGATGTAAGCCTAGAGAAAAAAAGGTTCCAGGTAGACAAAGCAAATTATTCTGAAATAGAGGTCAGTGAAGGGAAAAAACTAAAAGTTGGAAATTCTTCAACTCAAGTAAAAAAGGAAAGACCAATTGAATTATGCAAAAAATATGATAGAGTCATGGCTTAGAGCTATGAAGACCTTCATGGATACAATAGAGACATTATTTAGCACATAATAGATTTGACTGAAGGATCTAAGTCCATCAGATAGAAATAGAGGCCAGTAAATCCAAGGATTGAGCCTCTAATGGTAGATGAGTTGCAGAAACTTTTAGATTCCAAAATAATTTTTCCAATCAAGCACTTAACCTGGGTATCAAATCTAGTACCAATTAGGAAAAAGAATGGAGATGTAAGAATTTGTGTAGATTTCAGAGATCTAAATAGAGCATATTTGAATGATCACCATCCCTTGCCCTCCACGAAACAAATTCTACAAATTGTGGCTGGATCAGAGAGATTTTCTTTGCTAGATAGTTTCTCTGGATACAATTAGATTTTGTTGGCTGATGAAGACTAGTACAAAATTGCTTTTACTACCAAATTGGGAACATTTGCATATTTTAAGATGCCATTTGGCTTGTCAAATGTAGGAGCCACTTTCCAAAGAGCTATGGATGTAGCCTTTGGGGAACTATAAATAAAATCATCCTGGTTTATCTTGATGATCTCGCTATTTTTTAAAAAAATACTATTGATCATTTAGAATCTATTTTTAAGAAATGTCAAGATTTTGGAATATCATTGAATCCCAAGAAATGCATCTTTGGTATACCTCAAGGCAAATTATTGGGACATATAGTATTTAAAGGAGTTTCCATAGATCCTGAAAGAATTGTAGCTATAATGAACTTACCTCTTCCAGTAAATAAAAAGGCAGTTCAGTCCTTTTTGGGGAAGATTAATTTTGTCAGTAGGTTCATATCCAATTTTGCAAGCCTGGTAAGACCAGTGACACTCTTGTTAAAGAAAGACTTGATTTTCAAATGGAATACAGAAGGAAGGCAAGCCTTTGAAAATGTCAAGAAGGCTATCTCCACAGCCCCAATACTTAAAAACCTAGATTTTTCTAAGCCTTTTGTAATGTATGTCTATGGAGGAGAGTTAAGTATTGTTGTTATCTTAACACAAAAGGATGATAGATAGGAGGGAGAGCACCCAATAGCCTTTTTCTCAAGAACTCTCAAGGATTATGAAACTAGGTATAACTTTGTAGAGAAACAAGCATATGCCATGGTAAAATCCCTCAAAAATTTTAGGCATATGGTATCAAGAAGCAAAATTATGATACTTGTAGCTCACCCAAGTGTCAGAGAATACATCATGGAGGGAGAAATTACTAAAAAAGAGCTAACTAGATTACCAAGATCCTTGAATATGATGTAGAGGTCAAATCCACTAAGTTAGTTAGAGGCAGGGGTTTGTGTCAATATATGACCCAAGAGCTTGAAAAGATGATCCCTGAAGAGAGGAATTCAGAAGGAGAGAAGGAGATGGTATTAAGGATACAAGAGGTTGATCAGGAATCTTGGGTCACAAGCGGGATTCATTTTATGAAATATGGGATTTACCCAAGAGAAATCCCTCAAAATAAGAGAAGATACTATAGGATACAAGGAATTCATTTTGTTTTAATTAAATAGGTTCTTTTCAGAAGAAATTTTGATGGTAAATTGTTAAGATGTGTAGAAAACGCTGAGGCTAAGAAAATACTACATGAAATGCATCATGGAATATCAGGTGGACATTTTTTTGCAAAGACCATAGCTATAAAGATAAGTGATGTAGGTTATTTTTGGCCTACTTTATTTGCATATTATTATCAACTAGTTAAAAAATGTCAACCCTATCAATATTATATGGGGATGAGAAGGAATGCAACAATGCCCCTTAGTCCTATAATTGTGGATGAACCTTTTGATCAATGGGGTCTTGACTTCATTAGAATGATAAATCCAGTGTCTAGTATGGATCACAAATGGATATTAACTGCCACAGATTATTTCACCAAATGGATCAAGGCAGTGCCACTTAAAGAAGCAACAAAAAATGTGATCCTATATTTTTTAGGGAGTATTACTACTCACTTTGGGGCTCCTCGCACCATAATTTCAGATAATGTTAAATCATTCTTGGGGTCTAAAGTATCTAACTTTGCATTAAAACATGGAATATATGTGTAAAATTCCTCTAACTATTACCCTCAAGGTAATGGTTTGGTAGAATCAACTAACAAGAACCTGATTAGACTCATCAAAAGAGTAGGGGCTGATCATCAGAAAGAGTGGCATAAAGTACTTAATTTACCACTATGGGCTGATAGAATCACACTTAAACAGGTGATCAAAATGTCCCCATATGAATTGGTATATGGAAAATCTACTATAATACCCCTAAGCTTGGAGATTCCTGCTCTACAGCTGATCAAACAAATTGAAATTGAAGAAAATGGCCCCATGTAGGTCAGATTTGCAAAACTTTTGGAAGTTTAGGAAAAGAGGAATGCAGCCCATGATTCATTAATTAAGCATCAATAAATGGTTAAGGATTGTTTTGATAAAAGGACTTCAAATCCTCATTTTGAATTAGGCTCAATTGTTTTGGAATGGGATACTAGAGCCACCAAGCTAGGTCAACATACTAAATTTGAAGCATTATGGACGGACCCATATAAAATTCATGCATGTATACAGAGGAATTCATTTGAGCTGGAAACAATGGAAGGAGAACCTAAAGAGATTCCTATGAATGAAGTCTACTTGAAGCATTTTAGTTAACTTGGGTCTCTAATGTATTATAGTTAGATAGTTTCCCCTTTCTGTATTGCTTTGTTTTCCCATTTTTGTTTTCCCACTTTTCTTTTAAATAAGTGTTCTTTGAAACACGTAGTCGACAGCTCAAAGAGTTTTTCAAAATCTTTAAAATTTCTCAATGCATTGAACATCTTCCAAATCTTTAGAAATCCCCAAGGTACCTTATGCTGCCACTTGCATAATGTGTCTATCTCATTGTCCCATAAAGATTGAGTAAGATTTGCTAACAGTTATTTGAGTTTAATATAATTTTGAGACTTGATAGGTCAATAAATACCTCTTAGCAAGAGTTAAAGCTTACGGTTTCTCAAACATTCCTACATCTGTGAGAAAATATCCTGTTACTTGCATTTTTAGTGCCTAATAAACTTGCTTTAGCAAAAGTGTTTCTATTTTGCAAAAGTTCATACCAATTATCATAGAATAGATATAGAGATGGAAGGAGCATAGTCTTCACAGCAAGGAGTTGGGATGTATGAATCCCTTGACAAGTTTCTTGTGAGTAAGTCATATGCTTCAGCTCTTGTGTAACCATTGAAGACCTATCCATGGACTAGAATCCCTAAAGTTGGTCAAGCCAGTGACCTAGTGAAGATAAAAGATTATGCAGATGGGGTCATGGACCCAGTTCTTCAAAGAGCTAGTAGCAAAAATCTTAGATAAGGAGCACATCAAAGGTGTATTTAAAGAGCTAGAGTGGGGCAATATGAGACATTTTCCATGAGGATATGGACTTCACAATTGGCACAATTCCTTATCCCAATTGTACATTCATGCCCTGACTTGGTCAAACTATGCACAGACTTGTTCCATGCACCCTCAAGCACCATTTAATAGGGTCCATTTACGGTGCAAATCACACTACAGGATATCAAGGATATGTTATCCCTATATCAAGATAATATAGCTACATTCCCACTATTAAAAAATGCAAAGAATGTGGGAAAACATCAATACTTAGTTGAGGTTCTTGACATATGAATTGCAAATGGGTGATGATGATACTAATGTGCCTACACTCCCTGTAACAAGAGCCCAATTTGCATAAGCTAGCCAAGATGCACTATCTATGATGGCTTTCATCTTTGGCATGAAAGATGATATGGCAGTTTATGGAGAACAAATGGTTATCCTATTCAAGGTGAAAACTATCGATAAAACTCAGGAGTATCAGCTCAACTTTTTTGAACAAATTGATTTCTCAATGGTGGAATAACTAGCCCATTTCAAATCAAAAGGAGTGTTTAGGTACTCTTCTTATTTGTTTCACCTCATACTATATCATAAATTTGACCTCTTTGCCCAACATATGCATCTTGACATGTATGACCCAAGTTTTGATCTCTAAAGGACCACTCATGTGTCTGCATGGACACATATTTTGTCAACAACTAGTGACCCATATGAATTCTAGGAATTATTTGTTACCCCTAATTTTTGTCACCTCAGCCCTAAACTAGTTATGAATAGATTATTCCCAAGTGTTTCAAACCTTTTGGCTTGTTTCCCAATTCTGTGTGACTTCTATTTTGGATCCCACCATACAATTATAAGAGTCTAGGGTTTTTGTAGGGAACCAATGTTGCTACCTAAGATTTTGACTCTTAGGGTAGCATTCTTAGAGGTCACTAGGTAGGTATCAATAGTTGACAATGAATATGGCTCTGGGAAGAGGAAAACAAAAATGTATGACCTCCCATGCATGACAACCAGCATGGTTTTGGAAACTAGAGACGTTGAAGTTGTGTTGCTCAGAAAGCTAGCCTTTCTAGGTTTCCCCCTAATATAAGACAAATGGGTTTATGACCCAAATGGTTTCATAGCTTCTTGGATAAAGAATAATAGGGTTACATCCATAATTTCACATGAAGGCCACCCCTTTTGGGAAAATAGGAAAAATCTTAGAGAAGATACTACTGGATTTTATGTTGAATTAACAAACTTACCCCTTCCACAAAATAGACCCTAGGAAACATTCTATGTTAAGCAAAGGGATTATGATCCTAAAGTCAGAATGACTTCTAGCTTAAGAAGAACACTAAAGAATAAATATTGGGATGCTAAGAAAATAGAAGCCTATTGGAAATATAGGCAAGAAATTTGTCAAACAACCCATTATTTCAGGAACGTGGACTCAGATGAGAGATGGAAAGAACTCTAGAATGAGTGCCATCTCTCCCCTGTATCTAGCCCAGAGACAAGTAATTGTTTGACACCGGGGATAGAGCCAAAAGCCAAAGTAGGGTCTAGCCAAGAGTCACAAGCCTTAGGGCAAATTGTAGCTACAGTAACTGTATCAATTTGGCCTCAATCTCTCAGCATCATGGAAAAACAAAAGAGTGTGGTATCTTTACCACCAATAGCTTCCCCATTGGCATCCGTTATAGATATTCCCAATTTTCCATAAGAATCATTGATGGTAAAAAAAGAAACACAGCCAAAAGAAGAGATACCCAAGAAGTGAAAGAGGGTGCACTTTCAGTTTGATTCAGAAGAGGAGGCAAACCCCCAACAATGCCAATTATAGAGTACTTTAATTGCCCCTTAGGTAAGTATTATTCCTCCTTCTCCTTCTCAATCTCTTTCTTCTCTTATTGGCATGATGATTCCATCTAGCCAAATGGCATCCCTTGCCACCTTTGTCATTCCCATTTCTCACTTCACCCCATCTATGCCACCTCAAGCTTTAACATTACCTCACTTTTTCCCTTCTGTTCCCAAGAAACTTTCCCCTCAGATTGCCCATAGCCAACAATTGGCTATTCAATATGCTTTGCCATAGGGACATCCTTTTGTGGGTGGGTACATTACCTCTCCTACCTTTTAGACCCAAGCAAATACTGCTAGGAAGGCAAGAGAAGCCTGAAGAGAGAAAAAGAAGATCAAGGAAAATAAAGCCTTAGCTACACCCCATCTGTAGTCATAATTTGACCCCAATCAGTAGCAATTGATGGTGACTCATTTGTCACCAAATGTAATCAAGCCAACTAAGCAGATGCAGCCTGAGGACTACATGATGAATGTAGTGGCCATCGACATGTCCCTCTTTAGGCTACAAGATAAAATTGAGCTACTAACTGAATCCACTTCTATAATTACTGAAGACTACTTAAAGACATTAAGGAGGCTATAGAAGTTGGAGGATGATTTAGCCAAGGAGAAGGCAAATTGTAATAGTTTGACCACATAGATCAATAGAAAAGATAATGAAATAGAGAATTTGAATAAACAATTGTAAGATACTATTTCTCTTTAGATTCACCAGGCAGTCCAGGCCCAAAATGATTCCTTAAAGGTAGAGCTAATGTAGGTAAAGGATGCAGTGATGACCCTAAGGCAAGAAAAAGTAGCATTGTAAGGAAAATGCAAGGAATACCTACTACAGGTTACCTAATTACAACACAAGCTGCTAAGTGAACAAAATAATACTATGGCTATACAAGCCCAATTTCAAGCTGAGCAATAGAGAGCAGCACAATTGACACTATAGCTGGCTAATAAGCCAAGGAATGTCAGAGTGTTAAGTCTGGTGAAGGAGCTATATGAATCCATGTGGAAGAGAATCTCTTCAGATATTATTCAGCTCAGGCCTTCTCTCACCTTCTTGCTAAATGCACAAAAATTGTGCAAAAAGGTGGAGAATTCAGTTGCAAACACTCTAGCTATAATTTCTAGGAGAGTAATGGACTCTAAAACATTGTTACAAAAGCTTTATGATGCAATGAATGCAACAATGTTAGCAGCAGGAATTGAGAATAGAATGGCCACTACTAAGTGAGTAAATGAGGTTCTCAGTTGCAATTCTGTAGCCATCCATTACAGAGAGCTCCTAGATGCCATGAAAGAAGGAATCAGTGAAATGAAATAGCATATTGATGATCTAGTGCAATTAGGTCTTCCTTCTCCATTTCTTGATGACAACATAGTGCTAATGGTTGATGAAATTGAACCTTTGTTATTGGCCAAATAGAATGATCAGACAATTTTTAAGGATTTAAGGAATGACTCATCAGTCCCTGAAGTAGAAGCTATCTTGGTTCCTATTTCCCAGCTCAAATTTAAATTGAAGGCTATAGTTTAGATTTTGTAGAATTTTTTACACAAGGATATTATTAACCTTGATTTAACCTTCAATGAATTGTAGAATAAGCAGGGGTTATCTGATGATGAATGGTCTACCTATCAAACAACATTGCTGAAGTTTTAATTTTTAAATTTTGATCTAGCAGGAGTTGTGGTTTCTTTTTGAGTAGGCTCAAAAGTCTTTGGGGTCACCAATAAATATAGAGTAAAAAATACTCTATGTTTCATTCTAATTTTCAGTCGTGCACTGCAAAATTTTATTCCCGCAACTTTGGTCCAAGATGGCAAAGTTTTTGCACAGAGCACAGGCTCTTTTCTCCTTTTAATTCATTTTTGTCTAAATGTCAAAGTCAAGCAAAAGCTACCAAGTGTCATCAACTGAGGCACCTTTCATAGCTTTTATAAGTTGTTTAGAATGTGCCATGTGTCCAATAGCAACTAAACAAAATTTGACAAGTGTCAGCATTCATATTTTCATATCAACACCTATGTTTCAAATCTCTTTTCAGCAAAAGATTTCAATAAGCTAAGTATCAAGATCAGGTGGAAAGCACCAAGTAGCAATCACAAAAGGCTTAAATTTTTTTAAAGTGACGGAAGATGCCACATATCCCAGCTGAAGAGAGTGGAAGTCACCACTTGTCGAGATCTGAATTATCTTCATTTTGTTTCACCGATAATGTAAAGACTATGGTGGGTCTCAGGTTTTGTTTCTAAAGTAAGTGGAAGCTGCCAAGTGTCATTGTCCATGTAAATATGAAATGGGGCCCAATTTTTTATATAATATAAATAGATTAAAGTGGAGACTACTACGTGTCACCTTCCATAGGTTTCTCATAAGGTAGTTAAAAGTAGCAGAGATTGCCATGTGTCCTTTGTTGAGGCAAGCGGAGATTGCCACCTATCCATATGCCCCTTTTTAAAGCTGCTTAGGAAAGAAATTTTGTGGGTCTTATTTTTGTTAAGTTTTTAAAGTGTTGAAGAAGTGGATTGTGATAGGTATCAAAGGCAAAATGTTCCTGAGCAAAGATATAGTAAGAGTATAGGTAAAGCAGAAAGTGTCGTGTGTCTTCGATAAAGCTGTGAAACATGCCAAGTGTAGTTCTCTAGTGCCTCCTAAGTAATAAGAAGGTTTTCAAGTAAAATAGGATAAATTTTCCAAGTGTCCTCTTTCTTTTGATAGAACAGAGCGTAATGTGTATTTGTTTTAGTGAGTAAATTGTAGGGAGACAGAACATTTTAGAATATAAGAAATATCTTTTGATCGACACTTCCAGCTCAGTTAGAGTTCAGTTTGGGTCGTTAGATTGGGAACGTGTGGACAATCTAGAGGGAATCTAAGGCTATAAATAGGGGTGTAGAGATAACCAAAAAGGTATAATCAGATACCAGAGAGAATTTTTTGAGAGAAATTGTCAAGAGTTTTAGACTTTCTAGAGCTGTGATTAAGAATATCATTTGTCTTTGTTCTATTTTCTTGAGTTAGAAAGCTTATGTAACCATGCATGTTTCTATGCCTTTTATGTGACTGGAGAATTAATAAGAAGATTGAATCATGTGCCTTTGTTGATATTTTTTGTGTCACTACAAAAGTAGTCTAAGCTGTGAGCCTCTATTTCTATTATTTCCATCTTTTACATTGATCATGCCTTGTTTGCTCTTAAATGTAATTGAATTTTACATATAGTCTCACTGTGCTTAGAAATAAGGGTTGAATTACATTTAGTCACATTGCCATAGTTAGATTTTCTTTCTGGCATTTATGTTTTTGTTAAAATTCTTATCCCTTTTCCCAGTATACACTTGATATAAAGGAGAGACCAGCTTCTTAAAAATTTGGAGGTTGTTTCAAGTTGCAAGTCCCACATCGTTAAACTTCCCATTGTTATTGTTAGAAACAAGAACAATTTTAACCATCAACACCTATTAAGTTTAATAGAGTAGTGACTCAATTATACAAATCTAGAGTTAAAGTGATTGGTCAATTGTTAAATGTGCATATGCAAATTACTTTAAAACTAAGAGTGTAGAAATTTATTGATATTCAAGTTATTAACATTCAGATGCTTATGACATGTTTCTTATTATATATTAGACCAATGATTTGAATGGGTACATGTCAATTGATTCCTCTCACATGTGGCTACCATGGAGGGGAGTTCTTAATCAAATTCAGATTGAAAAGGAATCAAAGATGAGGCACATGATCATTGAATATAATATAGATAATGAATCGGTCAATATGGTTAATTATAATATAGGGGTCTATACCCTTGACACTCCTTAGGTATCTAATTCTAAGGATTATCATGCTATGCCTAGACTTTGGAAATTATATGTTGATGGCACTAGATGAAAATTTGGGTCTAGAGTAGTAGTTTTAATCAATCCCATTAGGAAAGAATATAATGCTTCTTAAAAAATTCAATTTACTTGCACCAATAATTTGATAGAGTATGAATAATTTACAACTTGATATTAAACACAAAGTTAAATAACTACTAGTATATGGTGATTCTAAACTAGTAGTTAATCAAGTTAGAAGCAAGTATCAATGCAAATTGTCTTATCTAAAGAAATATAGGTTTAGAATATGGGATGTGACTAAGTATTTTGATGATTTTAATATAATTTCAATCATTAGAGAAGGATTCTAATCAACTAATGAACTAGCTTCAGCTGTAACTAAACTAATTTCAAATCAAGGTGTGAAACTGGGAAGGCTTAACATTAAACTGGTCCCATGTCCCTCTATACCTAAAAATGTTAATCATCTATAAGTGTTTGGTGATGAACAATAGATCATTGAATTCATGAATAAATCAAGAGTGTTTGAGTCTCATATTATTGATGAGGTTAATGATAACTCTCTTGATGATGATAGAATTGATGACAAGATAATACAATTAAATGAGAACAAGATTCCTAAAGGCATGATTGCCTTAGAAAGATTATTTGACAAAGATAAGCTAACTGAAACTACTAAAGTTACCAAAGTAAATGGGAAGGATTATAATGTAGTTAACCTAGAAAATCAAGGTAAACCTCAGCTAGTAAACCTTATTATAACATACACAAACATAGAGTCTAGAAATTCTAGAGGCATACTAACTAGGTACAAGGATGTTATTTCATGGTCTTATGAAGACTTGAAGATCTTTTATCCTCAAGTTATCACCCATACCATCCCCTTGAAAGAGTCTTATAAACCATTTAGTCAAAATCAAAGACTGGTTAATCTTATTTTTGAACCATTGATTAATAAAGATGTCAAAAAATTATTAGATGCAAAAATAGGTTTTATAATTAAACATTCTACCTAGGTAGCTAATCTAGTACTAGTAAAAAATAAAAATGGAGAGATTAGATTATGCATAGATTTCAATAACTTGAACAAATATTCTAAAAAGGATAATTATCCTTTTCCATCCCTTGGCCAAGTGATTCAAATTATTAGTGGTTCTGCCATGATGTCTTTCCCAGATGGTTTTTTAGGTTATAGTTAGGTACATGTTAACAAATAAGATAGAATGAAGATTGCATTCATAATAAAATGGGGCACTTTTGCTTATAAGAGGATGCCTTTAAGGCTCATCAATGTAGAGATACCTTTTATAGAGATATGGGCCATGCCTTTCAATGTCTCATAGGTAAATGTATCATTATATATATATATATATATGGATGACCTGATAGTGTTTTCCAAGAATAAGGAAGATCACATAATGAATTTACAACAAGTATTTGAATGTTTTCAAAGGTATGCAATTTCCCTTAACCCTAAGAAAAGTATATTTTGTGTAACTAAATGGAAATTTCTATGGCATGTGATAACTAGAGATGGGATTTCTATAGATCTAGATATAGTTAATGATATATCTAAAATAAGACCCCCAATTAGTAGAAAAGAGATAAAGTGTTTCTTTGGGAACATCAATTTTGTAAATAAATTCAGTTTTGGTTTTAGAAAGATTATGAAACCACTTAATGACATGATAAATAAAGATACAAAGGTCGAATGAAATTAATAAACAAAGAAAGCCTTCAAGGATATCAAGGAAATAATAGGACAGAAACCTATGCTAATAAGTCTTGACTTTACAAAAGATTTGTGTGTTTATTATTTTGCTTCTGAACATACTATAGTAGTTGTATTAACTCAAAAATTTGATAAATATGATCATCTAATTGAATTTATGAGTACTAGCTTCAAAAAAATTGACTTAAATTATTCCTTAATTGATAAACAAGCATTTGATTTGGTTAATGCAATCAAAAATTTAGACACTATATTCTTAGGAGTAAAGTGCATGCTATATTACCAAACCCTACTACCAAAATCATGTTGAGTTAATTTAAATTAGGATAAATAAGATGGAAATGGATGTCCATACCCCAAGAATATGATCTTGAAATTAAAATTGGTAAATTGGTGAGGTGTCAAGGATTAATTCCATTGATTGCTAACACTAATCCTAGATTGAGCATCATGTAGGTTAACCAACAATAGTTTTAAACAAATGACTAGTATGATGCAATTATTTATTTCCTAATCAATGGTTCTTGTCATACAAGACTGAGAAAAAAATAGAGAAGAGCTTTGAGTCTCAAAGCAGCTCACTTCTTGATCAAGGATGGGATACTTTATAGGAAGAACTATGAAGGAGTGTATTTGAGATGCATTTCAAAGGAAGAATTAACTAAAATATTAAGTACCTTTCATGAAAAACTTGGGAGTGGACACCCCTCTAAGAAAATAATAGCTTATAAAATCCTAAGGGTAGGATATTATTGGCCAACCATTTTCAAAGGTGCTCGTAAGCATGTTAGGGAATGTCATCAATGCCACATATTCAATATAAAGGAACCTAAATTAGTTATGCCTTTGAGGCTAGTTTTAATTGAAAAGCCATTTACTCAATGAGGTTTGGAATTTTTTGGGGTTATCAACCCTAATTATTCAATTGGGTACAAGTATGTTCTTACTTACATAGATTATTGTATAGGATGGATAGAGGTAATAGTAACAACATATTTTAGGATTGAAGATATTATCAAGTTCTTAAAAGAGAACATTTGCACTAGGTTTGGGACACCATTATCATTAATTTGTGACAATAGATCAGCATTTACATCTATAGAGATGATTGAGTGGGATTATAATAATAAAATAGCTCTTAAGTTTTCATCTAATCATCACCCTTAGGGTAATGGAGTTTAAGATTCTACAAATAAGAATCTCATGAAAGATATTAAGAAGTCTATATCTCAACAACCTAGAACAAGGTTGTAACTCCTATTATTAAAGTATGCTCTATGGGCAGATAGAACTAGAGTGAAACAAGCTCTTAAAGTATCACCATTTCTCTTTGTATATGGATAAAGCCCAATCTTTTCAATTAATTTCAAATTGCTAACTTATAAGTTTCTACATGAATATATGGAAGGAGATAAAGAATATGCCAATTTTAGGTTGATTTATATCATCCAAAAGGAGGATGCTAGAGAATAAGCATTTTTTAATTTTAGCAAACATAAAACCACTATAAAAGTATGGTTTGACAAATGGTCAAACATCAAGGTGTTCAAATAGGGAGACCTAGTTCTCATATGGAACAAAACATTTGAGCCAAAATGAAAACATGGGAAATTCACTCCTTTATGGATCAACCCTTACCAAAATGTTGAGACAATAGGATAAAACACCTTTAAGATCAAAGACTTGTAGGGAGTAGAGTTCACTTTGCCAACCAATGGGTAGTATCTCAGGCATTATTTCTCTATTGTTCCACCTCAAGTCTTTATGGAGTAATTTTTAAGATTATTTAGAGTTAGTGTAGGTAGGTTTAGATTAGTTTCATTCCTATCCCTTATTTATTAATAGTTTTTGTGAATATTTATTTAATTATGTGTTTTATTTCTTTGCTTTGTTCTCTATCTTCCAATAAGTCTTTTCAAGACATGTTTTTAAGCTCCAAATCCATCTAAGTTTTCAAAAGAACTTCATAAACCAAGAATATGGATATGACTCTTAAACACTGGTTGATTGCGATTTTATAAATTCTAAGCTTAATTTTATGTTTATGAGAAATTGATGAAGATTAATATATAAATTAATTGTTCTTTAAAAATATTAAACCTTAATTTGATCTAACTTTGATTTCAATAAGGATTGCATATGTTTGAGTGAAAGTTTGAATTATTAGAATAAACTCATGTTAACACTTAAAGAACATTATTGCTTAGGATAAAGTTTATGACCAAGGATGATTGTCTTGAAAATCAAGCATTTGACAAAAGTCTTAAACACCTAGATAATTTTGGTTCCCAAACTTTGTTAGAAAGATAAATATAGTTTAAAATATAAGAATAAAATCCTTGAGAAAATCTAAAAGTTTTTTTTAGTAAAGGTGATTCTAGTAACCTCCATCAGGGCTATGAATGCCTAACTAGTAGTGGAGCAAGGGATAGAGTGGAACCAAA
>JARHVA010002811.1:1747500-1780000 GCA_037957365.1 Torreya grandis
AAAGCTAAATATGTGGCATCTAGTTATCTTCCTTATAATTTTATGAGCATACGATGTGAGACATTATTTATTAAACTTGTTAAGGTGCTTATGTATATACAAACTTATTGAATTAAAATTAGGACTTTATTAATGTGTAATTTGAGCGCATATAAGTAGGAAAACTATAAATCATGCATGATGAAATATCCATGAATACAGGGGAGTAGGGTCAAAGAACCCATAATTGGGATGACCACTATGATAATATTCTAAAAATGGTAAGACCATTAATGGTATGTTATGATAATAGCTAGGATGAGGAAAACATAAAAATAAAGACCTGATGATTTACAAGATTATTTAGAAGGATCCCTAGGTAGACAAATGACATATTAAAAAGTGCTTAGGAACAAAATGTGATAAGGGAAGGCTAAAATAAAATATGACAATAAGCTACTAATTTGAATCAATGATCCATATATGTGAAAACATGATAATAACATTATAATTACATATAATAACTAAGATTCCTTTCATGAGGTTATTGATGTTTTACCAAAATAAATGTTTAATAAAATTTCTATAAACTTTGCCTAACCCTGGTGGAAGGATTTGAAGTGGTATGTTGAAACCCTTTCCTTAATTATACTCCTAGCAATGGATATGAATGGGTTTTGTATTTTTTGCCCATGTATCGAAAAATCAGTAATAGATGGTCTCTACACTTTATTTTTCACACTTGGAGCAAGGCATTTCAAACTATATGGAGCTCTATTCTTGAGCCCAATCTTGATCAATTTTTAGTGTTTCCTTATCAAGGATTACCCTTAGGGCGTAGCCTTTTGAATTTATGTGTTCCTCATCCTAAGTCTATTTATGTAACCTAACTGAGATTATTAAGCATTTATTTTTGTTCTACAACAAACTTAGTTGGATTGGGCATGGAATCATGATTATATCAAACCATTTTATTCATAGACTTTCATTTGGCAGGATATTATCCTTCGAGATTGGCTTGTGCTTCCTAAAAAAATCAAATAGATTTGGCATAATTTTTTAGTGGAAAAACATTTTTTTAATGGAAAGAAATAAATGTTTCTATCTTTGCTAACTCTACAACTAATAAGTAATTATTTATATATAATAAGGCTATGGTGATTTCAAATGTGTTTATAGAGATTCAAGTTTACACCAATAAAGTGGCCTATTGGTGGCCCATATGCATATTTTGATAGATTATTGGGGAAATGCTCCTTGCATTATTTCGCATATGCTTTACTCCTCACCTTAGATGAATAGACTTCTATGGGGGTCCACTGACAAAGTTATTCTCGCCACTACTCTCATAGTTGAAATGGTTGTTGCTTGTCTCAAAGGCACTTCTCTCATTCAATGTAGTGTGGCATTTGGGTTTCCCCTCCATATCAAAATAAGTTCTCATGCTTTTCTCTAGCCATCTCTCTTCCCATGACCTCTCTAAATGACATGCAATTAGAGCCTCAAAATAAAATGGAGGTAGTGAATAAAGAAAACAATGTAATCCCCAGTAAGGAACCCTTGCCAAAGGGCGATGACCTACCAAATGTTGGTTGGGATGAATTGGATGATCAAGATCCTCTACCTGCTATTGGCCTCTTTACTATAGTTATTTAATTTCTTCACGATTTTATAATATTTTTTTGAACTTAAAGTTAATCATGTTAACCATTTATGTTAAAAAATTTAATATTTTTATAAATCTTTTTTGTAAGCTCAATTGAATAAACTTTATGAATGCTCTATAATAAAATTTTAAATTATTATAATTCTATTTCATATATATAGAATGGAGGTTTGTATAAAGATACTCTTCAATTCAAATATAAGAATTTCCATACCATAATAAATTATGACTTAATCTATTATACTTTTATAAATTACTATAAATCTATTATATTATATATATAAATATAATGAATGCTTCTATAAAATTACTCTTCAATATATATAGTGGAAGTTTGTATAAAATTACTTTTCAATTTAAATATAAGAATTTCAATAACATAATAGATTATGACATGACTACTCTTGTAAGACCCTACTGCAAAGCTTGTAACTTATTTATGTCACATATTCTATAGAAAAACACAACTTAATTCATATCATAAGCGTCGTTTTGTAATGCCAAATTTCCTTTATTTATAAGAATGCATTAACAATTTAATTGTACATTATAAAACGGCATTTACAAATAAAATCAAGAATATATTAAATCTCTAATCGGGATTTAGAGTGTTTGCAATCCTAAATGAAGGAGCAGCCCAGTTGGAGAATGTGAGTTGTAGAATTTAGGTGCATTTAAAAGCTTTTAAAAGGAGGAATGAACATTCTTTAATTTTTAAGACGATTTAATTTCATATAATAATGCAGACTTATATTTTTAATATTAAAATAGTTCCATAATATTAAAAAATAATATAACAAAATAAAACTTTCCATATAAAATAGGAACCACTCATTTTTAGTCGGATGATTTTCAACCGATGCTAAATACGTTCAGTGACTTTCAAAATGAATGTTGTTGTTTATTTATTTTTTAATTAAAATATATTTAAAAATTGAATTATTTATTTATATATAATTTTAAAAATATATCTATTTTAAAAAAATTAATATATAAAAATTAAAAAATTAGGTATGTGTAAAGTGGAATGTTTGTATTAATAATTATTTTTAAAAATATATATTATATATAAATTATAATTTATTTATTTTTGATATATTTGAAGGTATTATATGAAATCATTAAATTATATAGAATATCAATATATAATGGATTTATAATATTGAATAAGTATATATCTAAATCAGCGAGTTCTTTTAGTTAAGCAATTATGAGTAAGAGACATAAAGACATGATCTTGACCTTAATCACTTGATTTAAGTAGCTAAAAAGATTTATACATTAATAGAAGACAAAGATATAAGCAACCATCATCCTTAATAATCAAACTACAACCCTTTCGATCAATTAGATAAAATTAATACTTTCACTTCAAAATATTTAATTTTTTAATAACAAAACAAATTAAACATTTTAAATTGTTAATCAATTTCTTAAAAATTCAAAATATATTTAAACCCTTTAATAAAATAAATTTATATATTTTATTTCTTTCTTCTTATAGAGAATCAGATTAATATTTTAAGTTCTCAGTTTTTAAAAGGTCAAAGGTAAAACAACTCTTCAAATTAAAATATATTAGGCCATCAAACTTGTTCAGACAAGGATATGATATCTTATCTCCTAACTGATCTTATTGAACATATTCATGTTCGCTGGCATTAATTTATAGTGGAGTCATTATTTCCTACAAAATGAGTGTATACAGGCTCTTGTCTTCTAGAACTGAGTGTAGTTTTTTTTTAAGTGTATAGTTATTTAAGATGATTTCTTATTATTATTATTTTTAATACGGTAACAGTTTGTAATTTATTATTTATATTTTATGTTGTTGTCTTGAGTTGTATATTTCTCTCATTATAATGTTTTATTGCAAATTTAAACTAATATGAATTAGTTCTTTTGACCTGCATAAAACTGAACCATGACCTTTTACAGACCACCTTATAACCACTGTAAATTATTATTTTTTGAATTGTAATAATAATTACATTAATACTAATAAATAATTAACTTTTTAAAATTATTTAAAACATAAATTTTTCAGATGTAAATGCATGAACGTTGATGCCTAAAAAGATAAGATCTTAAAAAGCACTCAGAATTTCATAGCAAAAGGAAGACCGACGATTTAGTATTGCTTACAATTAAATGACATTTATAGGCTGAAATGGAAATGCCACTGAAATGTCACTAATATCTTTTGAGGCCATTGTACGGTTCCGGCTATTAACATTCAGGAAAAAAAAAAAAAAAATGTCAACAAAGTGGAAAAGCGTGTTACCATTAAATTTACATTTGCAGAAGATTTTAAGATCTATAAGGATAGCAGTGCTCCATTGACAATCTGTTTCTAAAATTAAGATGATAGTGTTATAATCCATTACAACTCTATTAATGCAAACTGCATTTTAATAAAGATAGAATGTGAATATCAATGGATTGTATTGAAGAGCTTATACAGCTGGTGTGTTAAGTTGGGGGAGAGGGATCATTATTGACTGATTAAAACACCGGTTATTTACCACATTTGCAGCTGGTGGGTTCAGCTGGGGGTCATTATTAATAAAATAAAATCTTCCTGAACAATGAAGAAGGCAGAGAAAAATCAACAAATTAATCTAATATCCAGAAATTATTAACTTTTGAAAAACAAAACATACCTTGCACAGATATGAAAATTTTCATTGCAGACCACTTTCAGCTGCACGCAGCTTGGCACGGTGCAATTGCATTTTTATCAAATAGTGATAAATATGCTCACTGGATCGTGCCAAACTGCGGCGTCTGAAAGAAATGAGCATTTGTTTCCTTAATCTCCACTGAATCAATTGTTGGACTTAATCCCACCGCATTAATTGCTGGATTGCATCGATTGCAAGGGTATTTATAGGTGGAAATCTTTAAAAAAAAACACGGAGATCTGGCAAGAGATTTGCCTGAAAATATCGAGGGGAGCAATGCATTGCATGGCGGGCCAGCGCACTCAAAGTTGACTGTCAGTCCCAGCGCACTTGTTTGTTCAAAGTCCACAATTATTTATTCAACGCCACCTATGGATTACCAGAGACTTTAGCGAAAATAGATTATTGACTTCTCCTTTGCCTTTTTCAATATATTGATCATAGACGCAATACAAATACAAATACAGAGTGTAAACTGTCAAAAACGTGTTCTCCAGAAATTAGGGTTTTTTAAATTAATTCATTTATTAATGTGGGATAGTGATGGAGAATGGCTAATATGGGTGAAGAACGTGTGTGGATGAGATATGGTTTGACTTGTAATAAGTGTTATTTGTTTACAACTTCAACCATTGTATCATGTTTGGAAAAATCTTTCGGTGGAAAATGATAAGCTTTGAGTTCTGATTTGTTTATATTTATATATAGATATATATTTGTGAAATGAATTTAAAATTTAAGGTTTGAAATTATTTTATGATAATTAAATAGATATTAAATTTATGGTAAGTTATTTAAATTAGTGTTTATGTTATTGTGTTATTTATTTATTAATATAGTTGTAATTGATGTAATGTAGAAGAGTTGTGTTCAGAGACATTTAGGGTGGACGTATATAAATTGAATGTGATTGTCTGAGTTGGTTTAATGATTTTTATGATCTGATTATTTGTATTAGTTTAGTAATTCTAGAGAATTGAGCTCCTTTGATCATAGTTCTAATCAGAATTATATATATATATATATATAAAATCCATAATAATAATGAAATCCCTCTTCTTAATATTACGCTGAAGATTTGGGCAATAAATAATAATAATTAAAAAAACATCAATATTAATTTATTACATACACTTTTAACTACCTTTATATAAATAATAATAATTTAAAAAAAAATCAATACCAATATATTACATATACTTTTAACTACCTTTATATAAAAAATAATAATTTAAAAAAAAAAAAAAAAATCAAACACTAACATCAATACATTACACACTTTTAACTACCTTTATATAAATAATAATAATTTGGGGAAAGAAAAAAAAAAAACATCAACATCAATACATTACATACACTTTTAACTACCTTTATAATACATACATGGTAGTAGATGATTTTTTTTTTTTTTTTTGGTATTTTATAGAAATTACATACAAAGTAAAGCGCTCCAATTACATTTCCAAATGTATGTGTACAATATATGTAATGTGTGAAAAATATCAAATAAGTAATAATTACGAAGATATTAAGAAAGATGTCATTTCAGTAAGGTGGGAAAAAATATTTAGTAATTATATTAAATAAATGTTATAAAATTAGTATAGATATTTAAATAGATAATGCTTAGAGATATTAATTTCAAAGTTTAGATTTTAAATTTTTCATAAATTACAATTATTTATAATTTTATTATTTTTTTTAGATAATTTTATTATTTTTTAATTAAATTATGATTTGTTGGTGATAAATTGTATGGTCAAGATATCATGATTTTAAAATTAATTTTTTTTCAAAAAAACAAAAAAAAAAATGTAAATGATGGTCAAATAGATTTTAAATTTAAAATTAAAATTAATAATGGACACTCACTACATTACAATGCACCACCACTCTTTCTATACCATTATGGAATGCCTCTCGAAAGTAGGAGAGAGATTAAAATTCTATTATTAAAATATATTAATATTTTAAATAATTTATAATCAATTTAAAAAAACCAAATAAATGATAATTAAAAATATAATAACAAAGACATTACAAAAAATAAAGGGGTTAAAATCTCATTATTAAAATATATTAATGTTTTAAATAATTTATAATTAATTTAAGGATATTAAATAAATGATAATTAAAAAAAATATTAACAAAGATACTATTCTAATAAATGGAAAAAATTAATTGTAATTATATAAAATAAATTTAATAAAAGATTAATATAAGTTTTAATAATAAAAATGATTATTAAAATTTTAAGATATAATTTTTTCAAAGAATCTAATAAAATGATATTTTTATTTTAATAATAAATTATATAATTTAAAATATTTTAAAATTTTATATTTTCATAATTTATATAAAGAAGTTTTGGATACAATTTATGAAGAGGACAATTATTTTCAATTTTTTTTATTATTATATTTAAAAGTTTTAAATATAATTCATTAAATATAAAATTAAAATTTTATTATTATAAAAAAGAGAAGATTTATACATCAAATAATCCATCTCTATCTAGATAATGATAGTAAATCATAATTGTTAGGCCAAATTAAAAAATATCTATATTGAACTTACTCCATCCATGTTGCACCTAAATCTGCCCTTGGAGTCAATTTCCAAACAAGAACCTTGATTTTTTTTCTTAATTGATGTAAGAGTAAAGTCCAATTAGAGACGTGGCCCATGAGTGTTGGTAAGATGAGAAAAAGAGATGGCATGATTATTTTGGGACAGAAAAGATAAAGCATTGATGCTTTTCCACCCATGCCTCCCATTTGAAATTATGTGCGCAGGAAGGCCACTTTCAAGTGGATGAAAATATTTATAAAATAAAATTTCCTTTACATCTGTAGCAGGTTTGGTTCTGTGTGTCGGCAAAATACTTTTATTGGGAAGCTGGCAATGGGCATTCATAGAAACATGGCAGCCACATTTATATGTTTTCTTTTGGCACGAGGGAGAGGGAGAGTGGATGTTAATTCAGAGGAATAATGGCACCTCTGAAATATTGGCAAAGGAGAAAGGAAACAGTGACTAAAATATATGAGGCATGATTTATAGCATGGCCTTTCACTTTAAACAGCCATATTATGACACATTGAGTAATTTTTCCTTTACAGAATTCGTGCTTCTGTCATTCGCTCTTGGCAATTGCTTTCTGCCACAATTGGTCAGGATCAAAGTCGGTTGTTTTGCCATTAAAAATATAATGATAGTGTGTAGTTGTAAAATTGGGAAAACCAATAGTTGATAAGATGGCAAACCTTGTAATTGATTGATTATGGGCAAGCATGGGAGTCAGGTTTATCTTATCAATTTTTAAATTTATTGGGGGATGAGAAGTCATAGGGAATAGATTACATGATGGTTGATTGGTGGTTCAATGAATATGTTATTATTTTATAAAGTTAAAAAGTTATTTATGAAGATAAGTTGATTTACCATATTTTGAAATAGTTATTATAAATCTAAAATCATCATTTATATCTTTAAAAGTATTTGTTTTAAGTAGTTCATTTACTTTATAATTATTAAGAGTATATATATATATAATCTCATTAAATTAATGATTTATGATGAAATTATATAGATAGAATAATGGATAGAAATATAAATATCATGAGCATAAAAAAAATAGTGAATCACAATAATAAGAGAAGAATAGAATAATTTCACCCAATGGATTGATAGTATGGTATAATATTAGAAATATATGATTGATCCCTTTTGAGACAAGCAATCTCCACAACCTTACAATAAATGCATCATATATAATATAATCTTCTAATACCAACTACTGTGTGTTATATATATCCTACTCAAGCTATAGATACTCAATCAATCAACACTACTACCAACATGAAGATATAAAAATTATCATATGACCAAGTAAAAAGTTATGCTAGTCATAAATCAACTACCCATATCCAAATATGTGCTAGTAGTTAATGTTATAGCATGCCCCTTCCCTTCAAACCAACATTGTACTCAACATTGATGATATTTGGTTATTTTTGCAAGAACACTTTTATCTTCCCGTGTTGCATCCTCTTTGGCTAGATTTTTTCACTTGATCAGATATTCTATAATCACCCTCGTTTATAACCTATTTGTGCATGTTTAGAGGATATCCTTGGGTTCTAAAATGATTTGGTCCTCCTCATCAAACTATGTACCTTTGTCTATGTTGATTATATTTCTCTAATGACCCTCTTCAAGTAGAAAAAAAGAAAGACCATATGTATTTTTTCTAAGTGAGGTATCTCTAGTTATTATGCTACATTGCTTATATTTTAAAAGCCCTGATATGGTACATAATACTTAGGTGAAATCTTATTATTTTTATTTTTTTGTTTCAATGTCATTTTATTATATAGTTCTAGTCGCATAACAAGCCAATCACCTACTATGTCAAAATATATTTTAGTGCAGTGTTGGTCAACTTGTTACTTCATTCAGTTATGTGTCATTGCCAAGTTAACTATGATAATAGAGAGTACATCCTACTATTGTTGAATGTATTATTTGATTACCTAAACCTTTCATTAAACCCTCAAGGATGAGGTTATAGATGGTGGATGACACTCATACAATGTCAAAAATGCATATGTTTCGGATGAGGTATGAAAAGAAGTGTTATACCACTATTCATATAGTAGCAATATTTGAACCCATGAGTCATATCTATCTAAAACAAAACATTAGAGAGAATTTTCCAAGAACTTATTGACCACATCAATTTTTCTACCAAATTGGGTGTGATATGATGAGCTATGTGTTATCTAATTACCTAATCATGATGGTAACTCAATTCAAATATCTATTGGTAAATATAGGATCATGATCACTTACTATGATTGTTGGGGTCCCATGTAGCTTCTGAAATGTATCCATAAAATATGATATTGCATTACTTACTACAAAAGGATGTCACAAGACATAAAAAGGGGCATATTTTGTCAGTTTATCCACGACAACCATGTTGATATTTTTTCCCTTTAGACTTGGAAAAACCTATTATGAAATCCATGGAAACCTCTTCCCAAATATTATTAGGAATAAATAGTGGTTGTAAAAAACTTGGGGTTTTGATTGTTTTGCTCTTCTTTTGTTATCATAACAAGCATTCTACCCAAAAAAATTGGACTTCCCCTTGGAGCCCTTCCCAAAATAATTCCTACTTAATTCTATGGTAAGTATTCAAGATATATGAGTGCCCACTTATTGGTGAAGTATGACATTTTGTAAGAACCCTATTTTTAATATTGAGAGTTTGCACATATATAGATGATCTTTGTACCATATAACATCCACTTTCCATATAATTTTTTTATAACATGATCGGATCATGTTGGCGATTCTAAATGAAATTATATGTGTTTGTGTCATTCTCTCATTCTAATCTTGCCTTGTCCACCCAATTGTAGATATTAAAACTGAATATTTATAACTTCTCAATCTTGTACATTTGACAAATATCAATTAGGTCTCTATCCTTCAATTTTAAACCTCTTTGTTGTCGAAAGGCTTGCATTTTTCATCTCATTATGCTTAAATGATTATATCTTAGTCTAATCCATATCATTCTCATGACCTAGGTCTCCTACACTACATGTGAACATTAAAACATGATAAACATCATCCATTATCATTTTCATATATGTACCTATTTTCTATCCTTCTAGATATTATTGTCCACAGAGGGACACTACTGCCAATAGTAGTGCCCAAATCCGTATCTAATGTCTAATTTCTAAAATTTATCTAAAGTGTAAATGTTTCAAAACCTATGTGTCAACCTATTTATCTTATTGAACCCTATTGTGAGATATTTTTAAAAGATTTGGTATAAATACAAGTATGATCCTTGTCATTCCTATTTATCAAAAACCAAGTAAACACATAGTAAATCTAAATCAATCAACTACACAACCAAGTTATTCCACCCTATTTATACCTATTTTTATATCAATCATAGGAGTAGTCATAGTATAGGTCTGAAGTATTCAAATAGCATCCCATGAATGATATTTGTCAAGTTACAATCTAGATCACTATATGCATCATCGTATAACATATTTCATCCTTATTCACACACATTCCCACACATAGAGGATAAATACATCAGTCTAAGGCCCTTATTGAAGTATTGGATATGTAGGAAACACCCATTGATAGAGGGGTCTTTGGGGTGAGCTCAACATTGTGAGCCCATTAACCCATTTTTAGTAAATTTATTTCAATATTGAAGAGATAGGCTTTGATCAATAAACAACGAGTGATAACCTATATCCCATATATCAATACATCATCATAAAAGTGACATAAAAACTAGAATAATGAAGTTGGTCACAACTAGATCTAGTCATTATTTTATACTAAACACCTAAAAAGTTAAACACTAAAATTGACGATAGTGTCCAAATCTAATGGTAGTGTCCACTACTACTAAAGTACCCTTTTAAGAATCTAAAAATTGATCTAAAATACTAATCCCATACACTTTAAATGTGTTTTCAATCTAGATCTAGATACACATAGTATACACAACTAAGTATCACTTTTCCTTAATATTGTAATAAACTGAACATCTTTCAAATCAAGTACTTTCAATATTTAGCATATATTAATATTATAAATTAGAATATTTATTTATTTGATTTATAATTAATTGAACAGCCATATATTAGTTTATCACCTTTAAGTTTAAACTATTTTTATATTCTTAACCCTATCCCCTAGACACATTAAGAAATCAAGGTTAAACATTTAGTGAACCTAGCCTTTGGTCATCAAACCCTAAATTGGCCTAGGGTTTCTAGTTTACTATTTTTTTGATTTCTTATTGTTGTAAATTGTTGTTTCAAACTATGAATTTTTCATTTTTAATCAATGGAAAATTTTAATATAAAAATAGTATCAAATGAAAGATAAGTAAATACTAATAAATCATATCAATACCAAAAAGGCCTTAATGGGTGCATTTCTATATGTTACAAGACATGAGATCAACAAACATGTTAAGGCTAAGTCATCCTCACCTAGTGAGGGTGAATCTTTATGTGGTACTATAACTGATCACATTTCTATTTTATTCCCCTTGAGCACATCATTGATTCCCTACATCTAGTGGGGGCATGGGTTATGTGTTTACACCATTGTTCCCCACAACAAATCCTAATTTTTCTACATCCTCCATGGGAACCATTAGAAATTCAACCCAATTATAGGTTTCAATGCCTATATCAACTCAAACCATGTGTACATCCCATTTGGTGTTTTCTCAAACTTAAAACCTTAACAATCAAAATGTGCAAGATCTTGTACAAATTATAAAACTTCTACAAGCTAAAGTTATCAACATTGATCAAAATTATATGGAATCGCCTTATGCTATTGATTCACAAGATGTGTTATGTAATCTTCTTACACTTGAAATATCTTTGCCCCCTTCATTAATTAGTTTTGTTTCACCGAAGTCCACATTTTATAATGGAAAGGGTGATCCTAAATAACACCTTTGATCTTTCTATGTGACATGTCTTGATTATGCCTCCAATGATAAGCTTTTGACAAAATTGTTTCCAAGGAGCCTTAATGACTATGTTTTACAATGGTCTCTAATTTAATAGTTTAATTAATAAGATCATTCAAACCTCTAACACATTAGATTAAATCACATTTCTCTATCAAAATCACTGAAAATATGTCATATGCTAAATTAAAAAGATCAAATAAGGAACCAATGAACCTATCAATGAACATGTTTTGAGATATAAAACAATGTGTGTCAAAATGGCAAATAAATAACTTCAAGACATCTTCAAGTAAAGTTTTATTTCCCCATTACATGAGTCCATTATTTTTAAAAAGTTCAAATATTTTGATGACTTATTCCGTATTGTTCAAGATTGTGAAATGAATCTTATTTCCTTAAATAAGCTTAAGTATATATAGAACACACCAACTAAATCTAATACCTAACTTCATATCAAACCAAACTACAAGGTAAAACTTTCATAACTTAAAAAATAAATAATCAAAATTATTAACGTAGTGTCACAATAACCTAATCAACTTATCTTATGCAATGCACCTAAGAGATAATTTACATGCTTACCTAAGTCTCCATCTTCTTTACTTCAAAATATTGTGAAGTGTCACTTCATATCTCTCTCTCCTCTCATAGAGGTTGAGATGAGTCAAGTTTTACCCAAAGGATATTATGTTAATGCATATTGTGACTATAACCAAGGTTATGAACATTATAAAAACATATGTTACACCTTGAAGAATAATATCCAGAACCCCATTGATGACTAAAATATTACCCTTGATGATCATCCAAAGGATTTCGGTTCACAAATTGGTGATCACTAGAATCAAAAGATATTTAAAATCCTTCACAAGATCATTTTAATAAATATCTCGAAGTGAAAAAGAATACAATGC
Source organism: Torreya grandis (assembly GCA_037957365.1). Classification (NCBI taxonomy): domain Eukaryota; kingdom Viridiplantae; phylum Streptophyta; class Pinopsida; order Cupressales; family Taxaceae; genus Torreya; species Torreya grandis. The sequence goes on from JARHVA010002811.1 coordinate 1,760,284, forward strand.
AAAGCCTCCTCAATCACATTATGGGCACCTATTAGATATGATTATTGGAACTTATCTACACACAATACCTCTTGTGATTTAGAGACCTTTGACATTGAAATAGTGGATGATGCATATCTTCATTTATTATTTATTTAAGCAAACCTTGACCATTAGTCTGTACACAGTGTTATGATCGATAATGGTGATAGTGAGAACATATGTACCATGAAATTACTCACACATTTTGGATATACACATGATGATTTATACCCTTCAACTAAAATAGTTAAAGCATTCGATGGGACATCACAACATGTTATTAGTGAGATTAATTTAACTTTCCAGGTTGGTCCAGCATAAGTGGTTACTATTGGTAAATTTTGCCACCATTGACCCCTATCATTTCAAACTAATGTTGAGTCATTATAAGTGGTCATTTTGAGTCAAACTCCCTTCAAATGACATGTTTAACATTGCTTAAGGTTTCTTGTCTAAATCAAGTTTTATGCTAGATATAAGAAGCCTAATGCCATGATATGAGTATTTGAAGTTGCAGGAGGGTGTTAATGAGATCTCATGATGAAAATTAAGGTTATATCCTTTATTTGAGGTAAAATTTGGTCTATATCTTATTTTAGATAAACTAAGGTATTTTTGAAGAATTTAAGGTTTCCTTTCTTATATTGCTTATTGCAATATTGTAATATAACTCTTTAAAAGACTATCAAATTGTGAGGGCCTAATATCATGTCTAAGGGTGAAATGGGCATTTTATGTCATTTAGAACTTGTTAAATAACATATTACATGTACCTTGTCTGTAGATATGTCTAAGATGTTATAAAGCTCCTTTTTCAACATTTGAGTACATTGAAAATTGCCTTAATCATAATTTATAACATTAAAACAAAGGATAATTAAGAATGGAAAAGGAATATACTTTTTACATTATAATATCACCCTAAAATCCAAGAGAGACTCCATTAGTGCTACAGTATGGTTTTCTCTTAAAATATGTAAGTTTCTTAAAGAAAGAGGGTTTGTATAGGTCTCTTTTCAAGGGTTTTAAAGTTTAATATGGTATTATAATCCTCTACAAGTATTAATCCATATTACCCAAGCTCAAACCATGCTTAAAAATAAATTTTAGGTCTAGGATATATAAAAACCCTCTCAACTCCTTCATTGAGCCCTTGGCAAATTTGTGAGGGTCAATTTCAAATGTTCAGTATGTGATGGAGAGAGAGTTGGAACCAGAGATCATACGAACTAAGGGGACCATAATGTCCTTAAAAATTTTCATTGGTTCATATATTTAAGACATCTCCTTTATGAACAATCACTAAGAGTGTTTGCAGCTCCTTAAACCCCTCCAAAACCCCAACCTCATAATTTTCTCTTATTTGAGTGCATTTATGAATCCATAGAAGCAAATAGAAAGTTTTATGAGATATTAATGGGAATAAATATATCTCATACACCTTATTTAATCATATTTTAAATGCAAATAATGGTGAATGTGTAGGTATAGGTTGTAGAGTTTTAAGAATACAATCGTTGCAATCAGAAAAGGTGTTTTTAGGAGTTTTATGCATTTAATTGAATACATAAAATGGTTGAAATGTTTAAATGGGCTCATACATGTCACAATTTAAAAATATTTAGATATTTATGACTCATATAACTCAAAAAAATTCCAAAACACAGACCTACAGTCATGCAAAAATGAGAAAATCCAAGGTGAGGCAACAATAACAAGGCCATAACTTGAGTTTTAGAGCTCCAAAACAACTCAAATTTTTTTGAATGAAGGTTGGGAGAAACATTGAAAAAAAAAATTATTTTAAGGTATTTAAAATTCATGAGGAGAGATAAAAATCTAATACACGAGTCTATACTATGAAGAAATTCAAGGTTTTCTTGAGAGTTTGCTCATGGGTAAAGTATGAGTTGGGTGTTTCGGACATTTTAAATGACATCTAAGATTATTATATGATGTATACATATTTTTAAAAATTTAATCAATTATTATATACCTCATAAATAGATAAAATTATCCCAAGTCACTTCAAAACACCTCTATGTCACCTATATGGCAACAAACATGCACTTTTGAAAGAATTTTTGTTTGAGATTTTGATGAGGTGTTTTTGAATTTTTCCAACTCCCATAGGTCTTACCCATTTAAACATATAAAATTAAACCAATAATATATATTTTTAATCTTTAAAACTCATTTTTGACACCTAACCCCGCACCCGCGCCCCCACTGCCCCCCTGCTCCCCCCTCCCCCCCCCCCCCCCCCCCCCCCCCCCAAAAAAAAAGCCAATTTAGGGCTTCTTAAGGCCTAGAAAAACCAAATTGGGGATTTTTGGGAGTTTCAAGTGGATTAAAGAGATAAAAAATTAAATGGATGTATATTAAAACATTAAAATTATATTAAAATCCTAATTATGTCTCTTATTTACCTACATCATTTGAATTCACCAAGTTAAAGGTTTTCACTATGCATTTGGCAAGTTTGGCAAGATGACAAAGTGAGCATAAGAGATCTCAGACCTACTGCATCAGTTTGAGGAGTTTCATATCATCTCATGAGGTTTAAATAAGAGATATAAACATGTTATATTTATTTATTCAAGGTTTAAACCCTCAATCAAATAAGGAGTCTAGTTTTATGAGTCATCCAAGGCAATGAAGAGTTCCTACACCACTTCTAAAAGAATCTCATTAAAAAAAGTGTGACACTTGTGTAGAAGAGTTAATTGTGTTAATTATTATCAATTTTTATGATTTGTAACTAATTATATAATTGTACATTATCCATTATTTGAATCTCTACACCTACCTCTCTCTTCACCCATCTTCTTTATATGCATTGAAAGTTGATTATAAAAGGGACCTCTAATAGTTATGATAAAACCCTAGCCATTTTGTAGTTTAATACCTCTTTAAGAAATAAATAAAGTTTATTTTTCTTACCTATATGTTGTGTGAGGTGTGAATTCATGCAATTTTTCTGATCTTGTCTAGTAAATGGTTCATCTTTCCTATTTTATTATCCATAGTTTCTCAACATTGTATAGAGAAGATAGTTTTTGCAAGTCATTGTTAGTTTTCTTTCCTAAATGTATGCAATATTTGGAAGTGAAAATACATAAATTTTATATCTATTACATCAATTTATACCCTCATAAGTGTTATCATGCATTCTTGAACCTCACAAATGAAATACTTATGTAAGAATCATATCAAAGTTGTAGGTTGTGTAAGGAGTATAGCTTTATTTTCCTCAAATAGTGTATGTTTAGTCAAGTAGAGGAATCATAATATTGGTGCATCACCCCATCTAGGCTTTAGAGTTGTCTTTATCTCATTTTCATGTAATTAGATAGGTACAATAGTAGTATACAGTGAAGCATCAAGGGAGCCATCCCTAATCTAAAGATTCACCTCAATAATTAGGCCACCCATAATCTACAGGCGTGTTCATGCTATCATTTAAGTAATAAGGCTTGAACAACCTTCTTAATCATGAAATTTAGAGTGATAATAGTTACCACCTTATTAGTCATACCATATGAAAGAGTCTTTGATATGTTATTGGGATGACCTTGGATACATAAACTTTGTGCAATAACTTCCATAGTGCATGGGTGTATTAAATACATTCATAACAATAAGGTAGTCACAGTTTTCAAAATTCTATATGAACTTCCACTTGAACAAGAGAATTTTATTACAATATATATAAATGTCAAACCTAATAAGCATAATCTTTCATGAAATTTTATGCAATAGGCAATCCCATTTATTAGCATCCCATACTTGAGAGGTATTTGCACTAGAGATACATAGTGGATTCCACAAAATATTCATCTACACCTACACAACATACTCACTTACCTAGAGAAAATGTTCCAATTATATATAATCTAAATAAACCATAAAGAACTCAAAGATGGGTTCCACAAACCCCTAATCCTTCAATTTTTTCTTCACAACGATAGATTATTATTATTATACATAAATAAGATACCATAGATTCTACAAATCTAGATGACACATAGGCATGATCCTTGGTAGTACCACTAGTTTAATATACCATATTCTAAATTTGGAGCTACCTATGAAAAATCCCTTGGATGGGATCATAGGTTATCTTTTTCTTTCTAAAATATTTCAAAAATACAAAGATATCAAATTTTCCAAAAAAATCATATATTTAAAAAATATAAAAATATTAAGAATTCTCAGATATTATTAGGTCCTTGGCATCTATGTTAGTTGATAGTATATAATTTCGTGTGTGTGTGTGTGTGTGTGTGTGTGTGTGTGTGTGTGTGTGTGTGTGTGTGTGTGTGTGTGTCTTTGAGTGTGATACAAGCATACCTAGACACATGATCTATGAACTTCCAGATGTTGGACATCTCCTCTACCCATTTCATATAGTATGTTGGGGGAGTCTTATTATTTTATCATGATTGATACGTGTTGCATATCATTTATGATCATTCCTACATTATCATTCTTGAGCTTTTGTACTAATACTTACACATGTCTATATCTATGTGTAGACACCTAAATTTCATTTAGTGTCGAAATGCACCTTAATCATTCTTCCTAATTTTATTAGTCATTATTATTAATTTAATAATTAACATTTATTCCTAAACTCAATTAATTAATTTATTTAAATACTTTTAAAAAAGTCAATTGTGTATATTTATTCTTTATTTTATTTATTTAATTCCTTAATTTACCAATTCAAACTTCTCCCACTTTTCTCTCCCTCATCCCAACCAAATCCATAAAAATCTCCACTTCTTATGACTCCTCCATTGAGTTGTCAATCCATTTTGACTAAGTATACTAACCAACCCCTCATTTTCCTCACCTGGTTGAATTTTTTTTCTATCCTCATGAATGAGGACTCATCCTCAACCGTTGATCATTTGGAACCTTGAAAAATTCCAATTGATCCTGCATCTTTGGATCATAATCCAGGCTTCTATAAATAAGCTTGCACATCTCCATTTTCAAAAATGAGAATATTTTACCATCATAAATCATCCCTTTTTGGAGAAATATGGGATCAAAAGTGAATCAAAGTCATCCCTTTTGCATCCAAACACTGCCCATTCTCACTTTACATTGGAGTGCGCACCACTTTTTAATAGAGCAAATCAAATTTGAATCATAATGGAGGATTATTGTGTTTAAACTATGAAGGTTTTGATTTTTGTTTCTTACATTTGTTTCTCTAACTCTGGTATAATTTAACTTATAATAGACTTGTTCTTTGTCTTTTCACTTTTTGATTCATCCACTATGCTCATATTTTCCATAATGTACTTGATATGTTATGGTGCATAACATTGTTTTCTAACACACACACACACACACACACACACACACACACACACACACACACACACACATGGATTAATATAATATGCCTATTTTGGTTTGTTATAATTAATTTATTCACATTCTCACTTCCTTCAGTGTATTACATTACTTTCTATTGTCTTTCTTGTGGAACATTTGAATATGTTCCTTAATTATTATCCCTTGTGCCATTGTACATTGTTTGGACATTTAAATTTGTCATTCCACATTTATTGGGCATTTAAATATGCCATCCCTTTCAATTGTGTGTAATAATAACATGTCCATTTTATGAATAATCCTTGGACCATTCCTTCACATTGATTTTTTTCATAGATTGTATTGTTACTCTCTACACATTTCCATGATCTATATCAAGTATATTAGGATTTGATGTGATCACATACCATGAGTTTAATTGATATATATAATTTAGCATGTTATACTTATATGTTACATGATTCATACATATATTATAAAACTACCTTATACTTTTGAGTTAATGTATCTACCATATTTATCTCCCTCACCTCAAAAGGTGCGGGGTGGTGGTGGGTCCATGTTATAAAGACATTACTTCTACACTTACACAATCTCCAATTCAATTTCATTATTCAAATATATACTTGGGTCAGAATTCTATACATTGCACCAATTTTATTTAGATTTGAAACAATTTTGTGAGATTTATGACATATATAATATATCTTAGACATATTATAGGTTCATATGCCATGCTATTGCACCCAAAAATTATAAATTTATTAATTATACTAATCACTAAGATGCACTAATTACACCAAGATGTATTGTTATCAAGCTTTACCTATTATAAAAATTGCTTTATTTTATAGGTTGAAGTCATTAAATCATTTGACAAAACCATATTTTTAGATTTAAGTGATTAAATTATCTAATTTCACCAAATTTATAAGATGATATTATTAAATCACTCACCCTCACCAGATTATATATTCACACTTGAGTTATGTAATTGAGATATAATGATCTCAATGGGCATGTCATAACTCATTTTTATACCAGATTGAGGGAATAATACCTTATAATATCCCTCTTAAAATATTCAAGGTTCAAGTTTAAACCTCTCCCATATCCAATTATTCATAGGGAAGCATCGTTATCAATTCAAAGAATCAAGAGGCAACATGGTTGCATTGACACACATGTGTACTCCTTTCTTGCTCTCTTTCTTTTCAATCATTTTAATTATTTCATTTTTTAGATTATATGGATTTATTTATACTATAACATGCCCTTGGTTATAGTTCACACACTATAAAAGCATTGAAAGTGGCTTCAAATAATTGTAAAGTGGGTTGTGCACACCTAGGTACACATTTATTTCCTTTAACCTATAATTTCATCCTTATGCATTACTAGATTAAAGGGAAGGGTGTTGTGACAGATTTAGATACTAAAATTAAATATTTATAACATCTCAATTTTGTATATTTGACAAATATTAATCAGGGTTCTCTCCTTTAGTTATTTACCTCCTTACTATCAAAAGGATAACATTCACCATCTCACTACGCCTAAATGTTTTTATCTTAATCTGATCCATATCATTTTGATGAACTAGGTCCCTTGCACTACCTAAAAGGATTTAAATGTAAAAACCTTCATCCACTATTAGTTTTAAATCAGTACCTATTTTCTAGCATTTTGGACACTATTGGCCATGAAAGGACATTATCACCAATGGTATTGTCTAGATCCTTATTTAGTGTCTATTTTCCAAAAGTAATCTAAATCATAAATATTTTGAAACCTATGGGTCAACCTATTTGTCTTATTGAACCCTGACATGAGATATTTTCAAAAGGTGTGGTATAAATACAAATATAATCCTTCTCATCCTCATCTAGAAAATACCAAGTAAACATTTTCTAATCCTAAATCAATCAACTGCACAACTAAGATATTATTCCTTATTCATGCTTATTTTCATATCAAGCATGGGAGTAGTCATATTATAGTTTTAAAACATTTAAATATAAACCCATGAGTGATATTTTTCAAGTTACAAGATACATCATTACATAATCATATAACATATTGCACCCTTAAACACACACATTTCCACACATAAGGAAGAACTACATAATTTTGAGGCCCTCATTTTAGTATTGGCTATATAATCAATACCCATTGATAGAGTGGTCTTTGGGATTATCTTAACACCTTAATCCCACTAACCCATTTTTATAAAATTCATTTTAAGGGTGAAGACCTAGGGTTTGATCAACTATTAAAGAGTGATAGCATGTATCCCAGTTATGAATACATCATCATAAAGGTGACATAAAACCTAGAACAATGAATTTGTTCACATCGAAATATATCATTATTTTATACTAGACAACTATGTCATAGCTAGACACTATAATTAACAATAGTGTCCATATATGACGGTAGTGTCCATGGCCACAAAAGTACAATTTCTCAAATTTGATAGCTGATGCAAGATACTTTTCAATTGTTTCTAGTCTAGATTTGTCTGCACATAGTAAACCCATATAAGTATCATTTATCCTTGGTATTTTAATTAATTAAACATATTTTAAATCAAGTACTTTCTATATTTATCATATCTCATTGATATAATTTAGAATAATCATTTATCTAAGTTTGAAATTAATTATCTTGGTATAGATTAGTTTATCACCCTTGTGCTTGATCTATTTATATATTATTAACCTTGTCCCCACACACATTAAAAATTTAGGTCTAAACACCAAAATTCTTTTAATATGGACATGGCACATAATAGCTCTTTTTCATACTCATTCCTCTTGTATAGTGCTTCAATTGATACATTATCCTTTCCTTTCTTGTAGACGATCTCAAAGTCATATCCCAAAATTTTTGTGACCCATTTTTTTGTTCTTTTAATGATGACCTATGTTCTAAGAAGTATTTGAGACTATCATGATTGATCTTCACCTTAAATTTTCTTTCCATAAAATATTATCTCTATTTTTTTAACGCATGGAGGATAGTCATTATTTCCTTCTCATAAATGGGCTTCAAAAAATTCTTACCCTTGATTCAACAAATCTCAAATATAAAATTTATTCATTATTACATAAGTACCACATCCATGCCATACCTTAAATCATCACATTCAATAACGATTTCTTTTGCAAAATATGTGGTGGCTAGAAATGGAGTGGCACTAGTATATTTTCATGTTTTTATGAAAAATAGAACATAGTTAACACTATAAAAAAAAGATAACAACAAAAATAAATTTATGTGAATGATGATATATAAAATATTAAAATATGGATTAATAATTATAACATTATATATTACTACATCATCGTAGATAAGTTGAGTGATATAGTAACATAAGATGCATATAAAACTAAATATGTGTTATGTCTAAATAGATGTTAGCATTGATAAACAAAATGAACAATGATAATATATTGAGAATTTAAAACTAATATAGATAAAATAAAATATAATACATGTCATGACATTAAAAATTTGGGAATCTAAATGATGCCCATCATGACATCAAAAAACTGAGCAAACAAGAGTCATGTCCATCACACACACACACACACACACACACACACACACACACACACACACACACACACACACACACACACACACACACACACACACACACACACACACACACACACACACACACACACACACACACACACACACAAAGAGTACATGCAGAATCACACAAAGAACATAGGAAGTTCAAGGGGATACATACAAGAGACATGTTTAAATGTCACTCAAATGCATATAAGCACACAATAAGTCTTAGAGCCACAATTAAAGATAATTTAAAATATCCACAATCCAAAGGCGTTGAATACACACAAGACATGAAGAAAGGAAGTAAACATAAAAATCATGCATGAATAAGTGATGTTGAGAGACATTATAAATGTGTAAAATTAGTATATTTAGAAATTTTGGTATCCAATAATCTACCAATGTCAAATTAAGTGAGAAAACAATCATCCAATGTAATGTACTAGACTAGGAATAATACATATAGTCAAAAGAATGATAAAACCTATGTAAAATATGCCCCTAGTGAACTTGTTGATGTATAAGCAAGATATATAAGGCCTATGAATAGTTTTTATTTTAAAAATAGAGCCTATGTTCACTAATAAAATTATACTTGAATCATATAAAAGTGCATTTCATGACTATTTAGACTAAAGTGATTTTGTTTATGCAAAGTTTCTAAGTTTGAAACAAAATCACCACCTACAACTGCATCTAGAGGTGACAACCTATAAGTTCTATAATTCAATCAAGTGAACATGTCAATAATATTTGATATAGATAAATACTACATTTACTTAATAAAAAATTAATTTATGTAAATAAACTACACATTTCATGCATAAGTCACAGTTTTAATCATTTTTGAAATATTCTATTTTTTGTATTTTTTTAATTATATGAACTTTTAAATAAGAAAATACAAAAAAATGAATCCCAAAATGGCCTCATAATAAATAAATATTGTATCTAACATATTTATGATGATTTATCATTAATGGAAAGTATCATGACACTATGTATTAATTGATCTCAAATCAAAATCTAAAAACTGGTATAACTATGTAACATAAGTGTCATTATTATGATGATAATCTTATCATGTTGCATATGTTGTTTTGCACTGTGAACTCTAGGAATCTTTGAAATCCATTGTGGATGGTATGAACTTGATCTGAGAAATATTTTAGGTGACAATTCAGGTGACGGTTCTACCCCAATTGGTGGCAGAACTTTTGGGAGCCATAACTTTTGCACCATAGCTCCGTTTGACTCCCCATTTAAACTATTGGAAAGATAATAATGAGGATAATTTAGTGAGATGGCATGGATATCCACTTTATGGATTTTGACCCCCCAAAACCCAATGGAAGTGCCTCAAATTTTAATTTTATTAGTGTAGTCTAAAAATAGTAAGTTTCTAAAAATAGTAATTCCTCAAATTTTGTATTGTTTTAAATCATGGAAGTTGTACCACTTAATCTCCCTCAAGATTGGTGACCTTCCACATCCTCACCCCTCCTTCAAGACATGTATAAATGAAGATATAACTTTAAATGGAAATCAGACATCTCTTCTCAGAGATAGGCATATGTTTGGATCTGTAAATTTTATCAATAAAACATCTCTTCTCAGAGATAGCATTATTACAATTATGTTGTTCTTGCTCCTTGAATTATCTTTCAACCAAAGATTTTTGAGTTTTGGATCAAAAATATGTGTTGGTGTCCATTGTGTAATACTTTTAGTGCTTTGTAATATCAATCTAGACATGTTGAAGTAGAAAGTGGCTATCTATAATCTATAAAAACTCATTTATTAAGTGATTTTTAAACTATAGGTCTCCTTGGAAAGTTAACCACTTACTTATAAATGTTTTGAGAAGGTTAAACCTTTTTAGGTTGTTCAAATCTAAATGTTTATGTAAGAACAATAATATTTGGTTTCATGGGTATTTATATGGAATACCATGAATTCTCATAACCTCATTAAAAATATATATATTTAAAACATATGTTTACTATATAGTTAACTACATGAAGTTTCTGAATCTATAGATTTCCCAATAACATATCAAAGAATCATATACCAGTTACTACTATGAAATTGGTGGCCACATGTGCTAGACAAACATGTACTAGTAATGTTATCTCTATTATACCTCAACTTTTCATCCTTGAGATGGTGATTAAATCCCTCTCATTTGATCTATATTATGGTATTATTATTAGGTTTTGGGTGACGTCTAAATAGTCTAAACCTCTAAATTATAGGGCTAGATCCTCTTGGTGTATAAACTAGGAACACAACTCTACACTAATAGCTTTTAACGAAAATGGAAATGGATAACATGAAATAAAACTAACTAGGGAGGTGATACATCAAATTGATTGATCACTATCAACCAACTTCGTGTGCACATGTAAACCATGAGACTAATATGAACATACGATACTTCCAATATAAATCTCTTACATAAACATTTAAATGTGGAGGTTATGATATATGTTTAGGCTAGGAAGACTAAAAAATAGGTCTAAAATGACACTAATGAATAGATAAACCCACTCAAACCTTACAATGCACTTGAACAATTCACATGACTTACAATAGAAGCTTTCCAACTACATATAGGTGTTAGAATAAGATAACATGTTGAGGAAGATTAAGTAAATAACTTAACAAGATCAACTATCCATGAATACACATTAATTATAGTCATAAAAGGAGGTAAAACTAGTATTATTATTGATCAAAGGCATACAAATGAGTAGGGATTTGCTATACTTAGGTGGAAGATCCCTTGCAAAGCCATACAAGATAACCTTTATAGAAGAGAATGAGGAGAGAGAAGGTGGACATTAGAGATACCTATGAAAGTGTCCCCTCATGAAGAATTAGGATAAAATTAATAATATATATAAGTGGGTAGTTATGAACTTTCTTTAACATGTGTCATCTTGCCTAATCATGATCTTCTTGTGGTTGGCATAGGAGAGGTTTCTTTAAAATTGCACTTGTTCTTGTTTAGAAGAGATAAATGAAATTATTGATCACCAATCTCACCTTGAGATACCATTACACCTTTAATATATTTATTAGTCTTATATACTAATATTGAAGTGATCGTCATGCCTTTTTAGGTGTCTTGAAACCCATCAATCTCACTACACCTCTCTCCCAAGGTTTTTAAATGAGATACTAAGATATCATGATCAAGCCTGCATATAGTCACTTGGTTAGAATTTTTCATGATATAATGAGGCTCAAAATATCATAAAATAGTGTTCTTATTGATGTTCCAAGGGATATCAATCTCTCCATAATACTCCATAGGTTTGTAGTTAGGCTTTTTAGGCAACACAGTTATACAATCACCTTTTTAGCCCAAACTAGTGACTTGAATAGCTCATGTAGAATATTATGATGTTTATAATATTGATACATATAACCTCTTCACATTATTACAAATCCTTTGTACCTAATTTTAATATTTACTACTACTTTGTATTCTCAAAATTAAGCTTACACCTTGACTTTTAAGCTAATTTTGTACACTATGTCATTCACACATGCCACAAAGTTACTTATTATGATGTACATGGTAATTATATAGGTCAAATACTTAATTTAAAGTTAAAAACATTTCATTTTAGACATATAAGGGCCAAACTCATCCATTAAGTCATATTTAGGGTTTAACAAGGGTTTAAGAGGCTCTTTTTGTCTTAATGATTGTTCATAGAGATGAGGGATTGGATTTATATAATAATAAAATTATTTTAGATTAAAAATAACCCTTAAACATACCCAAACTCCATTTCTCTCCATGAACCTACTCATGTGAGATCACACATGATAAAATGGCTTCTCGAGCTAGTAGGCCTATATCTTGTAAGTTCAAAAAGGGTAAACTTTCATGAGAATGTGTAAAAGATATTGTTATTGGACTTATACAAACCATATATGGTATTTAAAACATCACATGAGGTTTTAAAGTAACACTCTTAACCTCATTTCCTTCCATCTTTGCTACAACTTAGATTAGCCCATGCCTAGGGTTTATGATCAACTTGGTGCAAGTGACACTATTGGCCTATTTTGGTCATTTTATCTCAATCCTTATGAGATAAATATTCATTAAGATGAATTTAAATTTCAATTACACATCTCAAATGTATTTTCATCTTCATTCACTTCAAAACTTGCATAGAATCCCCATATTAATGATTAGACATGTAGGTCTTTGTCTAGGCCTCTCACCTACTTGCACTCAAGAATTCATTATTCTTAGTGATTTTACTATTGGATAAAGGTATAAAAAATTATTTTTAAAAATATTATATTTTTATCCTTCTTTATCTTAGTATCAAAATAAACCTTCACACTTCTCCATTATTTAGCACAAGCAGGTCTGTAGGTCCTCTTTTAGGCCTATTTGTTGTCACTTTGGAATTGAACCTTCCTTGTAAGCCTCTTGGCCACCTTGATGATATTTTTTAGTATTTAAATTTGAGAAATGTTATTTATTAATCCTATATAATCCTTTTTATCACATCCATCTACCATAAGCATTTTGTTTCCCTCATCCAGGCCTTATCATGCCTATAGGTGTCTATTTAGGCCAAAACACTCTCCATTTATTGATATTTATCACCTTTTAGATTATTTGACTAATTAATAAATTTTAGATCATGTTACCATCTACCTCAAGATAATTTTTCTACTTCTCCATGAACAACCTTGTTTTATTTATCCCAATCTTACAGGCAGATATGTAAGTGGTTGTTTAGGCCTACAACTAGCCTCAAACTACCTCTTAGGTGTTCATTGAAGGGCCTAAAGACTATTAAAATTTATAGGAGTTATAAAACATCCATAATAATGATATTTTGACTATTTATTAGTGTATATTTAGATATCATTGTTTTTTCATGTTTGAAGAGCCTATATTCATGACTGCATCTTCTCATTTTAAAGGCTTACCCATTGAACTATCCAAGAGGGTTATTTTGGAGGTATATCATGTTAATAATAGTTATAAAAGGAATGATAATAATGTATAGGATTAAAATTTTATTTCATAAACTCATTAAACAACCTATCCTACTTCATAATGACCTCAAATAGGTCATGTTCCTACCTGCAACTCACCATAGTTTGCAACTTGCTACAAATCTAACATATCTTCACTATCTCAGTCTACTTAGTTCTTGAAGTGATGTGAGAAGGTTGATAATAAGAGATAGGTAATAATTTATGTTTTTTTAATATCCCTTTGGTTGGTAATATATCTTAAAATAATCAAAACCTAAAATGTAACCTTTTTCTTTTGTCTTCAACTAGCCATAAATAGATATTTCTCTTTATTTGTTCTTCACACATGCCAACCAAGTGATATAAATGTTGTGAGAGAGTTAATGAAATGTTTCATAATCACATAAAATCATTAATTTCTATCCATGAGTTTACAACTATCATGGAAATGTTCAAAACTGACCTTGTGTGAATGAAGAGTGCATTTATGACTAACTAAATCTCTTAATGATCATTCATAGAGGAGGAACCATTAATATAATAATTATGGCCATGGATTTTAAGGGAATTATTGGCCCCATATTTTTATAATATCATTAATTACAAATCTCTCTCTCTCTCTCTCTCTCTCTCTCTCTCTCTCTCTCTCTCTCTCTCTCTCTCTCTCTCTCTCTCTCTCTCTCTCTCTCTCTCTCTCTCTCTCTCTCTCTCTCTCTCTCTCTCTCTCTCTCTCTCTCTCTCTCTCTCTCTCTCTCTCTCTAAAACACACACATCCATACCATTCACAAACCTATTGGTCTTCTTCAGCTACCAAGAAGATCGATAAGAGGAATATAATATTTGTATTATTCCTTGGACTATTCCTACATTCCAATCTTGGTTTTGACCTTGAGAGAATAAGGTGTTTTTATGGAACTTTGAAATCTTTCACACATAAAAAATCACATTACTCTTCTCCTTTGTGGTGTTGTAAACCACTTATAACTGCCATTTTCCATATAAAACTGACTCAAACTAACTTGACACATGTATGTCCATACAATGCTACCTTGGTTGAATTATTTTGACCCTATTTTACCTTTGGTATATTGGATGATTCATATGAAATTGATTTAGGTTGAATAAAATGAACTAGGGGTGACTAAACAAGACTAATACAATCAAACATATTTACCTTAAACTTATCAAAATACCTTAAATTTCTAAAAATTCCAAATGGTCATGTATTCATCTTTTTGTCTTAGTTCTTTTGGTCAACCCATTAACCTTAGTGCACCTTAGAATCTTGGAGGGTCAAAACGCCATTATCTTCCTTACTATCCAAGATACCTTAACCTCTTCAAACTCACCTTAAACATTTCTAAACAAATAAGGGAGACCATCATAACTGACTATTTAAAGGCCTTAGATGGATATCAACAAAGCTAGAATGAGCTAAATGGAATTTTTTTTAATGAAAATCACTTATGGTCCTAGTCCATCCATTAGGAATGGAGTCATATGTCACTCAATATCAAACCTAAATTGACCTTGACAATTGACTAAAAATTCCTTGAAATAATTGAGACAACTAACTACCCTCACTAAGGTGATAAAACAAGAACTAAACACACCAAATAAATACACACACTTGTGATACAAATAACTCAGGGAAAATAAATCATAATAAATCTACTACACATAGCTAACCTCAATATATCCTCTTTTTCTAGGATCAAATGGAAATATCTTGATATCACCATGCTTCCATGAAATCATATTATCATATGTTGAATGAAATCTGATTAGGTATTTCTCATGGAGTGAGAGATTCCACCTACATTATAATTTTATCATACTCATGGTCTCCTTGACTTGTAACTAGACCTTCTTGATTTATTCCTTGTCCATGGATTAACTATTTGAGTCAAGAAAAAAATCATAACTATCCCAAGATTGGTTACTTAGCATTAATAATACTATCTTTACCTCATTAATAGGTTGTTCCTAATTGTCTATGACCACTTGAAGAGATTCATTGTGTCTTGTAACTTATTCAAGTTGTTTAAGCCCATATATAAGGTTTAATACCTTATGTTGCTCATTCATGATTGAATTCATCTCAAACTATTGATAAGTGTTGTCATTGATGTCAATGTGTATCTAGAAAAGATGCATGGTGAGTTGTATATGACAAGGAAGACATTTGACAAGAGAGAATTTGAAGGAAACATATTGTCTCTATGTTGAGATAGAATTTGAATGCAACCTGATGATTCTTCTGAAGTTGATGTCAAGGTTCAGTACAAGGTAAGCATGTTTGTGTGCTAGTTTTTGAGTACAAGGTTTTTGAGAAGCCTAGTCATAAAAAACATATTCATATCATAAGCATGTGTATGATGAGCATGGAGAGGTATGATAATATCTAAGGAGCATGAAAGGCATATGAGTAAGATATATAATCATCTAATAATGTTTTAAGATCAGTTGTCAATGTTGTTAATTATTTGAACCAAGTAGGAGACTTAAGAGGGATGCCTAGTCAAGTGCATCAGATGCCTATTATTATGCATGAAGGATCATAGTGGCCTAGTAATATGGATGAATAGAGGCATAAGAGGATAGTATTTATGAATTATCATTAAGATTTTAATGTGGTTGAAACCTCTCTAAAACCATAACTTTGACCCGATACGGAAGATATTGATGGAAATGGTTATAATGGATTGGATGATCTAGTTTGATGATTGGATCATGTAGTGGACTCTCATAGGTACCTCTAGGTGGCATTAGTTTATCATGTGAGTGAGTGGACCCTATAAGAAAGGCCTTGTTTCTCAAAAAATTATTATATGAGGTAGAGTTGACCATTTCAAATTTATTAAATAGATAATGGTTGAAGCTTGAGACTTTTATTAGTTGTCCATGGTGGTTTTTATCAGGTTATAAACCTTAGATATGCTAAACTTTTCATGTAATTTAACCTATCATTAAAAATCCTAATGGTGTAAATAGTGACAAAACCAGGCAGAAGTGAGAAGTTGTTTAGGGAAGTGTTATCATGGACTAGGGATGAATCCAATTTAATTAATAGGTTTTTAAATTCCTTTAATATATGTTCATGATGGATGTATGTTTTAGATGTCAGTAAATATGTTGAAAATATTTTTCATAAGTAGACCTATCTAGTACAAATGAGATAGTAAAGGTGTAAGATTATGAGTTTGGTCTAGAAGATAAATATTATAATTTTAACATGATATATTTCTACTTTAGAGTTACCTAATGATCTCATAAGATCATCCACATACATCAACAAAAGTATCTAAAATTGCCTACATAGGTGTTGAAGTTCATTATCACCATGACTTGTTTTAAGGCAAACTGGCAGTTTTGGGTAAGTAAGTTGCAGCAATGAGTTTGAGACTCTATGCCAAAATTTGATGAATCCAATTCACATGATGTTGTTTTTTTAACTTTAATGACCTATACATGGTTTGAATAATTTTTGAATTTAGTATAATAGGTTAGAATATTGAAGCCAAAATGGCATGTCTAACTAAGTATGGGCTGTGAGAGAGGAGGTACATAGATTGGTTTGCAAGACTAATAGGTGTCATTACTGTTTGTGATATATTTTATGGAGGTTACTATGAGGATAATTTAGGATCATTTTCATGCATTGAAATAACTTAAGTGTGTTCCTATAGATGTCAAACGTTCAAGGTTTCATGACTATGTTTTGAGACCAATTGAGTGAAGAAGGATAGAGACCAGTTTTGAGAGGGATATAAGTGTGTGAAGATATAAGGAAGGAGATCATCATATGTTATATAAGAAATAAGGTATTATAAAGGTGATTAAGTGTTTTAGGTGGCTAAGTTGGTGTTGAATCATCTATGGGGTTGTTGCCTCCTTGAAAGTAGGTCTTTGCTAAATCCTAGTTGAGTTGGTGATTCACTAGTTTGGGTTGGTACTCCATGTGAAGTGGGTGATTCACTAAATTTGGTGTTTTTCATATATTACTATAGTCCATTTGCATCATCATTGGTTTTTATTCCCTTCAAGGGCTTCCCAAATATATATTATGTTCATGTGTTTCATGCTCTTGTGGATTGATGCTTATGCTTACTAATATGTGCATGCTTATCTAAATGATCTGTGATTACTGAAGTAAGATTGTTAAAGAATTTTTTAAATATTGGTTCACCCCCTCCCAACTAATTTTTCTTCCAAAATTTGGTATCAAAGCTTGCTTATTTTAAGTAGGTCTAAAATCCTAAAGGAGATCCTAGAAGTAAGTATGACTAGTCAACAAGCTCAATGTGTTTATCTACCAGTAAGGCTCTATTTTTCAATAGATCTAACTATGCCTTTGGAATGTCAAGATAAAGATATATTTTATGTCATAAGGACATGATATTTTTTAGTTATTTGTGGATGTTTATATTTATCTTCCTATTCCACCAACATGCAGGTAAGAAATCTAGTGAAAATAACTCCAAAGCTATGAATGTTATTCTTTGTGTCCTATCAGACTCAAATCTTGTGAAGGTAATGCACTATGAATAAGCTAAAGAGATATGGGACAAATTGAATACTATATATGAAGGACATACCAAAGTGAAAATGTCCAATTTTTAGACCCGTTGAAGATAGCTTGAAATCCTGAAGATGAAACCATTGCATCTTAGCTATTGAGGGTTGATGATGTTGTCAATGTCATTAGAGGATTGGGAAAAGAGGTGAAATAATTTACAGTTGTTCAAAAGATGTTGATATCACTAACTCCTAAGTTTGACTCTAAGGTATATGCAATGGAAGAGATGTAAGATTTGAACAAGCTAGAGATGGATGTGCTTCATGGCATTTTGACTACCTATGAGATGAGAAATAATGAAGACCTCTAAATAAGAAAGTTGCTTTAAATTTTGAAAAGAATTTAAAATATAAGAAGGTCAAGTATGAGGAATGCTTATATGTCAATGATCATTAAATAATATCCATGTTTGTAATAAAGTTAAGGTTTGGATCTGGTAAATACAAAGGTAACTTGCTCTTCAAATGTTTTAATTGTGTCAAGATTGGTCACTTTGCATCCAAGTATCCTAACAATGATAAGTATGAGCATGATGAAGAACATGATGAACATCATGGAGATGACAAGAAGACCTATAAGCCTGATAAAAATGAGGATTTCAAGAAGTATAAAGGTAGGAAAGGAACATTCAAGAACAATAAAATCTTATATACTAAGGAAGATAACCCTTATGATGTAAGTGACTCAAGTGAATATGATTGTGATGATGGTATTCATGAATATGAACATGACAATATTGAAAATTTGTTTATGGCCATAAAATTAGATAATAAGGATTGTTCAAGTGGAAAAGGCATTATGGTTAATGTAGAATAAGATGAAAAAGAAGATGAAGTAGATCTTGCGGAATAATTGGTAAGTGCCCTAGAAGAGTTGAAGTTATAAAGGAAAAAGAATCACAAACTAAGATCACTAGTTAAGGTCTATGAGGATTATATTGGCTTGTTTGAGAAATGGTTGAGTAACACTTATAATGAGTATGATGAGTTCATAAATCAATTTGAGGCACAAATGAAGGTAGTCAATGAAAACCTAAAGGATAAAGAGGAATAATGCATCATGTATGAAACTAAAGTAGAATCCTTGAAAGCTGAGTTGAATCAAACATCTAACAAGGTAAGGACCTTTGTGAAGTTTGAAAATATTACTGAGGATTTA
>JARHVA010002811.1:1787500-2017500 GCA_037957365.1 Torreya grandis
TCTTTTAAATGAGATAAATAGGAATAACATTGCCAAATTCTACATTTCCATCTATTTTTCTCATCACCATTTCATTCTTACACATCTTCATGAGTAGCTGATAATCTTATTCTTTCTTATCTTGGATTCACATTACTATACACTCTTCCTTATCTCTTAACTCCTACTGATGGAAATATTGAAAGGATTGATAATACGGTTTATAAGTTTGGTAAGGTTGAAGAGGAAATGAGGGAAGATAGATCTCTTTATAGCAAGGTTTATCACATTGATAGCTAGGGTCATATGTAAGGTAAGTAACGTCATTTTAGGGCTAGTATGGATCAACATAGGACTAACATGGTTCATTATATTACTGATAATAACTTATATTCTACTAATAGGATTCACCAACTTGGGTAAAAGATAAGTATACTCCAAATTCATCCATGAAACCTCATGAGAAAGATAAATAATAAAGATCACTTGATTTTAAGCATACGCGGGCTACTAAAACCAACTGATTATGCTTGGAGTCACCATTGGTTTTTATGTTTCATGCCTAAAAAGGTTGATTAATTGAAGATCACAATAATTACTCTTTAATATATGAAGTCTCTTCTCCCACTAGGTTTGATAGAACTAGTATAGCTCAAATTTTCACCATTTAGAGGGTGATTCAATCCCTCTAAATTAAGTTACACAATGAGATTAGTCATAGGTTGTGGGTGACCTATAAATGGACTAAACCTATAAAATATATGGATATATCCCCTTGATTTATCAATTAGGATAAAAAATCTAACTATCTTGTAATGAAAAGGGAGAGGGATAACATGAAAGAAACACAACTAGGGAGGTGATACAATAAATTGATTGAACACTACTAACCAATTGCATGCACACATGTAGACCATGAGACTAATATGAACATACACTAATCCTAATCTAAATATCTTAAATCATCATTTTTATGTGGAGGTTATGATATATGTTTAAGCTATAAGGACTAAATAAGAGGTCTAAAATGACATTAATGAATATATAACCACACTCAACCCTTACACTTCACTTGAACACTTCACATGATCTTCAAGATAACATTTAAAACTACATATAAGTGTTATAATAGGAAAAAATGTACCCTTATTAATCAAACTAAAATAAATGATCAAGTTTTTTCCATACTCAAGTGGAGGATCCCTTACAAAGTCATACAAAGTAGCCTATATATAAGAGAAGGAGAAGAAGAGAGAAGAAGGATGTTGGAGATATTTATGCTAAGTGTCCCCTCATGAATAATTATGTTGAAATTAAAAATTCCTTTAAGTGGTAATTTATTATCTCACTTAAACAAGTGTTTTATTTATTAATCATGATCTTCTTGCAATTGGCATAGGAGAGGATTCTTTAAAACTACCCTTATTCTTGTTTAGAAGAGACAAATGGAATTCTTGATCACCAAGATTACCTTGAGCTACCCTCTACCATTTTATTTTACACCTTGCATCTATTTAAGAGTCTTATATACTAATATTTCAATGATCATCATGCCTTCTTATGTGTCTTGAAACCCATCAATCTCATTACACCTCTCTCCAAAGATTTTTCATTGATATACTAAGATATCATGATCAAGCCTACATATAGTCACATGGTTATAATTTTTCATGATCTAATGAGGACATAAATATCATCAACCAATGTTCTTAGTGATGTTCCAAGGGATGTCAATCTCTTTATAATAATCTATAGGTTTGTAGTTAGGCTTCTTGGGAAACACAGTTGTACAATCACCTTTTTTACCCAAATTAGTGACTTGAATAGATCATGTACCATATTATGAGGTCTAAATAACCTATAACCAAGATATAAATACTTTATACCTTATTTGAAGACTTATCACTATTCTACATACTCATAATTAGCTTACACCTTGACTTTTAGGCTAATTTTGTATACCATGTCCTTCACACCTACCACTAAGTTACTTATTTTGATGTCCATGGGACATATATAGGTCACCTAGGTAATTTATAGGTTAAAAAATTGAATTTAATAGAATCTAAGGGCCAAACTCTTCCATCATGTCACATTTAGTGTTTAACAAAGGTTTATGAGGTTCTTTTGGTCTTAATGATAGTTCATAGAGATGAGGGATTGGATTCTCTCCTAATGCCATAGTTTTAGAGTAAATGGACCCATTTAACATCCCCAAAATTCTTTTTCCCCCATGTTCTTTCTCATTTGAGATCACATATGATAAAATAGCTTCTCGAGCTCACAATATCTTATGAGCTCAAGAAGGGTTAATTGCATGAGAAAGTGTAAAAGAGCTTGTTATTGGATTTAGAAGCCCCCTTTGGATTTTATACAACCTAACATGAGGTTTTAAATTGACACTCTTCTCCTCATTTCCCTCCATCTTTGCTATAACTCAAATTATCCCATGCCTAGGGTTTATGAACAACTTGGTACAGGTGACCTTATTGGCCCATTTTGGTTATTTTATCTCAATCCCTTTGAATTAAATATTAATGGATTTTTATTTCAATGTCCCTTAAAAGTACCAAATGAATTTTCACCTTCATTCACTTCAAAAATTACATAAAATCCCCATATTAGTGCTCAGACTTATAGGTCTCTATCTAGGCTTCTCACGTACTTTAACTCAAAAATGCCTTATTATAAGTGATTTTTATATTGGATAAATGTATAATAACTTTTTTAATGTTATAACTTTTATATTTCATCCATTATTGATCTCAAGATCAAGAGAAACCTACACACTTCTACATTATCTAGCACATGCAGGTCTATAGTCCTCTTTTAAGCCTATTTTTTATCACTTTGTAAGTCAACCTTCCTTATAGGCCTCTTAGACACCTTTATGATATTTATAAATATTTAAATTTGACTCACTCTCCTTATTTATCCTATATAGGCCTTCTTAGCACATCCATCTACCATAAGCATTTCTTTACCCTTATCTAGGCCATAACAGGCATGTAGGTGGCTATTTAGGATAAGATACTTTCCATTTCTTGATATATATCACCTTTTAGATTATTTAACTCATAATTAACCGGTATATCATGTGTCCAAATGCATTAATATCCTTTCTAGTTTTATCCATGGATAACCTTGTTTTGTTTATCCCAATCTTATAGGTGGATTTGTAAGTGGCTATCTAGGCCAACAACTAGCCTCAAACTACCTCTAGGGTGTTCATTGAGGGGCATAAAGAGTATTAAAATTGATAATAATTCTCAAGCCTCCCTATTAATTATATTTTAACTATTTATTAGTTTTTATTTAGATACCATCATTTCCTCATGTTTAAAGAGCATGTATTCATGACTACATCTTCTTGTTTGAAGGCTTGCTCATTAAACTAGCCAAGAGGCCTATTTTAGAGGTGATATTAGGTTAAAAAGAGATATAAATTTAATTATAATATGGAAATTATTATACTTGTATTTCATTAACTTATTAAATAACCTATCGTACTTCATAATAACCTCAAATAGGTGATGTTCCTACCTGCAACTCACAATAGTTTACAACCTACTAAAAATCTAGAATATCTTCATTGTTTAGCCTAATTAGTTATTAAAGTGATGTGATAAGGAAAATAATAAGAGTGAGTGAATAATAAATATTTTTTAAGATCATATTTTTTAGGAAGACACCTTAAAATAATCAAAATCCAGCCTGTAACCTCTTTCTTTTGCCTATAACTAGCCATAAATAGAGGTTTATCTTTATCTTTTGTTCACACATGCCAAAAATATGTTGTAAATGGTGTGAGAGATATAATTTAATGTTTAATAATTACATTTAATCATTCATTTCCATCCATGAGTTCACAATTACCTTGAAAATGTTCAAAACTGACCCTATGTAAATGAAAAGTGTATTATGACTACTTGAACTTCTTAATGATTTTTCATGGAGGAGGATTTATTAATCTAAGAATTATGGAAATATGTTTGAAGTTAATTATGAGCCCCATATTTTTATAATATAATTATTTCCAACTTTCTCTTTGTCTTGTTTATACCATTCACAAACCTATTGGCCTTCTTGAGCTACCAAGAATCTCGATAGGAGGAATAGAATGGTTTTATTCTTCCTTGACTTGAATTACATTACAAGCCTATTTTTTCCTTTATATCAATATTTAATTCATTTTATGGCCCTTTGACATATTTCACACCTAAAAAATCATGTTACTCTTCTCCTTTTTAGCATTAGAAACCACTTGTAACTGCTATTTTCCATATGAAGCTTACTTAAACTAACTTGGCACATGTATGTCCATACAATTCTACCTTGGTTGAATTTATTTTTCCCTATTTTACCTTTGGTACATTTTAGGATTCATATCAAAAGGCTTTAGGTTGAATATAATGCACTAGGGGTGACTAAACAAGAATAATACAATGAAACACATTTATCTTAAACTTATCAAAATACCTTAAACTTTCCAAAAATTATAAATGGTCATGTGTTCTTTTTGTCTTATTTACTTGGGTCAACCCATTCACCTTAGCACACCTTAGCATATTTGAGGGTAAAAACACCATTATCTTCCTTTCTATCCAAGATACCTTAACCTCTTCAAACTTACCTTAAATATTGCTAAACACATAAGGGAGACCATTCCAAATGGCTATTTGAAGGCATTATATGGCTATCAACAAATCTAAAATGAGTTATATGGAAAAAATTTAATGAGACTCACCTATGGTATCCAAAATTGGCTAACAATATCGTAAATGGATATCTAAACATGACCATTTAATTATTTAATTATTGTTGTTATAAGTATATCCTAATATGTGTATCAGAGATGAGAGATAAGTGTGATAATGCACATATTCACACTTGAACCATTATCAACCATGAAATTCTATATATTTTTATGATCAATGTAATATCTAATGAAAAAAGAGTGAAAATAAAAAAATGTTAAATACCTCGTGCTATGTGAATGTGATAAGTGGTCTAGATGGCATTGAAATATGATATGTACTTATGATGTCAGTCATAGGATGTTATGACTTTGTATGATGATAATATTAAGTTGGTTGAGGAAGTGAATTATATGTGTAATGCACTTATGATTTATTTATTTTCTCTTGACGTATTCTTAGTAAAATGATCACTAAACATATTCATTTTTATACTTTCACTTGGTTATGAATTTATATGATCGGTAGGTCTTCTGACATCAAGGATGTTCTCATTTATTAGGTCTTGAATCTTATGTCTCAAATTGATTCATATGTTAGCAGTATGCCTTTTTATTATATGAAAATCACAAAATGAATTTTGATCAAACCATTTTGTAAGATTTTTACTCACATAAACCTATTTAATGGGAGGAAGCGATATGAGGTGACATTCCAATAAATTATGTAGCACCTTATAGTGAGCTTATGGTAAGTTGATAAATTATATCTTTAGAAGAACTAATAACACAATATGTGGAGAAAGATTTGAAATTACATTCATTATTTTCTTTTGATCACTCTTATTTTTATTTTGTCTCACCTTGTATGGTGGCTTAATTGGATTTATTGCATGAGAAGTATAAAGTGGGTTGGTTAAGTACTTTAGCTTATTAATTACCAACAAGTTAACCTCTCTTTCCTCAATTGTATGGTATAAATACATAAATGATAGAAACTTCTTAAACATAATAAATTCATGTAAAGGTGGAATCAAACTATGATTGAATATTTCTTGCAATTCTTTATCTACAATAGGATTGGTCATTTTGGATAACGTGATCTTATACCTTAAGACATATTTTGTGATAGGTTCATTGAATTCTTGTTTGAGCTAAGAATGTTTGAGCTAAGAAATCTAAGATTATGAAATAATTTCATTGATGTTGATTGATAAAATTGTAAGGAATAAATTTTCCAAAGGATTAAATGTATGAACTAACTAATGTGATAAATCATAAAACTACCTGAGTTCATATTCTTTTAAATTTATAGTAAATAATGATAATTGGATTTATAGTCCAAGAATGGTTAAATAATCTCAAATTTTATTTAGGGTCACCTTTTCCATCATCCAATGTAGTCTTAGGTGGCATAAAACTATTTGGTAAATGATGTGTATAAATATGTTAATCTAATGGAGTATGAATCTAAGTCTATGAATCAAGTGCTTTATTAGGATTCAAATCACTTTTTTACATTTGAAAAACCTTAGTTTACATAGTGATAATGGTTTGCATAAGGTATTGTGCATCAGGAATAGAATGTGTGATAAATAATGATGGCATCATAGATGATTGATTATGAACTAGCACATTGCCCCATTAAAACCATTAGACTTCCCCAATAGTATATTGTGGTACAAAAGTTGTTTCAAATGTTGTAGAGAAAGATAAAAAATGTGTAATAGTGGAGGTATCAAATGTATTATCCATGTTTACACTTTTTATGCCCAAAATAGTTTACAAAATTGTATGATAATCTGAAGGTTATTCATGGATTAGTTATCAAAAGTTATTAATAATATTTACTTTATTGACCTCATGTTATTCATCACTTATAGGTGGAATGACATCTTTATGCTCATCTTGAAGGTTAATGTTATCCTAATTATATTATTCATATTCATAAGTATTATCAAGAACTTTTGCATATTAAAATTATTAATTAGTCTATAAATTTATTGATATACCTTTTTTATTATCCATCTTATGTGCCTTTTTAAAAAATATCTAAGTATGATCAACTTGAATCCACTTAATCTAAAAATTATTCTAAGACAGGTATAAAAAAAATTAAACTATATAAAATATGAAATATAAACTTAAAATATTGTGTTTAAACCTAAAATATAGTTTGGGGAATCTAGGGTTAAATGAGTAGAGATATCCTATGGCACAAGGATGATAAACCATCTCCATAATAGGCCAATTAATTGTAAAACTTAGATAAACATCTAATAAATTTATTATGTTGAGATATACTAAAAATGGAAAGTATAGTTATGTTAGATATTGAAATGATAATGAAAAAAAGATAATTAGTCAGTAATAATGATAATACAAATTTGGATCTAGAATAAGCAAAAATTAGACTAGATCTGGATTCTGTATCAGTCACCTAATTTTTAAAATTTTACCTCTATAGCTATGGACACTTGTGTCAACTTAGAATGGTTATTTTGATGCTACTCTCTAGATTGGACTTAGGTGTCTAGTATAGAAGACCTATGAAAATTAGATGAAACCACCTAGATGCTTCTTGGTTCTATGTTTCCTTAGTTATGGTGCATTTATATTTTGGTCATGTATTATCATTTCTTGTCAAATGATAAAACCCTAGTTCTTCATCTTCATAGTGGCTATGGGAACAATGGGTTAGTGGGCACATAATACCTAGCTTCCCAAAATAGCCCTCTATTAATGACTCTTGCTTACATATCCAATACTCCTAAGAGAGTATCATACTTATGTAATTCTCCCTTATATATTGGATTATGTACGCATAAGGATGTAATGTGTGATAAGTAAGCAAAATAGTGACCTAACTTGTAATTTGGAAAATCTGGTTCACGGGATGCTCTTTTAGTACTTCAGACCTGTAGACATGTTGTCTCTATGATTGATATGGATATAGGATAAAATAGGCAAGATTTTCTCACTTGAGTGATTTATTGAATGCCTTTGGTAAATTTCTTTGTGAGTTCTTTGGTTTATTTTAGGTGAGGAATGAATGAGGATTGATCTTGTATTCATACCAATCCCTTTGGAGAATTTCTCACATTAAATCATTTATGTTGACCATAGTAATATGTTTTATTTATAAATTAGATGAACTTATGGCACTTGCATCAACATAGGTGTCTGACTAGGATACAAGTGTCTAGGCAACTGGAAAATAGGTGCAAGTATAGAATTTACAAATATGGATAATAAGTAGGTTTATAACATTATAATTAGGATAAAATATTTAAGTCATCAAAATAACATTATTAAGACTAAGAGATAAGTAATAAAGCAAAAAGAGATAGTGTATATGAGCCTTTTAGAAGTAGTAAATGTTTAGAAGTTGAATGTACATCCATAATATGTATTTACCAAGTGTACAAGATTGAGGTGTTATATGATTTAGAAATGGTGTATACATTTTCCTCCTTTAGTCTAGTAATGAAATTGGTAGTTTAAAGGAAATGAAATGTGTACCTAGGTGTGTATCACACACCTTGCCTTTGCTTGATTCCAACTTGAGCGAAGTGTTGGTGACTGAACTACAACTAAGAGCATGTTACAGTTTATAATCAATCTATATAATCTAAATTTTAAAACATTTAAATGATTTAAATTGAAAAATATAAATGTTTAGGAGTACACTTGTGTATCAATGTAATCGCCTTGACTTTTAACAATTTCATTTGAAAATATATATCATTATGAATCATTAGAACTGATATTATGACAAATATAAATATGGGAAGTGCATATATCTAGAGAGATATTAAAGGACACATCCCACGAACTTTAGAGAAAAGGTGAATTTACACCTAGCAGTTGATATTATCTCAATCATGAAACCTAATCATATTGGTGAGTGTGAGTGAACCAAGTCATCTCAAACTATAAAATTGGTGAGGTTAGATGATTTAATCAATTCTAACTTATAAATATGAAAATATATAATGATATAATCACCTCAACCATACCAAAAAGTTAACCAAATATTGCCGTAGATTGGCTCAATATAGTCCATAAAAGTCTAACCTAGTGGGTGATGATGGTCCTTTGAATTTTCTTTAAAATGAAATATAATTTGATTTTGAAAATTTAGGTACCCTTTACAAAATATATACACCTTAGATATGTCATGTATTGAAACTATGTATAGGAATACTACCAATATATATATATATATATATATATATATATATATATATATATATATATATATATATATATATATATTCCAAAAATATGTATATAAATCACATAACTACATAATTTAGCCAACTGTGTAAGTATGGAGAACATATCTCCAAAACATGCCCCCATCCTATATCTGAATATGGGAATTGGTGTATATATGTGGAGAACATACTTCCAAAATAGGTCCCCATTATGTATGAATAAATTAAAACTAATATAAGTGCAAATGTGGAGGACATGTTCCCAAAACATACCCCCTCTATAATTGAGGTATGTTGTTTATTGAATAAGTGTGGATAACATGTTTCCAAAACATGTCCTCACTATAATTTGAATCTATGACCAATGAAGATAACATGTTTTTAAAACATTCCCCCACTACAATGTGAATCTATGAATAAATTTGGAAGCCATGTCTTTATGGCATGCCCCCACTAATATACCCCCCTTTTGGGGTGAGGGGAAGTATAAATTGGTAGTCACTTGACCTCCAAAGGATAAGATAATTTTATAATATGTGTATGAACCATGTAGCATATATAAGGAACATGTATAGATAGATAGATAATTAAATCATAAATAATTTGATCACACTAATTCCTAAGATGCATGATATCTATCATGGAAATACAAGATCAAAAAATAACCAAGCACACACACTAGAACACTCAAAATAAATTCAAAATATAATGGTCCAAAGAGACCTCAAGAGAAAATCATGCTTAGATGCCTCAAAATTTAAGGGAAATGACTTAGTCTAATGTCTAAAAAGTAAGAAATGACATATTCAAATGCTAACATACAATAAATAATGACATATTCAAATGTCAAAGATTCAAATAAAGGCACAAGGGTGATAAACAATTTATCATATTCAAATTCTCAAACAATCAATATAATAGAAAGGAAAGACACTCAAAGAAGTACATAAATGAAAACATAACTATTGGAACCACAACCACTATGAGGGTGAGGGGTGAATCAGTGCTCAAACTTTACATTTAATTCCACTTATCATTCATTAACTAATCAAAACAATATAGTGATTAAGTAATATATTTAAAACCATTCATATGAACATGAAGTAAGAAAATAACATATGAACATAATATCTATGTGGGAAACCCTCATGGGGGATAAAAACCAATGATACATAGATTGGATAACTTGTCCTATAAGACTATGAATCAAGTTTAGTTGAGCACCAACCCATAAATTTATCAACCACAAACTTGACTTTAGCAAGCACCAACTTGCTAAGAGGCTACAACCCCCTTATTGATAAAGCACCCACTCAATCAAGACTTTGAAAGGAAGAACAAAGAATGGCATCAAGGGAGATGATAAAAATGAAATGAAATAGAGAAAAGAGGATAAAAATGAAATGAAATAGAGAAAAGAGGATAAAAATAAAAGATAGAAGATGGGGATTTGAGGAATGTACTGAAAAATGATAGATTGGAAAATTGAAAAGGATGGGGAGAGAAGTGTAACAATCATGAAGGGTAAGGAGAGGATGAGAAATATGGTAAGCCATGGTAGAATTGAAAATAGGTAAAAATATACCAAAGAGAAAATAGTTTGGTGATGAGAATGAAAAATAAGGAAACACAAGAAAGAAAATGCAATAGGAGGGAAAATACGTGAAATAAGGACACAAAAAGGATGACATGAGAGTGAATAAGTAGGTGATGACATGAACAAGTAATCATGGATGATGATAGGCAATGAGAGGCACAAAAAACCAAATTAGATGGTGGTGTTAGAGATGAGAATTGGATAGAAAATGGGAAATGGGTTTAGAAAAATGAGGGGAGGCAAAGGATGGGTGGATAAGAAGCTAAAGAGATAAGGTATGTTGTAATCAACTTATTAGAAGATATTCACAAGATGAATGGGTGATTAGAAGAGATTGACAAGATTAAAAAGTAGTGAGGTGGTGAAGAAATATGGGAACACAATGATAGGGAATGAGATGAAAATAAGGGATGAAGATCAAGGATGATAAGAATAATAATGAAATAGGGATATAAAGCATGAACACTCACAAAAATTCAAAAGATAAGTGAGTACCAAGATGAAAAGAGGAAAAGGGGAGTGCAAAGTGAAAAAGGTGAGAATAGATAAGAAGGAAAAGGAAATTATGGAATGCTTCTCAAAGGATAAAGACCTAGTTAGAAGTTAGTTGTGGAGGAAAAAATGGAAAAGGTGGAAAGAATGGAAAATTGATAGAGAATGGTGGCACACATAAGAAAAAATGATGTTAGAAGAAAAATATAAAGCATTCCATATTGAAAATATGATAAAGAGGAAAACAAAAATTGAGAATTGGAATGAAGGTGATTTAGAAGCAATGGAAAAGTAGTAAGAAGGTGTTAGAAAAGAAGATAAGGAGGTAAAAGTATCTATGGGTGTGTAAGGGAACAAGATGATGTGGAATTGGTAAGGAAAAGAGGAAGAGGGTATGATAGGTTACCAAGGGCAAGGGGAATGGATGAGGACGGTGGAAGAAGACAAAGGGTATAAAGGGCAAGGTTGGTAAGAAGTGGAGAGAGGGACAAAAAACATGAAAAGTGGGTGGGGGAGTGAGCACTAAGCATGCATAAAGAAAGGTGATGGGGAGGCCAATGAAGTAGAGTAGGTCATGGCTTTATGGGAGATAGTAGGGGCTAATGAGGAAGGTTGTCAATCCTTGTGTTAAAAGAGATTGACAAGATAGCAAATGTGGTTAAAAGATATTGACAAGCTGAAGGGAGGGAGGTGGTGAAGAGATTGGTAGAGAAGTGGAGGAAAATGTATTATGTGAGAATGGAAAATAAAGGATGCAACCAAGCTGACCTTAGTAACTGAGCACTACTTACATAGTCAAAAAAGACCTCAAGCCAATGTAGTTATCCAAATAATGGGGAAAAAATAGAGAGGAATTATTATATGATGTTAAAATACAAGGATGCTAAGAAGAATCCAATGCTTCCCTGAAATAGGACACCTTAATCAAGAGATCACTATTATCAATGGAAATTAATGAGAAGAAAAAGGGGAGGGTAATTAATTGTTAATGGTTGAACTACCCGTAGAGTTCAAGCAACACCTACATAGTCCATGGACATCAAGCCAATGTAATTCAACAAGGATTGTATAATGGTGTTTAAATGGGTTACCCTAATTTGATGGACCACATGGTCTAGTTTTGTTGAAGGTTTATGGAGAAATGGTGTACGTCAAATATGGGTTGAGGTTACAGAGAAAGGTATCTCCAAAAGGTGGATTGATTGATCATAAATAGGGATTTGATGTTAATGTTGTTTTGATGTTATTTATGGTTAGGATTATGATGATTTGATGGATGAGAGTGGTGGCACATAAGTAGGTTAGATACCCATACTAGATAAAAAATCATGAAACATGGGTCTAATAGAATACATGACTCAATGATGAGAGAAAAATAAATGAGGTATAATACCTATTTGTTGACAAGGACAAAAAAAAACCTAAAGATGGACTAGCTTAAGGAACATAATCCTTTCGAATGCTTTGCATTAGCATCCATTGGTTGATAAAACAAGTCTCTTTATCATAGTGTGTTAAGTAAGCTCTAAATCCCCTAATATATAGATAGTATAAAGGGAAGACAGGTGATAGGTGGTGTGAAGGATAATGGGTAATATGTATGGTAACCTTATTTGGGTTAGTTTTCCCTTTCTATAGGTGATCTAAAAATGATAATAGACAATTCCATGTCATATGCTAGATGTAGACTGATTACTATAAGAAGTATACATGTGAAATCCAACTGTAGCTTCCACCTTATTATGTTGCTTGAGAGCTGATTACAGATTTAAATTATTTTGCTTTTGTTGTGATTGTGGTAGAGGGTTTTTTACTTTATTGTTGTATATGGGAAGCTGATCGATAGGAGAAGCTTCCAATAAATTTCTCTATTAACTTATCCATCCTTCAAGGGAGTGGTCTAAGTCTATTGTATTTATTTAATGCTCTTTGATAGTTTTCCTTCAAGGGAGCATTATACCTTATATTTGACAATTTTTATCTTGTTTTTGGGTATATGTCCTTCAAGGGAATAATCTATAATGCTTAAGATATTGACCCAAGTAATATTTTGGTATCCAAATTGTTTATGGATGTGATGTTTTTAGACATGGATAATTCTAATTAAGTTCTAAGGTTTACCATTATGAGGACAATAATTTAACATAAGAAGGTTAACTATATGTGAAGAGGCATGGTTTTTAGAGACAATGACCATGGGATTTTATCCTTTTAGAGATGTAAAGTATCCATGAGAACCATGTTATGGGTAGATCCATGCAACCCACATTTATGATTAGTTTATTACTGTGATGGTTAATCACATGGTTCTATGTTTTAATCAATTATCCTCAAAAGGAGAGGAGGGAGATGGGTGAAGGTGAAAATATCATAATCAAGGGATGAGCTTAATTTAGAAAACAAGGTGACCTTGATCCTTCTTTAATAGAAAAATAGATGCAAATACAAATCATTGAGAGACTCATGTTCTGGTTTGCCTTTGAGGGAGGACAAATAATAATCTCCTAATCCATACTTATGGGTTATGATGTAGGGTCCAAGCTAATTGAAATCAAACTTTTCCCATTTACTTTTATCCATGTTGGTCTTCCTTTAGGATGAGGTCTTTGATATTTAAGTCTCTCACTTTGAGCTATTTTTTATAGACACGCTTGATACGCTCTTGATAGATATGAAGGTGGGTGAGGGTTGTTTAATGACACTTATCAAGTAGCTCAAGCTAAGCTAGATGGTGTTGATGATAATCTTCTTTAGAAATAAGGTCTTGTAAAGATATGCGAAGAGAGGTAATTTGGATTTCAAGAGGCAAGACTACCTCTTCTCTAAAAAATAGAGAGAAATGGGTATCACCCATAGAGGTTTGAATGTTAGTGTGATAGGCCCATAAATAAAATGGGATGTATAAGTGTCAATCTTGACCTAAAGCACTAACCACTTTGGTTAGCATTTTGTTTAAGGATTTTGTTAGAGGATTTTACCTATTCATTAGCTTGTGGATGGTAAGGAAAGGAAAATACTAACTTGATTCCAAATGCATCACATAGACCTTGGAATTTCTTATTTTTGAAATATTTGCCATTAAGCTAGATGGTGTTGATGATAATCTTCTTTAGAAATAAGATCTTGTAAAGATATGTGAAGAGAGGGAATTTGGATTTCAAGAGGCAAGACTACCTCTTCTCTAAAGTATAGAGAGAAAGGGGTATCACCCATAGAGGTTTGAATGCTAGTGTGATAGGCCCATAAATCAAATGGGATGTATAAGTGCCAATCCTAACCTGAAGCACTGACTACTTTGGTTAGCATTTTGTTAAGTATTTTTTTAGAGGCTTCCACCTATTCATTAGCTTGTGGATGGTAAGGCAAGGAAAATCTTAAATTGATTCCAAATGCATCACATAGACCTTGGAATTTCTTATTTTTGAAATATTTGCCATTATTGATGGTGATCATATGAGGAACAGCGAAGCAATAGATGATATGATGGTTGATATATTTGATAATATTATCTACTTTGGTCAAGATAAGAGAAAAATATTCAACCCACTTGGTGAAATATTATGTGGTTGTGATGATGGAGCTGTGTTACTATGAAGAATGGGGGTTGATTTCCCCAATGAGATCAATCCCCCATTATGAGAAAGGCTAATAGTCTTCAGATACTTAGAGGCCATTGGCTGGTGTGTTATATAATTTAGTGTTCTATTGACATTTAACACACTTTTTTACATAATCATAATAGTCTTGGTTGAGGGTGGGCCAATAGTAGCCAACGTGAAGGATATATTTATCAACTACTAGACTGCTTAAATCTCATCCATATATCTCATCATGCATTTCCCTGATAGCATGGGAAGATTCATGGATACATAGGTAATGAAGAAGGATACCATCAAAACCACTTTTATAAAGGATTCATCCTAATATGGTGTAATGAGAAGTATTCTAAACAAAGGTTCTTCAGGCATTCTTAGAGAGGTTGGGAGGAATGATGCCTAGGTTGAGGTAGTTAAAAGTTTG
This sequence comes from Torreya grandis, assembly GCA_037957365.1. Classification (NCBI taxonomy): domain Eukaryota; kingdom Viridiplantae; phylum Streptophyta; class Pinopsida; order Cupressales; family Taxaceae; genus Torreya; species Torreya grandis. The sequence continues at coordinate 1,802,505 of JARHVA010002811.1, forward strand.
GTCATACCAAATATCAGATGGGGATTCTTCCACATTAAAAATTGTAGGGAGGTTGGATTAGTTATAATAAGGTGTGGTAAAATGATGAATGGTGATAAAGATTTTGGAATTGAAAGGCTGAAAAGGGATCTGGGAAGCAAGGCAAGCCATTGTATTGGTGAATTTATTAGTAGATTAGGGAATGGATTAGACCAGGTAACATCTGAATGATGCTAAGAGTTTTTAAACTAAAAGTTTGTATTTTTGTAATACATAATTCCTACATTGATAGGATCCATTGACATGGTTGACCACAAGTTGAGAATCACTAAAGACTTTGATTGTCTTAATTTCTAAGGCTATAGTGATTTAAATACCTATGACTAGGGCTTCATACTCAGTCATATTATTGGTGCATTCAAAATCAATTTTAAAGGATAGAGGAAGGGGTTCTTTATCAAAGGGGATAAGGATTATACCAGCTCACCCACTATGTTGACACATTGACCCATCAAAGAACATAGTCATTTGGTAGGTTATGTCCTCTTGGGAAAGAGTAGTGATGGCTTCATCTAATAATTCATGAGGAGGGGGTTAGTGATATGTCAAAGGCACTTCAACAAATTGATCAATAATAACTTTCCTTTTAATTGAATTTTAATGAAGGAACTCAAGATCAATCTCTATTAAGAGCATAAGCCACTTGACCATGCATTAGTTTTAGTATGGCTTCGAATGCATGTACTTGATTGGGTTAGTGTTGGTTATGACATAGGTTTTATGGTTAAGAAGGTAGTGGTGGATTTTGGTGGCAAAAAAATTCAAGGCCAATTAAATTTTCTTGATATGGGTATACCAAGTCTCATATTCTATAAGTGTACTACTAATGTAGTACATGGATTGTTCTCTATGTTGTTCATCTCAGTGAGCCAAAATTGCCCCTAGGGAATGGTCAGTGTTAGAGATATCTAATGGGTGATCATATTTAGGAGGGGTGAGGATAGGTGGTGACAAAAGGTACTATTTTAGTGATTAAAAGGCTTTTTGACAATCATTATTCCATTTGAAGGAGACATCCTTCTTTAGAAGGTGATGGAAAAGTTAGAACCGGTTTGAAAGTTAGGAAATGAAATGGCAAATGTATTGAAGCTTTCCCTATAGGCTATATATTTACTTAAGGTTGGTAGGAGGCATCTCCAAGATTTCCTTGACCTTGATAGGGTCTACTTTGATTCCTTGAAGGGAGATGATAAAGCCAAGAAGATTTCTTGAAAGGACCCTAAAAGCATATTTCTTGGGGTTGAGTCTGATATGGAAATGGATTAGGCATTTGAAGATAATACTAAGAAATTTTAGATGATCTTTGTGAGATTTAGATTTTCCCAAGAGATCATCTACATAGTCCTTTACAATAGTGTGGATGAGGCCATGGAAGATGTAGATCATGACTCATTGGTAAGTTGTACCATCATTCTTTAACCTGAAAGACATGAGTCTATAGAAAAAATTCCCAAAGGGGTGGTAAAGGTGGTTTTATGTTGATCTTTAGGAGTAATTAAGATCTGGTTGTAACCCAAAAACCTACCCATGAGAGATAACATCTCATGGTTGGCTATAAGATCAATAAGCTCATCAATACTAGGTAGAGTAAAGTCATCCTTAGGGTAGTTGAGGTTAAGGTCATGAAAGTCCACACTAATACATAGACCCCTAGTGGCTTTGGTGATAGGTACAATATTCAAGACCCATTGGGGGTATTTAATGGGTTGAATGAAGTTTATAGATAGGAGATGTTGAAGCTCTTCTTTGATGAGATGGGCTATGCGAGGATATATGTGTCAAAGTTTATATTTAATAGGCTTGGGATCATGATGAATGACTATGTTATGGGTAAAAATGGTGGGGTCAATCTTGGGCATATCATTGTAAGACCAAGTGAAGGTTATGCTAAGTTCTAGAGGAAAGAGAAGAAATCTTGAAGTTCTTCAACATCTAGTGATTGGCCCAATTTGACAATACGAGGGTTATTCAAAGTGCCCAAGTTGATATTCATGATGGATTAATTCAACATGGTCTAAGTGTTAGGAGGAATGGATTTATGGATTGAATAATCTAGGGTACCAAGGTAGGTGAGAATAAAATCATCATCTTGATGACGAATGGTGTTGATGGTAGGAGAATTGTTTTATACCATTTTGGGATGAATGAAAGGAAGATTTTTAGTTTGGCCATCCTTTTAATAGGTTAGAGGACCCAAAATAATATTATTGACTAAAAAAATAGGAGGAATGATGTAAAAATCCTCAAACTTTGAAAGAGGTTGGGTTGGTGAGGAGGGGATTTCTTCCTCGATGGTGTCAATAGGTTTGGGTGAACTAGTCGGTTCTTCAGGTGGTATAAACCCAAGGCCAAATGACTCATGAGGTTTTAAGGTTTTGATAAAAGGTAACTCATGAGATCATTATTCATCTAATATAAGGCCAAATCCCTTAAGCACACTTGAGAAGGTATAATTTAGAAAAAAGTATTTTGTCAAGGTAGGAAAAGTTAGAGGTAAATGGTCAAATGGAAGTGGTGGGAGAAATAAGTGGCCAATCAATTCCCCCATAGATGAAGTTTGTTTGATGGTTGGGGTACTGAAAGGGATGATGGTTTTGATTTTAGGGTCATAAGAAGGGTCATGTTTGAGGTTATAATAATCTTGAGGAGTAGAGAAAGCATCTAATGCTAGAAGGTGATACTCATCTAATTAGAATCATTGGAACATAGATCCCAAGGGATCCTCTATGGAGATCTATGAAGAAGGGATGGATGAGCTAGTTGACATTTCATTGATGGTTGGTGATTGGTGTGTAATTATTGAAGGTGTCACTAGCTAGTTTGGTAGATGTTTTTGTTGGTTGGGTGGAGGATTTGGTTGGTTAGTTATTAGAGGTGCTAGGTTGGTCTACCAAAGAAGGCGTTAGAGGTTCTAGTTTAGTAACATAAGGGAGACTTAATTATTGACAAAAGGTAGCTCAATCTATATCAGGGTTGGGGACAAATTCTATTTTTTGCACTAGATTTCAGAAAGGTTTGATTCCCTTAATGGTGGATCTAAAATATAATTTGTTGGGTAGAGACATATGGATGGTAATCTTGCCCTCTTCCTCAATCAAAGGATGAAAGGTTGAGATAGATAACTCTTCTATGGGAGGAGTAGGTAGGGTAATTTCTTTCTCAGGAATGATTTATATGGGAGGGGAGAGTTGCATGGTAATTGGTAAAGAAGGTAAGATGGGTGTGTGGTCCAGAGTGTTGGTTAGAGGGGAAGTTGGTAATTCTACCACCTTAATGAATGAAGGAGGAAGAGGGAATTCAATGGTTTGGGTTTCTAAAAGGGTAGAAGGTAACTTTGCTACGTCAATAAGTAGAGAGGGGTTGGTAGAGTAGTGAGTAGGTTCTTGATCAGTGAGTTTATTAAAAATAATGTTAATAGTATGGGTATCAGGAGAGCATTTGACATTATTACTCTCATTTTTGGTAGGAGCATGATTTTGAAAAGGTTGCCTAAATATATCAAGGACTTGGTTGGGTGGTGCATTGAGGTTGTCCAATGTAAGCTCCCCCTTGTCAATAATATATTGGACAAGGTATTTTAAGGTATTGTACTTATTGATATCATCTCCTATGACTTAGTGAAAGGCACAATAGTCATTATCATTATACCAACCTGGCATGGGGCAAGACACATCAAACTGTTAGAGTGGTTTGATTGGTGGAAGTTGGATGATATTAGCTTTTAATAACTTTTTAAAAATAGAAGCATAGGGTTCCCCAAGTGGGTTTAATTAATTCTAGTTGCTCTAAGTTTATTTCTTTGGGTTTTGGTTTGAAGAATTAGAGGAGTTGTAGGTTTGGTTCCTTAGGTTTTGTTGGTTGGTAGATGGTGGAGGTGCAGATTTTAGGACAATGGCATTTATGGTTCCTTTGTTCTTGGTGTTGGTATTGGGTTGGTTGTTTGACTTGGAGGGAAAAGCCTCATTGGTTTTATAGGTTGAGTTATTATTATTATTATTTAGTTTGGTATTGGGTTGGTTGATTCTCTAGCTTACAATACATGGTAAAGGCTTCATCAAATGTCCAAAATCTTTGGACACATAATGTAGATGAGATATGTCTGGCACAAGCCCAAATAAAGAGCTCTATAAGTTCAAGTTGAGACAAGGAAAATGAATGTTGGTTAATTAGGCTCCTCCAACAAGTCATAAAATTGGTAATAAATTCATCCTCAAATTGCCAAATGGAGTAGAGGTCAATGATGAAACTTTCTTGGATATATTGATTGAAAAGTAATCCAAGAAATTTTGGGCTAGCTGGGTGGAGGAGAAGATGGATTGTTTGGGTACGGAATTATACCAATGTAAGGCTAGGATAGTTCGAGACATCAGGAAAGTGTGGATAAGAAGGGAATAATCATAGGTGATGAGATAACAAGCATGCCTAAATTCCCTAAGTTTTTGTTGGGGATCCTCCTTCATTTAAAATTTAGAGAACTTGGGAAGTTTCCATTAGGGAGGATATGGCTTAATGGGTATGGATGGATGGATAAACTCACTAAAAATTTGGTCATAGGATAAGATATTATGAGCACCCAAGATGGATGACTCTAAGGTGGTCATCTTTTCCATGATAATATTCATTAAGTTTGATTGGGGTTGAGCACCCAGGAGGTTGTAGGATGCATATTATGGTGGTGGATAAGAAACATGTTGATAGTGGGTATAAGGTTGAGAGGTTGCCACATATTAGCATATGGATTCCAATGGTAGGGTATAAGATACATATTGGTGTGTGTATGTCATTGGTTGGGTATATGTGGGTGGTTGGGTAGTTGGCATATGCCCTTATGGGTTATGGGGATAACTAAAGGTTGTTTTTTTGGTAGGATTGGTAGTTGGTTTGGTGGTTGATGGAAGGGTGGTGACCCTTATACTAATTGGTGGTAACATAGAGGATATGGACACTAAAAAGCTTTGAAGTGGAGTAATGTTTGATATATTAGAGGTAACTAGAGGAAGATGGGTAGTTCTAGAGGTAGGCACTCCTATTGTGGAGGAGTGATTGGTAAGAGGTATGAGAGCAATGGTAGTTTAGGTTGGTTGGTTTTGAATGATAGTTTCAAGGGGGTTATTGGTTAATAATAAGGCTTAGTTAGATAAAGGTTGAGTATTACCCATGTTAGTGGAGGTATTCCCCATGAGGTGGAGAGGCATGCTATAAGGGGGATTTATATGTGGGGTCAAAACTAGGATTTGGTAAGATGTAGTTCTAAGGTAATGTTGTAAGGTTGCATGATTATTGTTTAGAAACTCGATAAAATCCACATCTCTTAGGACTACCTGAGTAAGACTTCCCAAAGAGTGAGGGGAGTCTATTGGTTCATAAATGTGTTCCATGGATGCAGAGGTGGGAGACGTTGGTTGACTTGGTGGTGAGTTTTGTTCTTCAAGGTCACTTCATTATTGGTGAGTAAAAACTATACAAAAAAATAGGAAAGGAATAATATGTTCTCACACCTTAAAAAAAGATTAATCAAAGAATATTCAAGGCAAACAATGTATTCTCTAAGAGTGTGCTAAGTCTTAGGATTTTTTTATCTCTCTTTTGGCTTATGCCTTAGAAAAGTATGAAGAGGAAATTGGCTTGAATAGGTCCTAGAAAGGTAGTATATGTTTGGTTTTAGGTTGCATTTAGGTGCTAAAAAAAGTGTATATTGGATCGAGTACATGGCTTAGTACTTGGGGCTTGCTCCCCTCACATCACAATCCTATAGCCAATGTAGGTGCTTAACCAATATACTGATTACTAAAGCTTATACTCAACCAAAGCACTAATCTGGTTATCCCCTCAGTGATTAAATCCAAGAAAGATAACTGGGAAAGGGTAAGGTGATCTGCTAGGTGATGAAATTCTAGTTGGGACTTATCTCAAACATGTTTGATGTATTGATTGTGTTAGTGGTTTGGTTTGTGTAACATTTGTGGTTATATGATTAATTTTCTTTAATTAATTAATCTAGGTGAACCAAGGCAACCAAGCAAATAATGTATGCAGTTAATTTTAACCAAAAGAAAAAAAATTATTTCTTTTTAATTAAAAAAAATAACTAAAATGTACCTAAATGCAAAATGAAAATGCAATCCTAATCCTAAGATGAATGCTATTTTATTTCTTTTTAGTTTTTTATTTCCTTTTTTTTAATAGAAATGCAAGGAAAATAAAATTTAAACTTTTCTAAAAAATGCAACTAAAACTTATGTTTTGTAAAGAAAGAAAGAAAGAAAGATTAATTTTATAAGAATGCAACTAAATGAATTTCACTAATACAATTCTAAATTTCCTAAAACATATATTAACCTAAGAAAACTCAAGGGTCCTATCAAGCATGCCAAAATGTTTTTATCTAATTTTTATTTTAGATTATGGTAAAAGCAGGTTTTGAAGGGACCCTAAAACCCTTAAACAAAAACAAAAAAGATAAAACATTAACAGCCACCAAGAAAGATAGTCCTGAAACCTACTGAAGAACAACATCAAAATTAGGTTTTATAGGGACTTGAAACCACAAGCATATTCCAATAAAAGTACCTAGGTTATATAAAGACCTAGAACCTTAAATAAAGTTTAAGACCAAGATCCAAGAAACAGGAACAAAAACAAGAACTAGTTACAACAACCAGCAATAGGAACCTGAACAGGAACAAAACCAACAAAGAAGACCCTAGGCTTCTATTGCAATTCCATGATCATCTTGACAGCCTCCTTTCCAATCATAGCAGTTTCCTGGATGGAGTTAGCAGCCGAAGTTGTAGTAGCTTGCAATGCTTTCTTCCTCAAACTCTACGTTGTCCTCTTTCTTGGACCCTCCAAGGATATTATTTCTTCATTTACTCTTTTACCAAGGCTAGTTGTAGCAGCACACATGCTTGATGTTACCTGCTCCATCTTTGTTCTACTTTCCTTGATGAGCATTCTAAGATTATTCTCATAATCTTTAATTTTTTTTGGGATATCTATCATTTGCACCTCTAAATGGTTGATTATGGTCCGATCAACATCTTGATTGTGTTGCATTGTTTCCACTTTCTTCTTCAGCCCCATTATTTCATTATAGATCCAAGAGTCAACTTGGAGAATAGAGTCAGCTTTGAAGTTGGTAGAATGCAGGAAGGAAAGCTTAGTTTCCCTCTACAGAGATTCACAAGTGTCTTCAGCAGTCTCATGTGGAGGGGAGTCAACCTTTTCAATTTTTTCCTTCCTATCCATCTGTTCCTCCTCTTTAGTCTCAATAGGGTCTTCATGCTGAATAAGATCCTCCTTTTCTTGTCCCCCAGTCTCCATAGTAGGAGTAGAAACCAAAACCATGTGATCCTCCTTTCTCATAGAAATTGGATCATCAATTAAAATATTTGTCTTTGACACCTCCCCCAGACACAGTCTGATTACCCTCATTGTCAGAATTACTCTATTATAAGTTTCCCTCAGTTGTATCCCCTTCATTCCCTTTCTCAAATTTTCCTTTAGTTTCCAGATATCCATCCAAATTAGAGCTGAACTCCCCAACATCCGTCCCTTCCTCTTTCTCCATGACATCCTTCTCAGAGCTTTCAGTACTCTCCAACTCAAAATCTTCTTCTACAATTTGTTTTTGAGACCTAGAGGGTTTTGGTTTTACCTTTTCTATCCCTTTAACATTCTCATCCTTCTTACACATTTTGGACTGAGAACCCTTATGTTTATCAGAATAAGAAGTCAATGCTATGGATTTATTTTTACAAAAACCCTCTAAGAGAAGTATCAGACCTTCATGTAAAATGGGGCAAGACTCCTTCCTATGAGCATACAAGCTTTGAAGCAATGAAATACGCAGATAGAAAGGGAAATAAATTCTATCCTTATGCCTAAAGTGGTTGAGAAAAACAAAATGAAATTTTTGAACTCTTTTATTCCTACCACCAAGGATGAAGTACTCACGAATACAACATAGCACATCTCACCAAATTCCTTTTATATGATCCACGTCAAAGAAGTCTCCATTCTTTTCCAGTTGCTTCTCTTCTGCATCCATCTTCAAAAAACATTTGTAGGCCGTATTGGAGATACTGGTCTATTTTGAGAACTTAATGCCACCCATGGGAAACCCCATAATCTCGCCAATGAATTCCTCAGTAAGCTTCACAATGACTCCGTGGAGAGTAACTTTGTCATCAACCCAATTTTTAAAGAAGGTAGTAGTGACGTGGGGTTTAAAGCCATGCAAACACTCTAGATAACTATCCACCTTCCCTTTCTATAAAATCTTCCATACATCCTGTCTAGCCTTCCAGTCACAATTTTTGGGCTCTTGCTTCCACGGTTCACCCCTCATATTGCAAAGCAAATGAAAAACTAGAAGCACCCAAACACAGAGGGCAAAAAGGTTGAAATGGAACTAGGGAGTTTGCTTATTTGATGATTCATGTGGTGACCACATTACATTCTCTAGAATGTACCTCCTCAGGGAAGGTAATCTGACAACCATAAGGCCACTCCACCAAATCATTAAATTGCTAATCCAAGAAAATATTTCCCACTTTGGAATGAATGGCATCATAATTAATAAGCACTTTAAGATCAACGTGCTTATTTAATTCATCAAGCCACCTCACCTTATGCCCCGTTTGAACAACATGATTGGCTATCGAGTCAACGACCCCATTGGCCTCTCGATATGTATGGGATATGGCCACTTTTTCAAATTTTTGAATTAAGGCTTTGATTTCCATAACTTTAGCCTCAATAGACCATGAGATTGAATTTTTATTATTTAGGATGTTAATAATATTCAAAGAATCACCTTCTAACCATAATTTGGAATACCCCAAATCAACAACTAATTTAATAGTGTAGAGGGATGTAGTAGCTTTAGCAATATGGCTATTAAAATTACCAATCGCGACAACAATAACATCAATTACATTTCCCACATGATCTCTCAATACCCTTCCACATCCCACTCTTTCCAAATTTCCCTTAGCTACTCCATCAAAGTTCCCTTTGATCCATCCATTAGGAGGAACATTCCATTTTATGATCGATCTTAGATTATCAGTTTTCAAATTAGACCCTTCAGATCATAAAGGGTTATCAAATTGGAAGGTTTGATTAGAATCCCTCTAGGATTTTAAATTCTCCTTGATGGCTCTAATGATATTCTGACCAAGCACCCATCCTGGAAGTTCTTTACTCCTGAATATTCTATTTTTTCTTTCTTTCCAGATACCCCACCAAAGATGAGGGAGAGTTAGTTTCCAAATAAAATGAGCATCAAGATCCTTAGAGGGGTAGCACCAACTTTTTAAAGAGAGTTTCACATTATTTTGATGGACCCATGTTATACCCCAAAAATTAAGAATCTCAGTCCAAACTTGCTGGGTGTAAGAGCAATTCAAAAACATATGGTCTCTATCTTCAAATCTATTTTTGTATAAAATACATCTATTAACCACATTTATACCTCTTTTTTGCAAGTTGTCAAGGGTCATAATTTTAATTTGAAGCAGAGTCCAAAAGAAGATATTAACTTTGGGGGTGAGCCCCTTAATCCAGGCATGAGACCAAAAAGGTTGATTACCCTTTTCCTTTGAAGCAAAGATAGTAGAGACTTTAAATTGGCCACTAGGGTCAGCATCCCAAATAATCTTATCCTCAAGATAAGGATAAAGAGAGACAACATTGAGAGATAATTGGATATTACTAAAGCCTTGATCAACATCAGTTAAATTCACCCAGGAATCATTTTGCCAATAATGACTAACTAATATGCCATATCTCTGCTTACATCGGTCAACTAAATCCTTGTCATGAAAATCTCCACTCAAGGGATGATTTTTTAATCATACATCATCCCAAAATTTCACCTTAAGCCCATTACCAATTTTCCAGGAACATCCTTTTCCTAACTATCTAATTTTTGTTTTTTCCTTAGTGTGAAAAGAAAGAAACTAGTAAAAGGGTGTGTAGAAGAATACATGTTGAATATGCACATGTTGAAGTCCAAAATTTATGAGAACTCTTATTTGACTAGGGAAGAATACCTAAAAACAATAAAACACTTAAACACACTTGTTTGTTAGACAAGTAGATAGGTGGATTTCCTAGCATGAGCTAGATCTTAGAAGTGATGGATTTCTAGGAGGTTGTCAATCCACCTGCTTTAAACATTTAAGTTGAAAAATAAAAATAAGGATACTTGAATATAAAAAAGCAAAATGAGATTAAATATAGAAAATAATGGAAAATTATTTAAGAAAATTAAATTCTTTGTTAAGATGACTAAAATAAAGCAACTAGTTTGATTTACACTAATGCTAAAAATTGGCTAAAGCAAAGTGGCGGTTTTGATCTGGTAATTTTGAAAAGGTCAAAAGATAGATTGGTTTGGGGTTGATAAATGATTGATATGGTAAAGGGTAATATGTTCAAGAAGGCAAGAGGGATAAATGGTCAAGAAGGTACCAATAAGGAAAATGGGTAAATGGTCAAAAAGAGGCCAAGAAGGCAAAAGGATATATGGTGATCAAGAAGGTGAAGGAATATGGGCAAGATGGTAAGGAAGAAATCTAGTGAAATAAAAAGGCCAAAGGGAAAGAAATAAAGAAAATAAAATAAATAAATAAATAACAAGGTTACTTAAATGCTTGAAGATGTTTGTTGATGAATATTGGCTTGTTGAAGATTGTTGATGATGTTGTTGTTGATGAAGATGGCTTGTAATTTCAGTAGAGCTTTAGGGATTTGACTCCTTTAACCTCCAAGATGATGACCTCCTCCAAAATTAGAAAACCTAAAAATTGACTTCTTCCATCAAAAACTAACCTAACCATGGGTGAAGGAAAAGGGGGTACTTAGAGCATTTGTTGTCAAGAAACATGCCAAAGAAGTGGAATAGTGAATTATGGCACCATTTTCCAAGTGGGATCATAAATGACAAAGAGGATGAGGATGATAGGATTCCCACAATCAATATGAGTCTAATTTTGAGTGTAAATCATGCACATGGACCCAAATGAGGCCAAATGATTTTCCACCAAGATAATTTGTCTTTTGACAAAGTGCCCTATGAATTTTGGCATCATTCTCCATGTGTGTGCATGGGTAAATCAAATGAAAAGGTTGGTGGGATTGTTTTGTCTCCCACCTTGCACATGAGTCTAATTTTGAGTGCAAATCATCCATATGGGCCCAAATGAGGCCAAAGGGCTTTCCACCAAGCTAATTTGTCTTTTCACTAAGTGTTCCATGAAGTTTGGCACCATTATCCATTTGGTTGCATGGGTGAATCAAATGATAAGGGTGGTGGGATTGGTTTTTATCCCACCTTACACATGAGTCCAATTTTGATAAAAATCATGCACATGGGCCCAAATGAGTCCAAAGGACTTTCCACCAAGTTAATTTATCCTTTAGCTAAGTGCCCCATGAATTTTGGCACCACCTTTACGCATGAGGATAAAAACACATGCTGAATAATGGCCCCATAGGGAAAAATGCATCAAACTTCAAAAGAGGGTCCCTTTGGTGCTTAATGATGTCATTAAATACCTTGAAGGAGGGTCCCAATTGGGGTATGATGTCCCACTTCAAGCCACCTCACTTCCAAGCCATGACACTTATAATATCACCTTATATATCACCTTTCATGTCACTTTCCATGTCACATGCCACATCACCTACCATGTCATCATGAATAGTGATAATGGGTCTTACAGTGAATAGTGATAGTGAATAGTGATTTTGAATAGTACTTTCAAATAGTACTTTTGAATAATACTATGTGAGTAGTGATAAAATAATAGTGATTTGGTTAGGTTAAGAAGGGTTGGTTATGGGTTAATAAGGTTTGGGGGTTTTTAGGGGGTCCCAAGGCATTCAAAAATTGAAAACTACAAGTGTGTAGTTTTATAGTGTCTACAGTTCTTTGTGGGTCATGCCACCCATCTCATAATCACAATCACTGCCAACTCATTACTTCCACCTCTCAAGAATAATCACTACTACCCCAATGCTATAAATAGTAACTTCCACCTCATCACATGAATAATGAGAATGAATAGGGACATGTGAATAGTGAATTCACATCCTAATATTCTCCCACTTGAAGTCAATATGCATAGGCTTTACCAAACCCATGCATTCTTCCATATAGATGCCAACCATGCCCTCTGTTGCCCTAACACAAACCTAGTAAATTTTTTGTTTCACTCCTAAAGCTTATATATCTTAAATGGATTTGTCAACATTCACTCCATATTATATTGCAACATCTAAAGTAAAAATTCACTTCTCCACACACAGACCAATCCTCCTATTGGGATTCTTCCATGAACTACTCACAACTCCCACTACTTGGGAATATTTGCTCTAGTGCTCACCATGGCATCATAAGGCTTCCTACTCCTTATGAATCTAATACACAAGACACAACATGTCTTCTCCTCCTCTAGGACACTCCTAAGAAGACAACTCAATAATGCAAGAAGTAGGGTACTTATTTTCTCTCGCATCCTTGTACATTTCAATCCTTGGTTTGATCCTCCATACTACCTTGATCTCATGTGTCCCAACCAACTGAGCCATCAAAATAGTGATAATGTTGGGGCATGCATCCAACATATCATCAACACATAGTAGTAACATAACAAAGTTCCTATCATTGATCTTATAATGATCTATTTAATTTCTTCTAAAAAATTGGCTCTTAATGAAGGTGCCACTGTAATCCCATCTATACATCTACTTTAGCTTGTATATTCTTCAATCTACAAATTGTCAACTTTTTAATACCTCATATATATATATATATATATATCTAGCTAATCCATCTCTTCTAGAGAGATATCCCTGTAGAAATCAAGTTAATCCAACTTTGAATAGAAACCAATGCATGTAACACTCTGTTTCCAACTATTTTCGCTTTTCACATTCAAAAGGAATAAGAAACTAGAAGTAATTGGTCAAGGGTTAGATGATACCTAGATGAAGTTTGTGCACCATTATCTAGACGTTGTAAGGACTCCTCTTTGGCTGTGGAGGATGACACCTACAAAAGAAAGAGACTTAAACAAGAAAACTGTTAGATAGATAGGTGGTAGACTGACAAGCAAAGCTTGATCCCAAAGGTGCAAAGACTTCCTGAAGGGGTGACAGTCTACTGATTGATAAAAAGTAGAATGTTGCTAGAATAAGAAATGATAAAAGACTGAACCAAAGAAATAAAAATAAATGCATACCTGTATGTGGTAATCTATCTTCCACAGTCACCGGTGTCGATTAGTCTACCGACGTCAGTAGGGGCAATGGGTCTGGTGGCCGGCATCGGTCAGGGCAATGGGGCTTTAGATGAGCTTCAGGGCTGTCTATAGTCAGTCAAAATGGTCTGGGAAGTTTGTGGGGGTTTGATGGCTTGTGCTGGGTTTTACAGAGCAGAGAGTATGACTGAAAAGGGGATCAGATAGAGGATAGGGGTGAAAAAGGAGAAAAGGATGAGGAAAGGCTTTTCAGCCTTTTTGGGAAGAACAGGTTAGGTTGTGGCAACAGAGCTTAGAAATGGACAATGGACTAATTGCTAGTGTATTAAAAGGACAATGAAATGAAAATTAGTAAAGATACTTAGCTGTGAGTGGAGAGACAGAAGTGCAGGAAGTCTATTTTTGTTGTGGTTGGTTTGGGAGATGTCTTCTAACCTTCAATCCAACTTGGAATGACTGGTGCAGAATCCCTGAGTCTAGAAAGTGCTGTTGAGACGCTAATACCTACAAGAAGATGAGAAGTGAGAGTATTTGGACCTTGAAGTAGGAGAATTCACATTCACGAGGGGGCAATAGAGGCTGAAATGCTATTTTAAAGGAGCTGACATCAATGAAACCATCGATGTCGACTGAATAATGACCGACGTCAATGGCTAAAGAATGGGAAAAGAGGTTATTTTTAGCCTTCTACCTATTCTTGCAACTGCCAAGTCTGAGTGTCATTGGAAAATGGTCCTAGGTGGATTAAATAAGCGTGAGAGGGTCGAAATAGGTCATAAATTGGTCATAGGGTGATGGGAGGCATCCAAGGGGAGGTATCCAAGGTGGGGTGAGGTGTCAAGGGTGTTATTAATTCAAAATAGTTAATTTATTTTAAATTAATAATTGTGTGGGTTAGGAATGTGTAGGAGGGGATCAAAGGGGACCAAGGGTGAGGATGACCAAAGAATAGACATGATTTTGGTGTCTACATTTGCCCCTTTTTATCTTATTGGTTGTTTTTGATGAATTGCAAGACAAAAATATGAGTAAGTTGCCCCAGGTATGTGATGAGGTGTTTTTGTCCTGTTGGTTGTTCTAATGAACTGCAAGACAAAAATAAATGTAGATTGCCCTGATTATGGGATGAGGTATTCCCCCTCAAAGTGGGAGTCGAGGGAAGGGACCCTAATATCGGGTGCCGATTTGATAGATAGTGGATGGAAATGGTGAAGGTTGAGTGTGAATGTTGCAATAGTTGGGATTGCGCACATACCACTTCACGAGATGGTTAGGTCAAATTATCACAAGTTAGGGTCGAGGAGTGCCAAAATTGAAATAACTGAGCCCCAACATTTAGTTGTAGCTGATTAGGTTATTCGATCTAAGTTGTAGCTCTAATGGTCATCATGTTCCAAGTATCCCAGGCTCAAGAAGTGCTCTTAGAAAACATGAAAATGTCACAAGTAGTGGGGATCAACTTACTCGTGATCCAATACTTGTGAGGTTTGAAATGTGGGTTGCAGACAATTTTGCTAACCATTCGTGAGGTAGCATATATGTAATCAAAACAACCAAGGCAGAGTTGTCTCAAAAGTGGTCATGGTCTGAGGAGATAGTCACGATCTCCAAGGTTGTTGGTTGAGTCGAGTTGAGATAGTTGGTCCATTAGATGGATGGATGAAGGAATGACATGTGACAAAGGAATGGCCGAGCTAACCTTAGAAGACCCCATGTCAACTGAGTGCTGCCTATATAGCCCCAATCGTTAGGGCCTCAGGCCGATGTAGTTCTCCCAAAAAGGGAGGAAGAGGGTCAATTATTGATGGGATGGGTGAGTTTCAGTCATGGTTAAAGGGTAATATGGTTTGTCCATCAAGTAGACAAACAAATAGATGTGGCTGAGCTAACGCCAGAAGACATCATGTCATCTGAGTGCTGCCTACATAGCCCCTGTCATTAGGGCCTCAGGCCGATGTAGTTCTCCCAAAAAGGGAGGAAGAGGGTCAGTTATTGATGGGATGGGCGAGGTTAAGTCATGGTTAAAGGGTAATATGGTTTTTCCATTAAGTAGATGAACAAACAGATGTGGTTGAGCTAACCCCAGAAGACATCATGTCATCTAAGTGTTGTCTACATAGCCCTTATCCTTATGGCCTTAGGCCGATGTAGTTCTCCCAAAAAGGGAGGAAGAGGGTCAGTTATGGATGGGATGGGTGAGGTTAAGTCATGGTTAAGAGGTAATATGGTTTGTCCATCAGATAGATGAAGAAACAGATGTGGCCAAGCTAACCCCAAAAGACGTCATGTTATTTGAGTGCTACCTACATAACCCCTGTTTGAAGGGCCTCAGACTAATGTAGTTCAGATCAAGAGTCAAAATGGTTGATGATTGGTTTGGTCATGATAATGGTTTAACACTTTCCATATGTCTGAGGGTACGTGCTTGAAATGATGAGGGTAAGATGATGCTACAACCTTTTCCATATTATGTGATGGTGTATTCTGTAACATTGATTAAGTGGTCTTTCATCCCTAGCAAGTGTCCATATCGGTGATGGATGGATGCTAAAAATGAAATGAGATTATTTATGCTTCAACAAGTAATGGTTTATGTTTAACATAAATTGTGTGGTTGATAGTTTCCATGTGTATTGTTGTCCATAAAAACTATGTGAAATGGACTATGAGAATGTTAGTGGTCGAAAAAGGTTTGGTTGGTTGGAAAATGATTTGGTTGAATGTGACCAAAGGTATGGAGGAAGTGAAAGGCATTTTTTCCTTTCATTGACAAGGACCATAATGATAGCATAGGTAGGGGGTTTTAGAAACAAAAGCCCTGTTCATGCATTACATCGTTGACCACTGGTTGTGTTAGAGAAGTAATCGAATCACTTTGACATTAAAATGAGCTCAAAATCCCTTGAGTAGGTGATGTGATATGTTAGGATAGGGTAACCCCTTTTAGGTAGGGATAACTTTGCCCCTTTTTATAGGAGACCCTGAGAATGACTATAAGTCAAGTCCATGACACTTTTTTTTGGCAGACTGATCAATGCGGGAAGTCTACATGGGGATGTCATTTTGTTTTGCGGTCATTTGTGAAGTTGATCGATGCGGAAAATTTCTGAGAGAGTGCTATTTGTAGCAAGATTTTAGGGATAGCCATCCTTCGAGGGAGTGGTCTATATTTTTGCTTTATACATTTTTGAGGGCTTTGAATAGCTATCCTTCGAGGGAGTAGTCTATTAGCTACAACAATGATAGTACAGTTGTCCTTCGAGGGAGCAGTCTCCCTTTAGAGTTTATGACTTTTTGATATTTTGACATCCAATTTTATTTTTGACAGAATTGTGAGTCATGGACAAGACTATAGAAGTTTAAGGGCTCCCTTTTATTAAGACAAAGCATTCATACTTTATAAAAGGGTTACATAGGGTTTGTTTTAAGGAAACAAGGTTGAAAGAAATAAGGATTAAGATGGCAGGGATTGCTCAAGGGATGAGCTCAAGTTAAATGTCAAGTGAATGAGTACTGGACTAACAGTAGAATGGTTGTAGATGCAAGGCATTAAGAGGCTCAGGTTCTGGTCGGCCTTCAAGAGAAGATAGATGATAAGTCCCTAACCCATACTTGTGCATTATGATGTAAGGTCTGAGCCAATTAGGAGCAAACTTGCCTCCTTTACTTCTTTCCATATTGGTCACATGTTAAATATGATTAAGAAGTTGGTTGATGTTTGGTCAATGTTTAGTTGGTTGATGTCTGGTCGAGGTTTGGTTGGTTGATGTTTGGTCGAGGTTTGGTCAAGGCTTCGTCGAGGCTTGGTCAGTTGATGTTTGGTTGAGGTCATGATAGTTAGGATAAAGTCAAATTCCCCCAGTCGCTTATGTGATAGGGAGAATGTCTAGTAGATTTAGTTTGAGAGGGCAAGAACCTGATCTTCCATGTTGGAGGTTGGAATCTCAGAATGACTGAAAGTGATGGAGGCAAAGGTAGGTAATGATGTGACTAAAGCAGCCAGTGGTTGGAAGTCTTCGAGTTGGACCTTCACTGCCTATAAGGCTTTGATCAAAGTTAGACAATGCTGCAGAGAGTTTTGTATGAGGTCATACAAAGATCTCTTCACAAAGGTTTGGCGACGTTGTTTCGCCATGGGGTTATTAATTGGGTTTGAATAAGTGGGTCGAGATGTGCCCAAGATTGAAACCTTGGGTTTTGATGGTTGAGGAGACTTGACAAATGGATATGTTTGGGGGAGAGAAACCTTCTCTTTCCCTTTATCCTTCATGATTTGTGACCTATTGGCCACATTGATGGTGTTGATTTTGAATAATGGGGTTGAAGGTGGTAGAGGAACCACAGTGTGATGATCGGCTAATGATTTAGGTGAGGATGTTTGAGAGGCCTGGGATGGTGTCGATGGTTTGGTTAAAGGGTGGTCAAGAGGATCCTTGGTGAGAAGGGTTTCCTTTTTGAACTGTTGACGAATGATAGCTTTAAGAGCACAACAACTCTCAGTGTCATGTCCAAGTGTGTGATGATATGCACAAAATTTAGTGTCATCAAACCAAGATGGCCTTGATCTGAGAGTTGATGAGTGTGACGGTGAAAATGTTTGGGAGACATGAGATGGTGTTGGAGATTTATTGATAGTATCCTTAATAAGAGGGGTGTTTTTCTCCATGAATTGGTGGATGGAAACCTTAAAGGCACAATAATTTTCAATGTCATGCCCAAGTGTGCGATGATATTGACAAATTTTGGTGTCATCGAACCAAGATGGTTTTGGTTCGAGAGGTTGAAATGGTTTGATAGGTAGAAGAGTGATGTTAGAGGATTGCAAAAGTTAGCGTAATAACAAGGTGTAAGAACCTGCTAATGGGTCTACACATTGTGTTGTAGTAAAAGTTGACAACTTCTCTTTAGACATTGTCGAGGGAGTGTTTTATAACATCCTTTTGTTTGGTGGTGTGGCCAAACGCGTAAATGACACTTTCATGGTAGGAGGTGTTGGATGTTTTGAAGGAGGTATGTTTTTGTTTGGTGTTGGTCGTAATGGAGGTGATTTTTTTTGTTGGGTGTCGGGGTAGGAAGGACTCCTATTAAGGTGGATGGGTGTGGGCCCAAAATGGAGGGCAATGATGATGGTGGGATAAAAGTTTGCCGATGTGATTTAGTGGCCTTCTTTGGTTTAGTGCGAAGACTACTATTGTGAGGGGCGAGGTTCAAATCAACCTTCATCGAATCTTCTTCAGTCAAAGTGGGTGAGGCGCTAGTTCCTCTCTCAACGGAGAAGGGATTGGAGATTGTGGCTCTTTAAGAGGGAAGAGCGTAGGGATGGTGATGGCTTCTACGTGTGGTCGAGGTGTGGGAAAAGTATGATCCCCCATTGATGATAGGAAGGATGAGGGCAAGGCTACCAACACTAGTATGGTCAAGGCATCCTCCAATATAAGAGAGGTCGATGGAGAATTAATAGGAGAAGATGGTTCGTCCACCTGTGGAAAAGAAGTGGGAGAAGAAGATTCTTCCACCTATGAAGGACCAATAAGTGGGCTAACCTCTTTAGACTGTGAGAGAGATTGGTTAGGCATAAGAGGTGAGACTGTGTTGACTATGCATATATTACGCTCTTGGGAGTCATCGGCCATGGTCTGCACGTTGTTTTGCCTAGGGGGATGGTTAGGAAAAGGTTGTCTAAAAATGTCAATGTTTTGATTGGGTGGCGCATTCAGGTTATCCAAAACAAGATCACCTTTATCTAACATGTCTTAGATAATGTTTTTGAAGGTTTTGCAGTTGTTTATATCATGGCCTTTGACATGGTGATAATGACAAAAGTCATTTTCCCTATACCATGTAGGGATGGCCTTTGAGGGGTCAAATTGAGGTGGTGGTTGAATTTGGGGGAGATTGAGAACTCCCTGTTTGACAAGTTTATCCAAAATGGAAGCGTATGATTCTCCTATAGGAGTATACTAATGCTGTATATACTGTTGTTGGAATTATTTGGTGATGCTTTGAGATGTGGAAGGTTCAGATTGGTTGGTCATTGTTGAAGATGATGGTCTAACAACTACAACATTTGCTGATGCCTTAGATTTGGAATTAGAAGAAGAAGGTTTAGAGGAAGGGTCATTTGACTTGGTGTTGGGGTTTTTACTCTGCAACTTGACTTTGTTTTCCTTGACAACACGTAGTTCAAGCTTCCTAGCCATCGTGAAAGCTTTGTCAAAGGTGTGGAATGTTTGGACCCATAGAGTAGATGAAATATGTTTGGCACACACTTGGGAAAAGAGTTTGATGAGCTTGGGTTGAGGCAAAGAAAAGGAGAGCTGGTTGATTAGGCCTCTCCAATGGGTGATGAAATCGGCTATTGATTCATCGTCAAACTATCTGATAGAGTATAGGTCTGTGATGGAGACCTTTTTGGTGATGCTGATCAAAAAGTGGTCAAGAAAAAGTTGGGCTAGTTGAGTGAAAGAAAAGATAGAATGACTGGTAAGGGAGCTATACCAATCGAGGGCAGCACCAAAAAGTGACAGGGGAATGTGCATAGCAATAATGCATCATCATGTGCTATGAGATAACAAGCATGTCTGAATGCTCGTAGATGTTGTTGTGGGTCTTCCTTACTCTGGAAACGAGTAAACTTGGGAAGTTCCCACTGACTGGGATATGGTCGAATTGGGACGAAAGGATGAATGGGTTCATTGTAAATTTGTTCATAAGAAAAAACATTACTTGAACCGGAAATGGATGTCTCAAGATTAGACATTTTGTCCATCAACATTTTGATTAGATAAGTTGATGGATTTGTAGATGGGGCGCCCCCTAGACTGTAAGGCACTTGGAAGGGATTAGAAGGGGTGTATGACGTAGTTGGTTGTGCTTGTATAGGCACAACATATTGATAACTAGTCATTGGGATAGATGTGGAGACCAAGGGTGGTTGTGTCATGAAGGTGGAAGGCATGACTAGGCTTGATGTCGCCATCGGTGGTTGGATGGTGGCAACATTAGCCAAAGGATGAGTAGCCACCCTGGTGTTGATGGTTGCAAGAGTAGGCAGGATGGAGACAACTAGGTTTTGGAAGGGTGTAGAAGTTTGTGGTTGAGGGGGTGCCAAAACCCCAATGGAGGTAGGTCTAGGAAAAGAAGGAGAGGTCATACTTTGAAGATAGGACATGGTTGGGTTATTAATTGAGATATTGGCTTGGGTGTCTATGGGTTGAATTACGGTGGTGGTTGTTGATATGATTGTCATCTCGATTAAGGAAGTTGGCATCCCATAAATTGGGTTTCCTAAAGAGTCTCGCGTTTGACTTCTCATGAGATAATGTTAAAGGGCCTTGACATTGAAGTCAAGGAACCTTTCAAAGTCTTGGTCCCCTTCGGGAACAATAGATGGTCGAGTTAGGGTTGGTTGGGTAGGAGTTCGTTCGGTCTCTGAATGATACTCCATTAGAGGACTAGTTATGGAAGGCGAAGGCAGAAGTGGTTGTTGCCTTGCGTGGTCAACAAAAGTATTGGTTTGACTACGTGTCAAAACCATTCAAGGAAAAAAGGGTCAGGTTCTAAAAACTATGTTTTTTAGTCTCAAAAAACCAGAATGGGTGTTGGATAGCAAGAAAGTCAGGTTTTAAGCTCACTGTTTGAGAAGAAGAATTTTGGACAGTGACCGATGTCGGTGGAAAAATTGATGTTGGTGGAATAGGTTGCCGATGTCGGTTAGATAACCAATGCCAGTGAAGATAAATGGCCAACATCAATGGAAAAATTGATGTCGGTTACTGTGTTTTTCCAAAAACTCAGAGAACTAAAAGTTTTTAGAAGAAAAAAGAAGAAAGTCTGAGTTGTTCTGGAGCTCAGAATGTGATCTCACCAACTCAAAAAAATAGATAGAGGCAAAAAAAATAGATGAAGACAAGCAACCCCTAGACGTTAAATTCCTAAGAATCAATTTTTAGAGTCGTGTTGGCTTATGCCTTAGAGTGTGTTTGGGAAGTTGGCTTTTAGAATGGGTCCTAGAAGAAGTAGTCTAAGGTTGGTTTCAGGTTAGTTTTGGTGCTCAAGGTCTATGTTAGGTTCCGTACGTGGCCTAGTGCTAAGGAGCAAGCTCCCCTCACTTCATGAGCCCAGAGATAAGCTGGGTCGCTTAGCTAGTATATACTTCCCCTAGAGTTTATACTCTGCTAGAGAACAGAGTGGGCTCTCCCCTTGGTAGTGAAGTCCAAGTGGGATTACCAGGAAGGGTAAGGTATCCGCTAGGTGATGAAATCTTAGTCGGGCCTTGTCTCAGGTATGTTTAGATGTTTTAGTTTGTGAAAGTGGTCTGGATGTGTAACATAAGTGGACTACACTTTATTCATAATGTGTTTTAAGTTACTAGGTGAGCTTAAAAATGCAAGCAAGCAAAAATGAAATGCAAAAGATTTTAAGTCCAAATTGAAATGTGTGTTCGAGTGCAGACAAGTGGAGAAAAGGTCGAAGAGTATGAATTTTACTACTCTAAGATGCAAGAAAGAAAGAAAAAGAAGGATTCTTTTTAACTTTGCTGATGGTGTCTTTCGGAAGAGATATAAGAAAAGAGTGCAATAAGAGACCTAATGCACCTACATGAAAAGTTTGATTTTAGAAGAAAAAGTATGAACCCAAGGAAAATTCCTAGGGTCCCACCAGGCATGCCAGAATGTTTCCAACTATTTTCACTTTTCACATTCAAAAGGAATAAGAAACTAGAAGTAATTGGTCAAGGGTTAGATGATACCTGGATGAAGTTTGTGCACCATTATCCAGACGTTGTAGGGACTCCTCTTTGGCTGTGGAAGATGACACCTACAAAAGAAAGAGACTTAAACAAGAAAAATGTTAGATAGATAGGTGGTAGACTGCCAAGCAAAGCTTGATCCCAGAAGTGTAAAGACTTCCTGAAGGGGTGATAGTCTACTGATTGATAAAAAGTAGAATGTTGCTAGAATAAGAAATGATAAAAGACTAAACCAAAGAAATAAAAATAAATGTGTACCTATATGTGGCAATCTATCTTCCATAGTCACTGACGTCGGTTAGTCTACCGACGTCAATTGGTCAAGGTCGCTGGCATCAGTTAGTCTACCGACATCGGTAGGGGCAATGGGTCTAGTGGCCAGCGTCAGTTGCGGAAATGGGGCTTTGGATGAGCTTCAACGCTATTTGTAGTCAGTCAGAATGGTCTGGGAGGTTTGTGGGGGTTTGATGGCTTATGCTAGGTTTTGTAGAGCAGAGAGTATGACTAAAAAGGGGATCAGACAGAGGATAGGGGTGAAAAAGGAGAAAAGGATGAGGAAAGGCTTTTCAGCCTTTTCGAGAAGAACAGGTCGAGTTATGGCAATAGAGCTTAGAAATGGACAATGGATTGATTGCTAGTGTATTAAAAGGACAATGAAATGGAAATTAGTAAAGATACTTAGCTGTGAGTGGAGAGACAGAAGTGTAAGAAGCCTGTTTTCATTGTGGCTAGTTCGAGAGATGTCTTCCAACCTTCAATCCAACTTGGAATGACTGGTGTAGAATCCCTGAGTCTGGAAAGTGTTGTTGAGATGCTGATACCTACAAGAAGATGAGAAGTGAGAGCACTTGGACCCTGGAGCAGGATAATTCACATTTGTGAGGGGGCAATAGAGGCTAAAATGCTATTTTAAAGGAACCAACGTCGGTGAAATCGCTGATGTCGGCTGAATAATGACCAACATCGGTGGCTGAAGAATGGGAAAAGAGGCTATTTTTAGCCTTCTACCCATTCTTGCAATTTCCAGGTCTGAGTGTCATTGGAAAATAGTCCTAAGTGGATTAAATAAGCGTGAGAGGGTTGAAATAGGTCATAAATTGGTCATAGGGTGATGGGAGGCATCCAAGGGGAGGTATCCAAGGTGGGGTGAGGTGTCAAGGGTGTTATTAATTTAAAATAGTTAATTTATTTTAAATTAATAATTGTGTGGGTTAGGAATGTGTAAGAGGGGATCAAAGGGGACCAAGGGGGAGGATGACCAAAGAATAGACACGATTTTGGTGTCTACACACTCTTGATAGTAGTTAGTAAATAAGATCACATAGAAGTCAATACTAGAATTATCCTCATATCCTCTAGCTATCAACCATGCCAAAACATGGCACAAGTTCATTAGACCTATCAAACACTCTTGGTAAGTCATCATTATACTTAGTCCATCACTACACCTACTATGTTTTTAAGCCCATAGTAAAACTACATCTTGGTCTACCAAATGTCTCCCAAAAAACCAAATTGTGTGCCTCTAGTGTTGTTTCATGCATCAGTCTACCTAGTTACTCACATTATTTACATTGCATCCCTCAAGGCTACTCACTTTTTCTATACCACAACCATATGCACAACATTTATGCAACTCCAATTTATATGTTTTTACATTAGCCTTCTCCTTTTAAGAACATCAGGTCTCAACTTTTTCTTCTTCATCTTCCTCAACTACTTCAAATAGATCAAATTTCAAGTGTCTATTATACCTCCTTATTTGCATTGATATTATATCATTTATAACATCTCGGCTAACAACATGTATTTAGTAAGATATCACATCATACACCCCTTCTTATTTTTTCTAAGAAATACACTTTATTGATTTGAAATCAAGCCTAGACTTCAACTTGTGTTTTAAAACACCCTCTTACATGGCTTACTACTAGCTGGCATCACATCATCCTGAGCAATCTCTAATGTTGGTGCTATTATAGTACTTGTTAAATCTATACATAGTCGATATAAGGATCCATGAGATTCTCCTTTTGCTACCACTAGGGATCCTTTGTAAATTATGAATTTACCATTCCCAAAGGTATAAGAATAGCCTAGCTCATCCATCCTATTGATGTACATAATATTCTTCTTCAAAATAAGAACATGACACACATCCTTCAACATTTTGATTCTACTGTCATGTTTCTTGATCTCTATATCCCCTCTTCCCACAATATCTAATGGATGATCATCACCCATATAGATAGATTCTCCACTACATGGATGGTAACCTATGAATCAATTTCTATGTGGAGACATGTGAAAATATGCACCTGAGTCCAACACCTAAGCATTATCAATTATTCTACTACTATTGAGGTAAAAAGCTTCATGTGTTATTGATTCCTCTTAATTTTATATGCTAACCTTAGTTGAAGGTGGATTTTGATTTTCATCCTTCTGCTCTTTATTTAAATTCCATAAATCATTCTTCAAGTGTCATGTATTTCCATAGTGCCAGCACCTAGTCTTTTACTTGGATCCTTTAGACTTTGATCTAGACAGGGATATCCCTTGTGTGCTACTTTCACTACATCTTCCTCTCATAGTCAAGGCTTCATTACTTTAGGATGCACCAAAAGACATTATTCTCATCTCATCTCCTCTCCAAGTAAGGCTGCAACCATATCATCAAACTTAAGAGCTCAAGATGATGAATTACTTATGGTCATCACCACATGAACCAAACTATTAGGGAGTGAACACAACAAGGTGATTACCTTGTCCTCATTCTCTGTATTCACACTGATAACAAAAATGTTGGAATCATTCAATTGAGAAAAAATGGATTAATTTTCCTTCATCCTCAAATAATATAGTTGTTTCTTCAAGAATACTTTATTTATTATTGACTGGTTTTGGTACAAGTTGTTCAACTTCTCCCATAACTCTTCTATGGTCTTCTCCTCAACAACATTTAAAAGAACAAAATCTATAAGATAAGGATGGATTATATAAAATAATTTCCTATCCATCTTTATACAATATTCATATGTCATACTATTGGTGTAGACATCCAATTCCTAACACCATTTGTGTTGAAATTGTCAATCTTACTCGAATTACACTCAAATACCCAATTTAGGTCAAAATCACTAAAATGTGTTAAATGGTTCAAACTTATCATTTAAAAGTGAAAATTTAGGCCAAATTATCCCTAAATATGGAAATGTATTTGATGTGATTCCTAAATTTGATCAACTCATTTCAAGTCAAAATGATGATTTCATCTTTTTGTGCCCTGGATCAATCTTTTCTTCTAATTAATTAGTATACATTATGTACCTTTGTTATTTTGTATTGGAAACATCCTAAATGTTAATATGGTTCCAATTCATATATCATAACCTTCCAACTCTTCTTAAGTTAAATTAAAATACAGTAATATGACTTTCTAATCATTTTGATTAATTGAGAGCCAATTTCCAAAGAATTGCACAAAATATTGATTAATCTTGTTTAAGGCTAATTAACTCAAATCAAGAGATTAAGTGGATTTTATATGGAGGTTATTAAATATTTATTTTTGGAAATTGATTATTATTAACTACATCACCTAATGACATCATTTTTTGGGAAGGCATCCCTAGGCCATAAATGCATAAAATATCTAAATATGGCTGCTCATGCCTCTTTAATTCCTCCCATGCCTCATTAATAACCCTTCTTCTCAAATCATGATGAGGATATTTATGGATTTAATTACAAATATTAGATTAATTCAAGGACACACATCTCAATCTTGAGTTGGATGGTCATGGTTGATCCTAACCAATCTCAAAAATCTATAAATAGAATGCCTCACACTACCATTTTTAAGCTTAAATTGTGTAAAATTATAATGTTAAAATCTCTCCATAATTAATTTGTGTTTTTATTATTGTGTTATAAACTTTTGGATTAGGTTAATAGATAGGAAAAATAGATAGTTATTATCATGATCCTAGGTTTTACAAAGTTTTCTTGAGACATTGAAGGAGTTTTGCCACCATTATTGTTAAAAACAGGAATTATTGATCAAGGGGAGAACATGCTTAGAACTACTCTTGGATGGTGTAACACTTGGTAAGGTAAATTGTTATTTATTTCTTTCATTTTCTTCTTATTATCATTTATAAACCCTACATGAATAGTTTGGCTTGATTTGTTTAGCTCTTTATGCATTTCTCTTTATTTTATTGACTAATGCTTGACTAATCCAATCTTGTAATCCAATCTACATTTTGGCATGCTTGGTAAGACCGTACCCCATGAAATTAATCAAATATCTCATAAAATCAACCTAATAACCTTTTTCATGTAGAATCTTGGAGTGTGGGAGCAAAACCAGTGAAATTTTTTCTCAAAAACATGTTTTATAGAAGTCACAATTTTGTCACTTGGAGTTGTGATATTTTCCTCTAGACCATAATCTCATAACTAGAAAATTCATGGTTTTATCATTTAGTCATTACATTGCATCTTAATTATGTTTTTGGATTAGCATTGTCTCTATTTGTAGGTCAAGTTTTGATATTACAATACTGCTACTTGATAGTAGTGATATTGCAATCTCACAACTTCGCAAGTTATAATATTGCAATACCATGACTCGACAGTCATGATATTTCAATAAAATTATTTTCTAGTAGTTATATTATCAACCTAAGTCACAATATTATGGTTAAACCATTAATGGTTAAATGAGAATATCACAACTCTCATAGTTACAATATTACACTATAATTAACATTATTTTTAATCTAAGTAGTGATATTATCAATTTTTGTTAACTAACCCATGAGTTACGATATTGTGTTAACCAATCACAATTTTGTAGATTTACAATATTGAAATGTGAAGTCATAATATTTCACTATGTGAACCCGAGAGTTCAATTTTCAAAGTTATTTATTTCATTTAAAAAGTGCTTCAAATATAAACTACATGCTGACCATTTTCTTATAGGACCTACTTGGAAAGTGATCCATTTTGTGCTTGATTAATTATTTTTAACCTCTTTTTGGGTGCTTAAAAAGAATTAGAAACATATCCATTTAGTGGTTAAGGGAAAACTTGCTTATTTATATTGAATGTTTTTTAGCTGTTCTTTAAAATTTTTTGCATCTTAAGGCAAAGGGGCCAAAGAAGAACACCACCAAACATTTAAATTTAGTTCTTTAAAACCAAACTCACATCAAAGTTTTATTTTAAGTCATTTATCATTTTTTTCTTAGTTTAAATTTGTTTAAGCAAAAATGAAGATATACATGTATGATCTCCCCCATCCCCTATAGGGAACTTATGGGATCAAAAGCACCATCTTAATTAAAAATTGCCTTAGTCCAAAGGCATAAAAGAGATGTTGTGAAGACTCTCCCTAAGATCTGAATAGCTTGGGTGATTTATAAATAACCATAAGTCTCTTTTACTTTTTTTTTTCTTTCATTACATCTTAGTTTGTGAGGGGGAATTCATTACCTCCCATAAGTTATATAGGGAAGATTTAACATAGGGCTTCATCTCTTCACATTGTATTCAGCCCCTCTCTATGTGGGGGTATATAAATTAGTATCCCCTCACTTTGATGATGGTTTTAGTGGTTAAATCATATACATTAGTAGAGGATAAGCCCATGACATATGATCATATTGGACATATTACTGCACTGAGTAAATGATAGATGTAGTGGTTGTAAAAAGGGAAAGAACTTTTTAAAAAAATCCATATGATATGGACCTAATTGACATTGATTATTTCTATGTTGATGTAAAATTTGTATGCATTTGAACCATCTAGAAATGTTTTAAAATTTATTAGTTTAGTTAACCCCACTTTGCCACACCTTGTCAGTTTAGGGCTTAAGATGAGTAATTAGATTATTTGTCTTCATCTTAGATTACTTGGTCTTGTTTTGGGTCAAATTGTCATCTTAGACATTATGTCATTTCATCCATTTTGGTGAAATTATGCTGCCCATTTGAGTCTAGATCATTTGCCAAATTTTCTTAAGTCCCTCATTGATAATTTAAATTTAGAATTGGACTTTTCTAAGTTTTAAAAGTTGATGCATTAAATTGGGTTTGTCATTTGTACTTGACTTGTTCTAACTTGGGTTTAATTTCTCATTTGAATTAAGGGATATTTAAATACTCATTATATCATTATCATCTTTGGTGGAATCAATTCATCTTGTGTATCACACACACTTTGAGTTTTAGAAACATTTTATACTACCATTCCTATTACCATATGGTGGCACTGTGTTGCATGTTTAGTTTTACCTTTATACTCAGGAATTATTGCACATGTAAACATCATGAGTTTCTTGGTTTACATTATCTCCTTCCTAATATGAAGGTATTTATTTTAGTTTAATAGTATAAACTCATCAAATTTGAACTAGATTTTATGGTATTGACGTATCTCAAAAGTCTACAGTTTAGTGTACTAGTGACACTTTATACTTTTTGAGTTATCATACACTCTTCCAATCCATATGGTTTCAACCCTACCCAAGGTTGAGTAGTTTTGTGAACACATTTTTATAATTGTGTGTGGTTATAAGACACCATAATTTTTATAGTCTCTTTGGTACCTTAGTCATTTATTTGGAAGAGAGATCAAAATCCATACCTTGTTTGAAAAGTTTGAAAAACATAGTCCAAATTTTTATTGACAGTGCTAAATTTTTATTGGCATTAACTTGGTCAACCCTTCACTATGCTCTCACCATTTTGTGATCAATTTTTAAGTTTGAACGCTCTCTCCATTTTGTGAGCAACCTAAGCAAACCTATCACTATTTTTCAAGCAAACTAAGCCAATCATCACTTGGGGGTAATTTTGTTGTCACTATAGCCAATTGTCCTTTGATCATTTTCATTATACTATTTTATTATACCATTTATTTACTATTGACCAAGGATTGTTTTTAGCCATCCTAATTATCCCATTTTGATTTTAGTTCCTTTGGTTCTTCTCACACCATTCATGAGGGGATTCTGGTCTAGTCTCAATAGTTTTAAAATGCCATGTTGAATGACAGTCTATGGAAATAATGCAACGTTTGATTTGGAAAGTTATATTTCATTCATTATCTTATTTGGTATTACTAATTATAACCACTTATGGAAAAATAAGTATTGCATTTGGTACCCCTGATTATAACCATCTATGGGAAAATTAGGTATAATGCCTTTTTTATCATGCATTATCAAACCATCTGGTTATGATATTGCCTTATTGTTTGCCTTTATTTGTAAACTTGTTGTGACCTAGTTAGTTTTTCACCACCTTTGTGTTGGTGAAATTATTTTGATTTGGGATTATCATGGGATTATGTAGGCTATGCTCAATTTATGTCAAGTCCAACTCAATCCATCTTATCATTTGCTTTCGTTATCTTGGGAGCATTTGAAGTTATCGTGCCCTTACCATTTCATGAACACTCTTCTATGCTCTTGTCATCTTGCAACTTGGAGCATTCTATATCTCTTAATCCTTAATCGAGTTGAGATACTGATAAAATTCCAAAAACATTCATAAGACACCAAAATCCATTTTTTTTTGTGCATGTTTATTTGATTGTTATTTTGTTTGTTTACTCTTTTGTTTTACTATTTGGTTTTGCTTTATTTGTTTTCTAAGTACATCTTGATGGTCCACATAGATCCTGATTATTCATATCTTGATGTCATGTTATCAAGTTGTTCTTGATTTCTTTTTAAAACATTATTGTTCTTACTTACCTCTTGATTAGTCATATATTGATTTTAAGTTGGGTTCATTTATGTTTATCTTTTTTCTTTGTCTTTGATTTTTGTTTAAATGTAAATAGCTGTAACTCTAGTTTTGGTCATTGTTTACCATTATCCTTAATTATAGGTATTCATATTTGAACTAGCTCCATGAATTTGAAATTCCATGTCATTATGAGTTATTCATACTTATGATGCCTAATTTATTTTGCAATAAAAAACACTTTTTACTCTAGATTCTATTCTTAATGTCAACATAGCTTCAATGAATAAATGTCAAGAACACTATGCATAAACTAGGTTCAATAGGTTTAACACCTAACTCAATTCTTAGACTTGCATCTCTTCACATACATCGTGAGTCTACTCAAATCTTTGGTTAGGTTATTAAAATCCTTCATTCCATTCTCTCCCACTTTTGGATGAACTACATTGGCCTAAATTTTATATCAGAACATGCATCTATGGAACTATGTAGGCAACATCCACTTTTCTTATACATCTAGAGTCAACTCGGCCATCTTCATTATCCTTTTCATCTATTTTATCACTTTATGTATTCTCATATGCCTAGTTTTTTGTGGCTTTTGTAGCCATTCCACCATGACATCTATGTTTGTGTCTACTTGATTTAATTATAGAAATAGGTTATATCCTTGAGCTAATTTCTTGCCAATTTTCCCATGATGGGGCACAATATTTAAAACAATTCACAAATTTAAATCATCCCTATGGGGTAAGATCATTATTTATTCTTTATCAAAGATCAAAATTATCCCTATTGGGGCATAATTATCTGATCATAATCAAATATACTGTAGTGGGGCACTTCTTATTATCTCTTTATAGAGAAAATGTTCTCCTTTTCCTATAATTCCAAGCACCCCACACTTTTACCCACAATGGTGATGTTTTAGTGTACAACTTATCTCAAGATTGATCAATATCATAAGTGCATAGCTTGCACTCTCAAATTGGGTATGTTCAAAGTGTGTCCCTTACATTTATGTATTGAATCCTTTCCATTCCCTCCCACCATAATTGGGGCCCATTTTACCTCTAATTATATTTTTATCATTGATGGTAACAACATGTGCAAGCATTAGCTCATCTAAATGTGATCTATTCTATGAGTTAAAATCTCACTTTCTCTCTCTTTTCGAGAGTCCATCCTTCTCTTTCATCGTAGTATGTCCTCTCAATGGGGCATCATGGGGAATTTATTATTGACAACTCTTTTCTTCGAAAATATATTGCTTCACCTAAATGTCTTGTTACACCTTCTCAAACAAGATAAAAATCTAGACATCTAATTCCTAACACCATTTGTGTTTAAATTATCAATCTTACTTGAATTACACTCAAATACCCAATTTAGGTCAAAATCACTAAAACACATTAAATGGTTCAAAATTGTCATTTAAAAGTGTTGATTTAAGCCAAAGAATCCCTAAATGGGGCAATGAATTTTATGTGATTCCTAACTTTGATCAATTCATTTCAAGTTAAAATGATGATTTCACCTTTTTGTGCCCTAGATCAATCTTTTTGTCTAATTAATTAGTACATATCACATACCTTTGTTATTTTGTGTTGGAAACATCATAAATGGGAATAAAATTCTAATTCACCTAGCATGACCTTCCAATTCTTCTTGAGTCAAATTATGACCCAATAATATGACTTTTTGATCATTTTGATTAATTAAGGACTAATTTCCAAAGAACTGCACAAATATTAATTAATATTGATTAAGGCTCATTAACACAAATCAAGAGATTAAGTGGATTTTCCATGGAGGTTATTGAATATTTATTTTTGAAAATTGATTCTTATTAACTGCATCACCTAATGACATCATTTTTTGGAAGGCATCCCTAAGCCATAAATGCATAAAATATCTGAATTATGGCCTCTCATGCCTCTTTAATACCACCCTGCCTCATTAATGCCCATTATTGCAAAATCATGATGAGGATATTTATGGATTTAATTATAAATATTAGATTAATTCATGGCCACACATCTCAATCTTGAGATTGATGGTCATGATTGATCCTGACCATTCTCAAAAATCTATAAATAGAAGGCCTCACACTCTAATTTTAAACTTAAATTGTGTAAAATTATAATGCTAAAATCTCTTAAAAAATCATTTGTGTTTTTATTATTGTGTTATTTGAATTTGTATTAGGTTTACTGATAGGCAAAATAGATAGTTCTTATCATGAGCCTAGGTTTTACAAAGTGTTTTTGAGACATTGGAGTATTTTTGCCACCATTGTTGATAAAGAAAAGAATACTTGATCAAGGGGAGAACATGGTTGGAACCACTCTTGGATGGTGGAATCACTTGGGAAGGTAAAGGTTTATTGCTTTATTTTTTTGTTTCTTACTATCATTTTCAAACCCTACATGAATAGTTTGGCTTGATTTGTTTAGCTCTTTATGCATTTCTCTTTGTTTTATTGACTAATCCAATCTTATAATCCACTATACATTTTGGCATTCTTGGTGGGACCACACCCCTTAAAATTGATTAAATATCTCATGCAATCAACCTACTAACCATTTTCATGTAGAATCTTGGAGTGTGGGAGCAAAAGGAGTGAAAATTTTGCTTAAAAATAGGTTTTCTAGAAGTCATGGTTTTGTCACTATGGAGTTGTGATATTATCCTTTGGACCATAATATTGCAAATAAAATAGTCATAGTTTTGTCATTTAGTCATGATATTTCATCTTAACTATGTTTTTAGACTACCATTTTCTTTGTCTATAGGTCAAATTATGATGTTGTAATATAGTTACTCGATAGTAGCAATATTGTAATCACCTGACTTCATAAGTTGAAATATTGTAATACCGCATCAAAATTCATCATATTATAATAAACTGATTCACTAATAGAAATATTATTGACCTGAGTCATGGTATTGTGGTTAAATCATTAACAGTTAAGTGATAATACCATAACTCTCATAGTTATGATATTGCACTGTAACTTGCACTATTATTAATTCGAGTAGCAATATTGTCAATTTATATTGACTAACCCATGAGTTGTGATATTGTGTTGACCAATCATAGTTTTTTAGAGTTGTGGTATTAGATTGTGAAGTCACGGTATTGCACTATGTGAACCTAAGAGTTTAATTTTCAAAGTTATTTTTTTCATTTAAAAAGTGCTTCAAACCTACATTTTTTTACAGGACCTACTTGGAAATGATCCATTTGTGCTTGATTAAGTATTTTTAACCTCTTTTTGGGTGCTTATAAATAATTAGGAACATTTCCATTTAGTACTTAAGGAAAACATTACTTATTTATATTAAATATTTTTTTAGTTATTCTTTAAAAAAAATTACAACTTAAGGCAAGGGGCCAAAGAACACCACCAAACATTTCAATTTAGTGATTTAAAACCAAACTCACTTAAAAGGTTTTTTTTTCAAAGTAAGTCATTTATCATTGTTTTCTTAGTTTAAATTTGTTTTGCCAAAAAGGGAGTTGTGTGTATGCTCTTCCCCCATCCCCTATAGGGAACTTGTGGGATCAAAAGTTACATCTTTATTGAAAATTTCCTTACTCCAAAGGTGTAAAAGAGATGTTGTGAAGGCTCTTCCCAAGACCTTCATGGCTTGGGTGATCTATAAATAACCATAAATCTCTTTTACTTTGTTTTTTTCATTGCCCCTTGGCTTGTGAGGGGGACTTCATTACCTCTCATAAGTTATACAAGGAAGCTTTGACTTAGGGTTTCATCTCCTAGCATTGTATTCAACCCCTCTTCATGGGGGGTATATAAATTGGGATACCCTCACTAGGATGATGGTTTGAGTGGTTAAACCATCTATGTTACTAGAGGCTAAGCTTGAGATGTATGATCATGTTGGATATTGTGCTACACTGAGCAAGAAATGGATGTAGTGGTTATAAAAATGGAAAGACCTTTTTATAAAAATCCATATAACATTGACCTAATTGATGTGTTGTTTATCTTGTACATTGATATGAAATTCATATACATTTGATCCATCTAGAAACATTTAAAAACTTGTTAGTTTAATTAACCCCACTTTACCACACCTTATCAGTTTAGGGCTTAAGATGATTAATTATTTGATTTGTCTTTGTCTTAGATTAATTGTTCTTGTTTTGAGTCAAAAATTACTTGTTAAACAAATATCAAAACCAAAACACATTGTCCATAATTTCTTGAACAAAGAGGTGCTATGCTACCCAAGTAAAAATCATCTTTTTCCTGTTCAAATTGTCATCTTAAACATTGTGTCATATCATCCATTTTGGTGCAATTATGCTACCCATTTGAGTCTAGATCATTTACCAAATTTTTTCAAGTCCCTAATTGATAATTTAAATTTGGAATTGGAAATTTCTAAGTTTTAAAGGTTAATGTGTTAAACTGGGTTTGCCATTTGCACTTGATTTGTTTTAACTTGGGTTCAATTTCTCATTTGAATTAATGGTTGTTTATAGACTCATTATCTCATTATCATTTTTGGTGGACTCAAGTCATCTTACATATCACTCATGCTTTGAGTCCTAGAACACATTTTATTCTATCATTCCTATTACCATGTGGCAGTGTTGTGCTACCCATTTGGTTTTAGTTTTATACTTAGGAATTCTTAGATGTTTCCACATCATAATTTTCTTGGTTTGCATTGTCTCCTTCCTAATCTGAAGGGCTTTCTTCTAGTTTTATGGTATTAACTCATCAAAGTTGAACTATATTTTATGGTATTGATGTATCTAAAAAGTACACATTTTAGTGTACTAGTGAAACTCTAGGATTTTCAAGTTATCATACTCTCTTCCAATCCATACAATTTAAACCATACCCAAGGTTGAGTAATTTTGTGAACACATTCTTCTAATTGTGTGTGTTTCTAAGTCACCATACTTTTTATAGTATCTTTGGTACCTTATTAATTTTTTTGGAAGAGAGATCAAAATCCATACCTTGTTTAAAATGTTTGCAAAACATAGTCCAAATCTTGGCAAACAAAGAGAACACATCTTTTTTTAGACATGACACTAAAGTATACTCATAATGGGGTCCTTTGTGGCTCTAGTTATGAGTTAGTGAACTTTTGTGATAGATGCAAGCATTTTGTCTTATTTGAGGATGTCACCCTATTTTAGACTATTTGTTAAATATCAATTTGATACATGCAAATTTTTTTACATCATCATCAACCTGCCCCTTCAATTTTTTCACCATATTCAAAGGTAATAATTTTAAGATATCCTCCATCGATTTGTGCTTCACACTCAAAGGTTACCATCTTAGGTTATCTCCCTTTACCTTGTGTGAGTGATCATGCTTCACAATGTATGAAGGTTACCATTTTAGGCTAATATCTTTTAGCTTGTGCGAGTAGTCAAGTTCCACAATGCATGAAGGTTACCATTTTATTACCTCTTCACTTGGTTTGTGTGAAAAATCAAACTACATAGTGTCTCATCATTACCATCTATGTCCATTACCTATATTTATTAAGGCTATTATTGAAGAACCTCATTTTGATGAACCTGATGTTGTTGATCCCTTATTAAATAGCCTAATTTTTAGAGATCCCATTATTGAGCCACAAACCATAGTTATCACTAAAATGAATGTTCCTCACTTTATAAAAAATTTGATGATATTTCAGCCAAAATAAGAACCATTGCCTCTTTAAGAGCCATCTTATGAGGACCATAATTTGTTCAAAATTGATATTTTACAAATAATATAAACCAAGACCCCAATGTTATTATTGAAACACATATTTATGATGAGCCACTTGTGATAAATCACTCATTCATATGCAACCTATTTTTAAAGAGCCTCATGTCCTTGACAAGCTAGTTTTTGTAGAGTTATATCTTGATATTTTCCCACTCATTGAGGAGTTTCCTTTTGATAGAAAATATTCTATCAAGTCATCCTTTGAGTGGTACCCTCTCTTTGAGGGGATTCACTTAGATGAGCCAGTCTATGTTGAACCCTTCCTAGATGAATCACTTTTTATAGAGCCCATTATGCCATCATAGGCCATTACTTTTCCAAAATTTAGCAGTCAATAAAACATTAAAGAATCAACATTAGAATCAGGTTATGTTTTTGAAATGACATCAAATTTAGAATCAAAACCATAATCAACATAAGTTACAACATTGAATTTAGAGTCCTTTGTATTGGAATCATATTTATAAACACAATATAGTATTGGTTGTTACAACATTGGCTAAAATTTCCCTATAGATCAATTTGAATATATTTGTGATCCTTTTACAATTTTCAAGGATGATTACTTCATCATCAACATGGGTTCTCTGAGTATATTCTATGAGAATTATGTCACCATTCATCTTTCAATTATTCCAACCCAACATAGCCATTATATTGACATTCCACCTCCCACAAATGGTCATTGGGATTGATATAATCACACTTTGTTAAAATGCATCCATGGTGACATACCAGTTGTAGAATATCAAGGGGACCAGGACCAAATTTATGCACATGGAGAAAAATATCCTAGTGAAACCTTTTCAAAGGCACTAAGGGATAAGCAAAGATCAAACTCAAAATATTTTAGTGAAACCATTTTGAAGGTGCTAGAAGATAATCAAATTTAAATGTTAATATCTTTTTATGAAACCTTCTCAAAGGCACTAAGGGATAATCATGATAAACTCATTGGTGAAAACCTGATCAAAGTACCAACAACTAAGCATAAAATTTTACTACTTAATGAAGACGTTATCAAAGAAAAAATTAATTTAACTTCAAATCTACAACATAATCATATGATAGCTACTTTCAAGATCAAACAACATAATACTCTAGTGGTCCTATAGAGAGCATCTTCAAATGTCTTCTACCCTACCACAACAAAAATTATGTCAAATCTAGCATCAAAAACATTACATGTGACTAAAATTACCAATCTTCATTTGTTTCCCATTCATTATGCATTCCATTATCATTCACTTATTCATTATCCACTTATATCATTTATCCCAACATTGTCTACCATCTATAGTAACACTTTCCTTTTTAGCGGCTAAAAAGATATATTGTATTGATGTTTGAAGGGAGTAAAATCAATGACCAAGGAAGACCATGAACATATTATTAAGATCTAGATCGGCAGCAAGTTCTTGATAGAGAAACTTTTTTGAAAGGGTGTTGGATAATAAATTTATAACTGATCATTTTTGTTGTCTCACATATTAAATAAGATGTACATCTCCCTATTTGTAAGAGAAATATAATAATTTTTCACTTTTCCAATTATCATTTACCATTACCATTTCACATCTCTTAAGGTCAACCCTATAGACCCTTTTTAGTCAAATTATACCATTGTGTTCCATTTACTACATTATTTGAACTACATTGACTCTAGGTCCTTAGGGACTATGTAGGCAACACTCAATTTATATTGAGGTCAACTTGATCACCCCTTCACTACACTCTCACCATTTTATAGGTAATTGTTAAGTTTGAATGCTCTCAAAATTTTGAGAGCAACCTAAGAAAAACTCTCATCATTTTACAAGCAAAATAAGCCAATCATCACTTGGGGGTAATTATGTTATCACTATAGCCAGTTGTCTTTTGATCATTTTCATTATACACTTTTATTATACCATACATTTACTATTGACCAAGGCTTGTTTTTAGCCATCCTTTTATTTTATTTTGATCTTGGTTCCTTTGGTTCTTCCTGCACCTTTTGTGAGGGGATTCCAATCTAGTCTCAATAGTTTTAAAATGCCATGTTGAATGATAGTCTATGGAAATAGTGCAACATTTGATTTGGAAATTTATCTTTAGTTAATTATCTTATCTAGTATCACTAATTTTAACCACCTGTGGGCAAATCAGTATTGTATATGGTACCCTTAATTATAACCACCTATGGGAAAATTAGGTACAATGCCTTTTTATCATGCATTATCAAATCATGTAGTCATTAATATTATCATTTACCTTATCATTTGCCTTTATTTGCAAACTTGTTGTGACCTGGTCAGTTTTTCACCACCTTTGTGTTGGTTGAATTATTGTGACTTTGGATTATGTAGGCCATGCTTAATTTATGTCGAGTCTAATTCAATCCCTCTTATCATTCACTATTGGACTATTTTGTATCTCTTAATCCTCAATCAATTTGAGATATTGAGAAAATTCTAAAAACATTCATAAAAAACCAAAATCCAAAAAACATTTTATTTTGTGTGCATGTTTATTTGATTGATATTTTGTTTGTTTTCTCTTTTTTTTACTATTTGATCTTGATTTTTTTTCCAAGTACGTCTTGATGGTCCACATAGATCTTGATTATTCATATCTTGATCTCATGTTATCAAGTTGATATTGCTTTCTTTTAAAACATTATTGTTCTTATTTACATCTTGATTATTCATATCTTGGTTTTAAGTTGGGTTTATTTATGTTTATCTTTTTACTTTGTCTTTGCTTTTTATTTAAATGTAAATATTTGTAATTCTAGTTTTGGTCATTATTTTACCATTATCCTTAGTTATAGGTATTCACATTTGAATTGGCTCTACACATTTAAAATACCATGTCATTATGATTTATTCATACTTATGATGCCTAATTTATTTTGCTATAGTAAGTACTTTGTCCTCTATATTCCATTCTTAGCATCAACACGGTTTCAATGAATAGATCTCAAGAACACTATGCATAAACTAAGCTTAATAGGTTTAGCACTTGACTCAACACTTAGACATGCATCTCTTTGCATACATCATAAATCTAATCAAATATTTGGTCAATTTTTCATCATCCCTCATTCCATTCTCTCCTGATTTTGGGTGAACTACATTGGCTTGAAGTTCATGTTAGAACATGCATCCATAGAACTATGTAGGTAGTGTCCACTTATATTATACATATGGATTGAGCTCAACCATCTTAATTCTTATTTTCATCTCTTTCATCACATTATGCATTCTTGTATGCCTATTTTTTGTGGCTTTTGTAGCCATTCCACCATCACATCTATGTTTACATCTAATTGCTTTAATCTATGAAATAGGTTATATTCGTTAGCTAATTATGTGATAATTTACCCATGATGGAGTAAAATATTTTAAACAAGTCACAAATATAAATCATCCCTAAGGGGGAAATGCCATTATTTATTCTTTATCAAAGATCAAAATTAACCCTACTAGGGCATAATTATCTTAGCATGATCAAATCTGCTCTATCGAGGCACTTTTAATTATCTCTTTATGGAGACCACAGTCTCCTTTTCCTCTAATTCCAAGATCTCCACACTTTTTCCCATGATGGTGATGTTTTAATGTGAAACTTATCTTGGGATTAATCAATGTTGTAAGTGCACAACTTACACTCTCAAATTGGGTGCATTCAAAGTGTGTCCCTTACATTTATGGACTTAATCCTTCCCATTCCCCCTGTATTTGGGGTCTATTTTACCTCTAATTATATTTTAATCATTGATGGTAACCACATGTGAAATAATTATCTCATTTGAATGTGATATATTCCATGGGTTAAAATCTCACTTTTTCTCTCTTTTTGAGTGTCCATCCTTCTCTTTCATCCTAGTATATCATCTCAAGGGGGCATCATGGGTCATTTCAAATTTCTTCTTGAAAAATCTTTTCCTTGAAAAGATGTTTCTTTGCTTGAATGTATCATTATGCCTTCTCAAATAGGTGCAAAATTTAGACATCTAATTCTTAACACCATTTGTGTTGAAATTGTCAATCTTACTCGATTACACTCAAATACCCAAGTTAAAAACACTAAAATGTGATAAATGCTTCAAATTTATCTTTTATAAGTGCCAATTTAGGCCAAAATATCCCTAAATGGGGAAATGCATTTTATGTGATTCTTAACTTTGATCAATTTATTTCAAGTCAAAATGATGATTTCACCTTTTTATGCCCTGAATCACTCTTTTCTTCTAATTCATTAGTACATATCATGTACCTTTATTATTTTATGTTGGAAACATCGTAAATAGGAATAACATTCTAACACATCCAAAATCACCTTATAATTCTTATAGAGTCAAATTATGACCCAATAATATGACTTTTTGATCATTTTGAATAATTGAGGGCCAATTTCCAAAGAATTGCACAAATATTGATTAATCTTGTTTAAGGATAATTAACTCAAATCAAGAGCTTAAGTGGATTTTCCATGAAGGTTATTGAATATTTATTTTTGAAAATTTATTCCTATTAATTGCATCACTAATGACATCATTTTTGGGGAAGGCATCCCTAGGCCATAAATGCATAAAATATCTTAATTATGGCTTCCCATCCCTTTTTAATGCCTCCCATGCCTCCTTAATGCCCCTTATTCCCAAATTATGATGAGGATATTTATGTATTTAATTAGAAATATTAAATTAATTCATAGCCACACATCTCAATCTTGAGATGCATGGTCATGGCTGATCTTGACCAATCTCAAAAATCTATATGTAGAAGGCCTCACACTACCATTTTTAAGCTTAAATTGTGTAAACTTATAATGCTAAAATATCTCAAAAATTCATTTGTGTTTTCATTATTTTATTATTTACATTTGTATTAGATCTATTTGATAGGCAATTAGATAGTTCTTATCATGAGCCTAGGTTTTACAAAGTGTTCTTGAGACATTCGAGTTTTACCACCATTATTGACAAAGACAAGAATACTCTGATCAAGTGGAGAACATGGTTGGAACCACTTTTGGATGGTGGAATCACTTGGGAAGGTAAAGGTTTATTACTTTCTTTCATTTTTTTTCTTACTATTATTTGTAAACCCTGCATGAATAGTTTGGTTTGATATGTTTAGCTCTTTATATATTTCTCTTTGTTTTATTGACTAATCCAATATTGTAATCCACTCTACAATTGGGTTTTCTTGTAATATCCTTCAATACTAGAGATTGTTCTTTATGAACCAAGATATCTTCCACATTTAAATTCAATAGGGATAAATTTATGCATCAAATTTTTTTACTTCAAATCTGGTTACTCCTCCTTTCATTGTAGTAGCTCCCACTTGCACATAGCTCCCTTACAACAAAAAACACTAAAAAACAAGCAGTTTTCACAAGAACCTATTTATGATCCCAAATTTTAGGATATAATATCCCAAATAACATGTGCAAGTAATAATACTACATAATTAATTAAGCTACAAAATTAATTAACAAAGAATATCACCAAATAAACATGAGATGTATGTGGAAACACTTGATGATAAGCAATGGAAAAACCATAGGTAAATGGTAGCGTCTAGTCTTCTATTAACTTCAAAAATTAAAATATCCAAAAATATATATTTATCACACACTCTCTTCTATTACAATGTTTTAATACACATGAAGCATACAAGGTTATGTAAAGCCTTTCGTAGCAAACTAATTCCAAGCTTACTCTTACCAATCTTCGCACACTTGCTCACAAGCTTCCAAGCTTAATTACATAAGGTAAAGTTATACATAAATAAGAATACAAATGAAGAATAGAGAATAAGATAAAAAATGAGAGAGAGAGAGAGAGAGAGAGAGAGAGAGAGAGAGAGAGAGAGAGAGAGAGAGAGAGAGAGAGAGAGAGAGAGAGAGAGAGAGAGGGGGGGGGGGAAAAATGTCCCACCCTTCATGTAACCTCACTATTCATCAATAGTGAAAGTTGTCTTTCACATGTCCGAGGCCCAAATTTGAATGGTATCTGCATGATGCACTTTGACCTTCTCCATGCACACCAAAATACGATGCCCCACCTTTCATGTGACCTCAATATGGAATAGTAGAAAATGTTCCCCATTTTCCCATGTACATACTCATGAGTCAAATAATTCATCAACTTTTGACTTTAATCAAAGGAGCCCATAGACAAAGTTTGCCCCAAAAGTACATGCTTAAGTGGAATGATGAGATGCACTTTCATTTTATCTCACACATGCATCCAAATTCATCTCATGTGACTTAGTGGATAAATGTGCCCCATTTGTCACTCCTAATCTTTTAGAAAACAAAATTTTCCTTGTGGGCCATGTCATATCAACAAGGTGCCATCTCATAAGCACAATCACTGCTAGCTCATCACTACCACCTCTCAATCAAAGTCACTACCAACTCAACATTATGAATATTAACTTCCATCTCATCACATAAATAGTGACATATGAATAGTGACTTTACATCCTAACACTTTATACTTGGGTACTTGATTAGGCCCAGTTATCAGGACTCTATTCTTCTACCCACCTAAGCTATGCTTAAGGGGGGTGTTGGTCACCTCATTAAGTTTTACCTTCACTTATATAATTCACCTTGATTAGGTGGATATTAGGTCATTTAGGATAATTTATTAGGTTATTTATTTTAACATCTACATGCATAAATTATGGTCAAATAAGTTAGTATGAATTTATTGTCATTCACCAATCAATGTTGACTTATTTCTATCAC
The DNA here is from genome assembly GCA_037957365.1 of Torreya grandis. Classification (NCBI taxonomy): domain Eukaryota; kingdom Viridiplantae; phylum Streptophyta; class Pinopsida; order Cupressales; family Taxaceae; genus Torreya; species Torreya grandis. The sequence continues at coordinate 1,844,857 of JARHVA010002811.1, forward strand.
ATGGGTTTATTATTCATTTGGTAACTGATCTATGTTCACATTGCCAAATAGATGTGGTTTTATGCCTCTCCTTAGCCTATTTATAGGCTTATCCTCCTTTTTTTGTATGGTGTATATCTATAGCTCTTATGGTGTAACATTTGGAGTCTTAATCCATTTATGGCTTATTAAGTTAATAGAGATTCTTGTATGATGTGTTCTAAAGAACCCGTTAAAGCTAGATCTTGGGTGTATGTCAACTAAAGATTATAAGCTTTATTTCCTCCATTTTATTAATACTTCTATTTGTAATATTCCCTTTGTTTAATTTAATTTACTAACAATGATGTGGTGTTGTGCATGTGATTAACTCGCGCTTATCAAAACCATGTGTATTTGCTTATTTGTTGTTCCTAGATACAATTATAATAGGGTATGTGGAACCTATTATTTATTACTTTTTGGGTTCTTCAATGAAGCTATGCTTTAAACATTTTTATTCTTATCAACTAGGTAGACTGTGTAGGTATAGATGAGTATTTCATGGAATCCACTTTGTATCTCAAGTACAATAGTATCTCAAGTATGAGTTGCATATAAAAGTGGATTTCTTATTACTTACCATTTTGTAGATGATTAATTGCAGTAAGTTTTATAATTATTTATCTAGGAATAAAATTTTCTTGTTCAAGTGTATTTTCATATGATTTTTTTTAATTTATGATTACCATGTTGGTATGGATGTATTTAATATACCCATACACTACGGAAGCTACTATGTAAAGCTTATGTATCTAAGGTCATCCTAATAACATATTAAATAATCTTGTATATGATACCTTAGATACATTACACATATAAATATTATATAGGTATAACATATCAACCTCTATGGGATGAGGGAAATATATGAGATGACATTCCAAAAGCTTATTAAGTAATAAAGCTAGATACTTAGGTAATCATGTAAATTATCTCTTAGGTGCATTAGATAAGATAATCTGAATAAGATATTAGGATATTGTGTTAACCATTTTGATTATTTTATTTTTAGGTTCTATATGTTTTATCTTGTAGCTCATTTTGATATGAAACTTGGTACTAGATGTAGTCAATGTGTTTGATACATACTTAAGCTTGTTCAAGGAAATAAGTTTCATTTCATGATATTAGACAATAAGGTACATGCCATCAAAATATTTTAATTCTTTGAAAACAATAGACTCATGTAATGGGGCAAGGAAACTTTTCTTAAATATGTATTTAAGCTCTTTATCTTCCATTTAATTTGTCATTTTGTCTAACATTATTGTATACCTCAAAACATATTCATTAATAGGTTCATTAGTGCCTTGTTTAATCTTTTCAATTTGGGCATATGACATATTTTCAATTATTTCATTAGATAAATGTGTTAAAACCTGATCTACTAGAGGATTGAATGATTCTATTGATTGTATTTATAAGTCATAAAACCATCTTAAATCATGGTCTATTAGGCTCCTTGGAATTAATTTGGTTAAAATATTATCATTGGAGGCATAATCAAGACATGCCACATAGAATGATCTAAGATGTTTTTAAAATTCACCCTTGTCATCATAAAATATGAATTTGGGTTTGACAAAACTAGTGGGAAAAGGGTGAACAAATATTCTAGGTGATAGATGTTTATGTAAAACATATTTTAAATCAATATCATGAGTTGATTTCAAATTATTTTATTTAATGGTAGTAACCTTAGCTTCCAAAGCTTGAATAAATTAGAGAAAAATGTGTACAATATACTCTTGGGATTTATATATGAGATTTGAGAAGACACTAAGGGGATGAAAACACCACTTGGGTTGATGTGGGTATTGAAATCGGTAATTAAGTCAAAGTATAATTTTTTCCTATGTTGGATGTGGTAAATTTGTTTAATATTTGGGGAACAATGGTTTGAAATCATATATCATGCCCCAACTTGATGTAGTAGGAAATGTTGTTCTCATTGGAATATAAATTGGAATGGATGTGTAATAGGTATATCCATTAGCCCTCGTATTTGTATCAATAGATAACAATGGTTATTCACTAACACCTTTTATTTTTTTAGTTTTCAATATAGTATTAATGATCTTATGGATGTCTTCTATATTTTAACAAATTCTCTCTTGAAATAATGTAATGGATGTAACGTTTTCTTGATATACTTATCCATGCTCATTTTTTCATGCGGTTCATTATCCTCATGATAATATTTTTCTTTTATAAAGATATTTTCATTATTGTGGTCATTATCATTATTGGCACTCTGATTATTAGAAAATTTTGGAATGTTATTAGCCTGAGACATTTTAGGTGTCCCAAAGGGTAGCTCAATATTTTCAATAGGAATACACTGTAATCTAAGACTACACCTAGGTTACACACAAATGATAGATCAAATGTGAATAAAAATAAAAATAAGAAACCTTAGAAGGTTAAAAAAACCTTGGGCAAGCTAGGAGTTACATGAGAAGACACAAAATTCATGTTCACTAGATGTTTAACCATTTTTAATGTTTGTATGAGGGTTAAAGGGTAGAATAACCTATACAAAAGGATGAAAAAAATATTCTAGATTAGGGCAGTTAATTAAAAATTTAGATAAATGAATATCCTAAATTAAAATGATATGTTGTATTAAATATAGAAAGTACATTCAAAACAATAGTTTGATTACATAAACATGAATAAGAGATAATACTTAGCTTATGTACAAATGTGTATGTAGATCTAAGATATGTAGAGGTGGAAATAGGTAGGAACAAGATCTAGTCATCAGATTCTAAAAATATTTTCTATGGAGGCCTAAATGCTTGTGTCATCCTTGGGACACTTATATCGATGCAAGTGTCCTAATATTAATAGAATTGTCTTATACTGAATACTCATTATATTGTAGAGTGATCACATATAGATTTTTGGGTTTTTTCACCTTGCTACTGATATATTTTATTTATGTTCATAGGGTATAGATGAATGTTTATGGATCAAACCTTAATTCTTCACCTTAAGTATTTTTTACCTTGCCAAAAGTAGGTTAGTGGGATCATGAATTCAAGATGACCTCAATAACCCATGTGTCAATGAGTGCTACTTACATAGCCAATACTTTGAAAAGGGCCTCAAACACAAGTATTTATCCCCTATGTGTTGTATTTTGTTTGCATAAGGGTGAAATATTCTACATAAAAGGATATACAACGATCTAGCTTATAACTTAACAAATATTGCTCAAGGGATATTGTTTGAGTGTTTCATGCATGTAACATGACTATTCTTATGAATGATATGAAAATAGGGAATAATAGGTTAGTACAAATTATTTTCGCAATTGATTGAATGAGATTAAGTTATTTCTTGGTATTTTCTAAATGAGTAATGAATTAGTTTAGATTTGTATTCATACCACACCTTTTAAAAATATCTCGTGGTAAGGTTCAATAAGACAAATAGGAAAACCCATATATTTTGAAACATTTTCAAATTGAATAAATTTTAATGACTAAACACTTAATAATAATAATATGGAAACTTGCATCAAGGCATTGATGCAAGTTTCCCTATATATGACATAAGTGTCTGACAAACTAAGAAGTTGGTGAGGATGTGAAACTGATAGTGAAGGATATATATACCAGGTTTTATGATTTTTATATGGTGTAAGAGATATGGGTCATCAATGTTGATAGGTCTAGACCATAAGATAAAGAGTAACACATAATGAGATGGAAAATGAAATTCTTTCAGAAAAGGAAGGTTTAAAATTGAAGGGCAGAGCCCTGATAGGTATTTTTTGCATATACAAGATTGAGATGCTATATAAATCATATTTTAGTATCTACATGTCATTATGTTGTCACAATTTTTTAAAATAGATAAAAGCTAATAGAAATTCAATTTTCAATAAATGGTTAAATTTTTTTAATTGAACTTGAAACCATCAAAATTTTAAAAAATTAAAAATTTATTGCCAAATTGTTTTTTACCCCAAATTTTTTTAAAATACATTTGAGCCTCCCGTATAAAAATCTATTAAAATTTCTCATAATTTTAAAAAATCATTTAACTTTTTATAATTTTCCAAAGAAACATTACTTTTACAAAAGTTGTGCAAATTGCAATTTCCTTTTTCTACTTAGTAGAAATTACAAAAACATTTTTGTGTTCCATGTAAATTGTGAATTTATTTTTAGTTTCCATGTAATTTGTAAAAACATTTTTAGCTCCTATGCAATTTTTAAAATCTTTTTTAGTATTTATACAATTTGCAAAATCTTTTTCAGTTTCCATGCAAATTGTAAATTTATTTTGGGTCTTCATGAAAATTGTAAATTTATTTTGGGTTTACATGTAAATTGTAAAATTGATTTAAAACTTTGTGTAAATTGTAAAATATTTTTGAGTTTTCCCTTTTCGTACAATTCCAAATTATATTTTCATAAGTCATGCAAATGCAAATGATGTTTTCCCAAATTATGTAAATCCAAATTATATTTCCAAGATCCATGTAAATGAAAACTTCCATGTTGCAATTGCATTTTTTAATGGTGAAAATTGTTGTTTGAAATTAAAGTCTCATTTTACAAATTGCATGAAAACTCAATTAATTTTTTTGTTAATCATGCAAATACAGTTATTTTCTCAAGTAATGTAAAATGAAATTTGTCTTCCATTTAAAAAATATATTTTTAACCTGCATGCTCAAGTCTAGTAATTTAAAAAAAATAAAATTGAATTTCTATTTATGTTTTCGTAGTCATCTACTAGAATAAATATATTCAATATCATAGAAGGGAAGCAAGTGAATGGAAAAGAAGTTATATTAATTTATTCTTCAACTAGAAAAAAAGCCATGCAAGAGTGCCCAAATAAAAGAGAGAAATTTTTGAATAAGCATTTATTTTTTAACCAAGAATAGTTCTTACAAGTGCATTTAGTGAAAGAGGAATGAAAAGGAAAATTTTAAGACCAAAAATGAGCAATTTTGTTTTGTCTTGTATCTACAAAATGATCCAAAGAGGAAAATGATCCCAATCTAAGTGGAAGATAAAGATTTAAATTTTTAACAATACATTTTCAAATTATTTTTCCTAGTTAAGAGGCTATACGATGCCAAGGAAGAATACAAGATTTTAAAAAATCATTTTTTTGTTTGTATTTACCAAAAGCTAAACATTATGGCTAGTCGTATGTCTTACACAGGGGAGTGGAAGGTACCATTTTTTTGTGAAATCTTTGACTTATTTTTACCATTTATTCTATCAACTAGTCATATGACCTGCATGAAGTGAAATTATCACAATTTACAAATTTATTTTTGACTTTTCTCTAAATAAAAATTGAGTCATATGACCATCGTACATTTAAGGGGAGCCGATAAAAATATTTTTTTATTTTTCAATGTTTTCATCTGCCTATATGAAAATTTTATGGCCTAATAATTTGGAGAAGATAACAAAATGTGATAGAATCACTTTTAATTTCTTTGGATCAAGAGAGAAATGTAAAAACTTGGTACAAACAAAGAAAAATAAAATTAAGAGAAAAATATTCTTGATTTACAATTTTTTTTTTCTTTGCTAGAATTTTCATCATAAGATAACATCCAAGGAAGAAAAAAAAACTAAGTTGGAAAATTTTATTATTCTCTCTTTTGGCCTGAGATAAAAATATAAAGTGGGGAAGTGAAATTTTAAAGTCAAAAGATGGGAATTTGTGAAATCACATTTTGGCTCATTTATACTTGTTAGGAGGGTTCGTGCTATAGATACAAAGTGATTGATCAAAACATAAATCAAAATTGAAAATGTTAACTAAGCAATAAATTTAAATTCATCATGTGGTATTGAAAAGGTAGCAAAATGAATTTTCACAAGTGAAGTTATGGATTAGAAGTAGTGGAAATTAGGCACAAAATTTCATTGATTTATTTTAATAAAAGGTTTATGTGAAAGTGGACATATCAAAAACTATAGGTGATAGAGGTATAGATAATGTATAGACAAGGAGGCAGAGTTCAATAAGGTTGTGAGACATAAAACAAGCATAACATTGAAGAGGTAAATGTAATTGACAAGTGTAAATCCAAATATTCAACATTAATGAGCATTATCCAAGTTCATACCATATAAATGGGCCAAAGGCTAAGAAAATTGAATTAATTTTGTTGAGACATTATGTCAAACAAGGACACAACACATGAATACTATGTTGAGCTCAAGAGATACCGCCTCTATATACCATATACATGTTCTCAGGCATCTAGGTGTTATACAGTCTTGAAGTAATATAGAATGGATGATGATATTAATTCTCATCCATGCAATAAAATATAGAAAAATTAAAGACAATGAAGATCACTTTGGGTGGACATTCTCACATGTTGAAAGTGAAGCCAAATAGGCTCTATCAAATGTTTCTGGTATTTTCATAAAAATGTTGAATCTTGTTTTACAATTTATAATATTAAATTATGTAAGTGTAAAATCACAAATATAAGCTGATAAAATGCATTGTTTCATCTTTTTAAATTTTAATTTCACTTTTGAACGTGGTGCAATTGCACCAGTGCACTTTTACACCACTTAAGTGGTGCATTTTTGTAAACTCATTTGTGCAATTTCTAAAATGCAAAAAATGTAGTTATGCACTATAACCACCTCACCACACTATAAATATGAGTCTAAGGCTCATTTTAAATATAATTTTAGTACTAAGACTATTCTTATATTTTATCTAAAGAGCTAAACTTTGTTATCAACTCAATAAAGATTGAAACTAGGAAATTTTGCAAGTTTTGTATTCAAAATTTGTTCATGAGTTATATCTTTGTATGTGATTCACCTATTTATATATCTATACTTTTAATTAATATTTGTAATCATTACCAAATTTTTAGATAAAAGAAACTTCACATTAATTATTTATTTTAGAATCTTCTTGTAATATTTTTATGAATATGAAATCTTAGTGGGGTTTAAGCAATATTTTAATTATCTTTTATGGGTAAATATGGGATGGTTCTCTTTGGTCTACTATTAGTATTATCTCAGTTTATATTTTACACTCCTAAAAGTGCATTTAAGTATTTACCACCCATTGAATGAGAGATATTTCTATGCTCATGGTGTTTTCTCCTTTTTGGACTATTTTATCAAGTTTCTACATTTAGCTACCCAGAGTTGTCTTTCATTTTTCCTAGGGTTATCATATTAGTTTCTATGTTTAATTGATTATAATAAGCTTGTTCTCACTTATTCCTTTCCTTTCTCTTTTCTTCCTTTCTTTCTATTAATCCCCTCATTTCCTTTATATCTCCTTTTTGTAATTTTAGGTTAAAAGTACAAACCCCCCCACATAAATTTTTTTTGTTGTAAATAGATTTTTCCCTATTTTTCCTTTTTTCAATTTTAATAAATGTATCTCTACCTATTAATAGGAGATGGACTTTATCATGTGTTTCTAAATAATGTAAGGACTTAATTCCCACACTGTTGACTCAAAGTCCCATATGTCCCCTAATAAATTTTTGAGTTAATAGTTTTTTGGTGACTCCATTGGGGATCAAGGTGATTTATGCACATGTTTTTAGACATTTTAAGGAACCAACCCTAGAATGGAGGTTGATGGATCCATTTATAATAAGTACCTAGTGCCTATATTTTAATGATTGCAAAAATGGCATTGGTCCATCCCAACCCCAATTATCCCTGTGTCCCATGGAGGAACATTTTGGATCATTGGCTTTAGCCTAATACAATGAGTTCCCATCAGGATCAAGGAAGAGATTTCCAAAATTATTTGGAGAAAATGGTTAAGACAGATAAAAATATCCAGGCCTTCACAGTGTTTTATAGCATCTTGGGAGTTATGTATGAGGATGTTGATGTAAAACTTTTCATTAAAAATTTTATTGGACCTATTGTTGAGTGGTTTTATCACTTATAAGATGGATGTGTTATAGATTATAAATATTTGAAGAATAGGTTCTTAGATAGATTCAAATCAACTATGAACGTGTGTACACTTTGTTTAGACTTTTTCTAGATTTAAAAGCAAGATGATGAGTAGATGAGAGAGTTTGTAACATGTTTTAATAAATTGTTTAGAGTGATCCCTCATGTAAATCAGCCAAGTATCAAAAATCAACTTTATATTTTCATTGGTTCTCTTCACTAAAGATCAAGTTTGTTTTGATGAGTAACAAGGTAAATGACTTGATGGATGCACAATGAGTTGCTATCAATATTGAAGATGATTTGATCATGTTTAGAATGTCAAAGATAAAGGTTTTAAAAGGTGATAAAACTATTGCAAATAATGATGAAGAAGTAATGAAACCTGATACAATAAATATTATTTAATATTTAAAAAAGAGATTTTGAAAGCAATTTCATAATCAAACATGTCAGAATTATAATAGAGAAAAAGATAAAGTGATACCTATCATACATGATTGTTTCAATTTCACAATTATGAAAGAAGATGAAAAGTTAGAAGAACTAATGAGTAATTAGAGAACATATGAAGAATTTGAATTATCTCTTGGTGAAAAAGAGAAAGATATGCTTCTTCTAACAAATTAATTAAACCCCATGCTCCTAAGAGAAAATGGGTTATCTAAAAAATGACTAATAAAACCAAATATAGACAGGAGTAATAATGCAGAGTGTGATGTTATACTTTTTTAAAGAGAAGATATTGTGGAACCACTTTTTAGAAAAGTAGATGATCCCTTCTCTATTAGAATTAGAGACTCAACAGTCAAAAATGAAGATTTCTCAGGTATTTCATTTTTAGGGTCTACTACAAAAGAATTCTCTACAAGATCTGAATCCAAAGCAATTAAGCCTATGTAAATTGAAAATTATAATGATGCCAAGGCTAGGTCAAAGAAGACATCAATGTAGAACAACATAAATGGTGCCCAATAATCATTAAAAGTGAAATGAAAACTTTCAAGGTAGAGAAAATTTATGAAGGTGATGATGATGATTCATTCAGTGATGAATTCATTTCTACCATGAAAAGTTATTCAAAAAATAATATCAACACCTCATTCATTCTACAAGATATTCATATTATGGTTCGAGCTAAAAAATACATATGCAACACACTTTTTTATAATTTAGATATTGTATTTGTCACAAATACATTTGAATTTATCCAAGAAGACATTAAAAAAGTTAAGTATTGCCTAGAAGTTCTCATAGAAGATCAGATAATTCATAATGATTTCATTTCAAAATATGAAAACATTACTAATTTTTTCATTCATGATCATCCTTGTGTGAATGAATTGTATATTTTTCTTCCCACCAGCTTGGTCACTAATGCTAAATGTGTTCAAAGTTCATAAGTCAAATTTATTATTTCAAAATGGCAGGTACTTCCCCTAGCTAGTGAATGGTTTTGTATAGTCTTCTTATTTTCTTCTGATCCCTATAAATAGTTTTACTTTCCTAATTTTGGTTGTGTTTCTTTCTTGGTCTTTATTTTTGGTGGGTGTGTGTGTGTGTATGTGTGTGTGTTTTAAATAAATGTAATGTCTTTCTATTTAGCCTCCATGTTTTGGTCTTTATGCCTACACATATTTGTAGATGTGATCTATATCTAAGAAATATCATGGGCATTCACATGATTTGTAAAAGTGATAGATTTGACAAATTTTTCATGGATATCTTCTAGTAAATAGGTGATAAATGTGAAAAAAATTAGAATAGGTGATCTGACCTGGTAACACATTCATTTATCATACGATTGAGATGGATGAACTGGATATCAATTGGTCAGATCAAGATATGCAAATATGAGATATAGAAGTCTTCAAAATGTGAATGGAATTTTTTTATAGAATAGAACATTGAATCCATATCCCAATGGACAAGGATCGAGTCACATATTAATATGTGCTTATTTTTAGAACTTCAAAATGTTGAAATTGCAAAATTAGGGAATAATTTTTTCGTGGTGAAGAATAAATTTGTTAACTTTTATAAGGAAATCCACAATGTTCAAATAAAGGTATCACTTTGTACTTTAATTTGGATTAAAAAACATAACTAAAAGCCTTTGCATACACTATAATTGTTTGTATGTGATAGCATTTATCAAGTTGAGTACCTTATACTTGCATACACTATATTTCAACATGTGATATCCCCTATTAGGCTTACCTAACTCTCATATACACTATATTTTGAAATGCAACAACTTTTTGATGGCTTGAAAACCCATCCCTTTTATTAGAGATTAAAGATTTTTAAAATCTATCAAAGTATCTACTAAAGAATCCATTGCCCAATGGATAAAGCACCAACTTACAAAACTAGAGTATTCAATTTCTTTTCATTCCTTGTAGTTCAAAATCCTAGTTAGAGCTAGTTGTCATAGTTTTTGAAAATAAATAAAAACTAGTGGAAATTCAATTTTTAACAAATAGCTAATTTTTTTGAATTGAACCCAAAACCATTAAAATTTTTAAAAAATCAAAATTTTTAGTCAATTAATTAATTAAAATTTTATGGCCAAATTGCTTTTTACCTAGAATTATTTTTAAATGCATTTGAGCCTCTCGTGCAAAAAGCTATTAACATTTCTCAAAATTTTCAAAAATCGTTTAACTTCTTATAAGTTTTGAAAACACACATTACTTTTCTAAAAGTTATGCAAATTTCAATTTCCTTTTTTAAGCTCAGTGCAAATTGTAAATTTGTTTTTAGTTTTCGTGCAATTTGCAAAACCTTTTTCAGATTTGTGCAATTTATAAAATCTTTTTCATTTTTCCCATTATTTACAAAATATTTTTTAGCTTTTGTGAAAATTGTAAATTTGTTTGGGTTTTCATGCAAGTTGTAATTTATTTTGGGTTTTCATGCAAATTGCAAATTTATTTTGGGTTTCGAAGTAAATTAGAAAATCAATTTAAAACTTTGTTTAGATTGCAAAATCTTTTTGAGTTTTCCTTTTTCGTGCAATTCTAAATTTTATTTTCACAATTCATGCAAATGCAAATCATGCTTTCCCAAATCATACGAAATCAAATTATATTTTTAAAGAACCATGTAAATGCAAACTTCTACATTGTAATTGCATTTTTCAACACTGGAAATTATCATTGAAAATTAAGGTCTCCTTTTCCAATTTGCATGAAAAATCATTTAATTTTTCTACTAATCATGAAAATATGGTTATTTTATTGGGTAATGTTAAATGAAATTTGTATTACCTTCTAAAAAATCTTTTCAAACTGCATGCCCAACTGTCACAGTTTTAGCAAATTAAAAATTGAATTTCTATTTATGTTTTAGCCATCATCAGCTAGAAGAAATATATTCAAGATCAAGGAAGGGAAGCAAGTGAACGAAAAAGAAGTTATTTTAATTTCTTCTTTAGCCGTAAAAAGGTCATGAAAGAGTGCCCAAGAAAAATAGAAAAATTTACAAATAAGCCTTTTTTTACTAAGAAGAGGTCATACAAGTGCATTTAGTGAAAGAGGAATGAAAAGGGAAATTTGAAGAATAGAAATGAGTAATTTTGTTTTGTCTTGTATCTATGAAATGCTCTAAAGAGGAATGCACCTAGTCAAAGTGGAAGATAATGATTTAAATTTTTAATAGTGCATTTTCAAATTATTTTTCCTAGTTAAAAGGTTGTATGATGCCAAAGAGGAATACAAGATTTTAAAAAATCAATTTTTGTTGTTATTATCTACCAAAAGCTTAACCATACAACCAACCATATGACTTGCATAAGAGAGTGGAAGGTACATTTTTTTTTTGAAATCTTTAACTTTTTTCCTTGTTTCCTCTATCAACCAGTCGTATAAACTACATGAAGTGAAATTTTGGTAATATAAAAATTTATTTTTTACTTTTCTTCAAGTAAAAATTGAGTTATATGTCCATGCCCAAAGGTAGCCAGTAAAAATAAAGTTTTTGTTTTTCAAATTTTTCATCTACCTATGTGAAAATTATATGGCCAAATAAGTTGGAGAAGCTAACAAAAAGTGACATAATTATTTTTAATTTCTTTGGAGTAAGAGAGAAAAGTACAAAATTGGGGAAGACAAAGAAAAATAAAATCAAGAAAAAATATTTATTGATTTGCAAATTTGTAATTTTTCTTTGCTAGAATTTTTGTCATATGACAACGTCTAAGGAGGAAACAAAAATAAAATTGGTAAATTGTATTAATCATGATTTTAGATTGAGATAAAAATATAAAGTAAGGAAGTGTGATTTTAAAATAAAAAAGATGAGAATTTGTGAAATCACATTTCGGCTCATTTACACTTTCCAAGAGGGTTCATGCTATAACTAAAAAGTGATTGATCAAAAAGGAAGTTAAAACTAAAAATGGTAATTGAATGATAAATTGAAATTCATTAGGTGGTGTTGAAAAGGCACCAAAATGAATTTACATAAACAAAATTATGGATTGGTAGTACTGGTGATTAGGCACAAAAATTTATTGAGTCATTTTTTCAAAAGGTTTATGTGGAAGTGGAAAGATAAAAAACTACATGTGACAAATGTATGGATAATGTATAGACATGGAGGCAGAGTTTAATAAAGTTGTGAGACATAAAACAAGAATAAAATTGAAGAAGAAAATGCAATTGATAAGTGTAAATATGAATCTTTAACCTTTGTGAGCATTCTTCTAGTTAGTACCATGTAAATGTTCCAATGGCTAATCAAATTGAGTCAATTTTATTGGTAAATTTGGTCAAACAAGGACAAGACACATGAATACTAAGATAAGTTTGAAAGATACCACCTCTACATACCATCTACATGTTCTCAGGCATCTAGGTGTTATACAATCTTGAAGTAGTACATAATGAATGATGATATTAGTTTCTCATCCATGTAATCAAAATATATAAAAATGAAAGATAACATAGATTAATTTGGGTGGAAATTATCACATGCTAAAAGTGAAGAGAAATAGGCTCTATCAAATGTTTATAGCCTTTTTATAAAAATGTTAAATCTCATTTTGAAATTTCTAGTTGTAAATTCTATAAGTGCAAACTCACAAATGTAAGTCATGAAAATGCACCATGCCAACTTTGTAAATTGTAATTTCACTTTTGCATGTGGTATAATTACATCAATGCACTTTTACACCACTTAAGTGGTGCATTTTTGTAAACTCATTTTTGCAACTTTTAAAATGTAGAAAATGTGTTTACATACCATAACCACCTCTCCACACTATAAATATGATTGTAAGGATCATTATAAAGAGACTCTTGGTAGTGAGACAATGCAAAGATTTTATTTTAAGAGATGAGATTTGTTATCAACTCAATAAAGATTAAAAGTGGAAGATGTTACAAGCTTTGCATTCAAAATTTCTTCATGAGTTATATATTTTTATGTTATTCACCTATTTCTATATCTATACTTTCAATTCATAGTTGTAATCATTACCAAATTATTAGATAATGGGAATTACACATTAAGTATTTATTTTAAAATATTCTTGTGTTGCTTCTATGAATGTGAAATCTTGGTAGGGTATAAACAATATTTTAATTGTCTTTTACAGACAAATATGGGATGGTTATCTTTGGTTTGTTATCAGTATTAAAAAATTGTCTTAGTGTATGTTTTACACTCCTAAGGGTTTAATTATGTCTTTACCACTCATTTAATGAGAGATATTTCCATGCACACAATGTTTTCCCCTTCTTGGACTATTCTGGCTAGTTTTTAAATTTAGCTACCTAGTTGCCTTTCATTTTTTCTAGGGTTATCATAGTAGTTTCTATGTTTAATTGACTATAGTAGCCTTATTCTCACTTATTACTTTCCTTTCTAATTTCTTTCTTTCTTTCTATTATTCATTTCATTTTTCTCATTTCCTTTCTATCTCCTTTATGTACATTTAATTTAAAAGTATGAACCCCTCATAGAAAGCATTTTTATTGTAAATAGCTTTTCCCCTATTTTTCCTTTTTATATTTTAATAAAGGTAGATCTACATGCTAATAAGAGAGGGAATTTCTCCTACGTTGATGAATAACATAAGGACTCTTTTCCCATATTGTTGACTCAAAGTCCAATTTATCTCCCTAACAAATTTTTGAGCCAACACATTGCTAAAGTTAATTTTATATTTGAAATAGAGATTTATGTATAATATAAATAAAAGGAGAAATATAAATTAACATAATTATGGGAATGGAGATCCTATAGAGATTGTCTCAAGATGTTGAGTTCAAAAATTAAAATTTTAATTTTTTCCTCAAGGATAACATGGATATATTTAACCAAGTATATATGAATTGGCATTATGTTCCCACTCATCGTGGTCACATATCAGACTAGCCATGAGATCAAGCAAGGGAGTAATTAACTTTACATATACTCTCATCATCACCTTGTGTTCTATATTTTTAATACCCAAACAATGTAAACAAAGGTGGTTTTTTGAAGATATATTCCATTTTCAATATGAGGGAATTCTTGAGATAATAACTAGTCTTTATCACCCTAGAGACTACATCAAACCTCATTCAAAATTTTATCCTTATCTTCCATGGTTTCATTTTTATTCCAAATTATTGGAAATCCATTATACATCAACTAATTAATTAAATTTATAGATTGTAATATGTTTTTCATAATTCTATATATTGATACCTTGATCTCTATAACCCTTTCTCATAGATTTTATATAAATTATATATCTTCTAAGACATAATCCATATTTTCAAAGTCTCTTTACATGGCTCTCAAATCTGCATCTACTCTAACTGCATCCTTTACATTAGTCACCTAAGAGTCTATTTCATAAATTATTTATTCCCTTTCAATGTTCTCAAGGATAGAAGCAATGAATGTTTCCATGCATTCATGACAATAAATAATACATTTGTGACAAAATTTAACCAGTTACAAGTATTAATCAACTTATAGATCAAACATTATAGTAATCATGGATTTTATTTCCTCTATCCATTAGATTATAGCTGTCTCAATTTTATTTTATATGGTTTTACTTGATTTATCTTTGAATCTCTACTTACATTTCATGATTGGCATCAACTAACCTTTTTTAATGGCCTTATCCATGCATCCTTAAAATATGATTCCTGTTGGTAGGCCAAATAATATATTGGGTATAATGATAATGAGAAATATTTAGTGAAAACCAAAATTTGCTTCATTATTCAAATTGAAATTATTAAAATAATAAAAAAAAATAAAGACATGGTTGTTGACTCCACATTCAATATGTCCTTTTATATTCCTATGAGACTCTTGAGTTTTTCACTACATGACAAAAACATTCCTACAACTACTCCTAGGAATAATAAAATATTATGTAAAATAATATTACATCCCCCACTTAATTTCTGGGGATTATTGTGAGTCCAAGTATTCCTATAAACATTTCAATTTTTTCTCATCCAAGCACTTTTCTCAGGATGTCTACTAGTTACTCTATTTTAGGGTAATGTTATAAATTGACACGACCATCTTTCACATAATGTCAAATAAAATGAAATTTGGTATTAATATTCTTTTTTTAGTCATGAAATACTAGATTCTTTACCATTTTATTTATGGAGGTATTTTCAACCACGAGAAGTTTTGACAAAACTTATTTTTCTAGGAAATATGAAATAACCCTTCTAACCCACAAAATATCTATGGTTGCCTATGAAGCATATATATACTATAATTATGATAAAATAAATTATTGGAACTAATTTATTCTTATATTTATAGTTGATAACTACTGTTCCCAAATTTAATAGAAAAATTGTATTAGATTTCTCATATTCATGATCACCATCATAGTCAGAATCTGAATATCCAACTAGATTAAAGTCTCCTACCCTGGAGTATTTTAGCCTAACATTTTGTATTCCTTTGAGATATTTAAGGACTATTTTTACATCTACATAATTATTTTATTTGGTTTATTTCATTACTATTTAAAGAACACCAATAACAAATGATATATCTAGCTTGTTTTGGTCATAAAAATCAAACTTCAATGAGTTGTTTATATTTAGTGGCATTAACCAAACCTATTATTATTATGATGTTAATTTTATATTTTATTCCATGGGCATGCTGAGAGGCATAAAATTTTCCATTCTAAATGATGCATAGGTCATCATCAAGTTTGTCATCAATGGCTGAAAACAAGAAACACATTCATTACACTTACCTCTGTAATATCTCCTAGCTCTAATCTTTTCTTGCCTTGGATATTGAAATCTTATCAAATTTATATTCCTATACTTTAATTTTCAAAACTAATGTATATCTTTAAAACAACTTTCAATTATTTGTATACTATCCTCTTTTGCACTTATGTCTCTATCCTTCTTTGAAAGACCATTCATCTCAATCTACAAGCTTGGTTCTCATATAAACTATAGAAAATTTTGGTTTAAGGTATATTGGTGTTTATGATAGTTGTAATATTGTTTCCTTACTCAAAATAATCATTTTATAACATAAAAAAAATTTCCAACACCATTAAACACAACTCATTGCATGTAGACATCTCCTTCTTTGAAACAAGGTCTCATACTAGCCTTTTTTTCGGCTTATCTACATTGTATAAACTAGTACCATCTCATATTGGAAAACAAAAACTATTTTTGGATACCATATATCTATTTATTTAAAACTAAAAATTTTTACTCTCTAACTCATTTTTTAGATAATGTTTTCAACCCCTTTGAGGTCTCAGATTAGGCCTATTAGGTCTGTTTAGCCCTATTTTACATTTAGACCTAACAAAACCATACAAAAGGTACCATACAAATGTAAAACCTCCAAAATATTTATTCTCACCTTGAAACACACCTAATCACTATTTTTTTTGAATTTTGGATGGTTGTATCTCTTGAAATAGCAATTTTCATTTCAAAACCCTAGAACAGGGTTGTTTGTAGTCGGAGACCATACATCTTTCCCATTCATAAACTTCCTTCCTTGAAGCCAATATAATTTGGCTTACATGAGCTCTTTGTTAACTGAGTCATATTTATCCACTTTTTATAGGCCAAAACATAGTATTTAAAGTAGTATACACACAAACCACTCAAACATATTTAAGAACATAAAAGGTAAACTTACTAATGTAGAAAAGATTATCGACCCAATCTTAGAGAACTTTACCCTGTGCAAAGTGCTTAGTCAGTCTTTTGTTTGAATTCAGAATGTAAGGACACAGGGTTTTGACATTACAAATTTTCATTTAAAATATGAAACTTACTCTTATTTTGAATATTTTATTAAGATTTAGACTTTTCGATTGATTACAAAGGGTTTGTAGTTATTCTCCACACATACCTAAGAATTTATATACTTTAGAAATATCTTTGTTGTACACTTTACATAGTTCCAAATTAGTTAGTATCTAATCCCTTAGTCATCAACAAGGGTTAGTATGATTTATTTTCAAATAAGCATGAGAACAATAAAAATAACACCAAAACATCTTATAAAAATAGAAATAAGACTATCCCAAATCATTCAAATGATCAACTACTTCTCCATAGAATTGTGCTTCACCAACAAAAGCAAACATGGTCTTAGTTATTGCATTTGTACAAAAAATAAGGTTTTACAATATTTTATTCCAAACATAAGGAAATTTTTATTCTCTCTTATTTGGGTTCATCTCCTTTTATCTTTCAAATACAACCCCATAACTCACTACTCACAAAGTCATTTACAAGTTCTTTTATTGTCATGTAACTATCCTAGCTAACTTGTAACTCCCTCTTGTATGTTGGGAGTGTTTTAACTAACTTAACCACTAATATGAACATCAAGGTGACTAATCACATGAGTCATGTATGAATTTGGGTTTCAATAAATACTTAAGGGTATAGAAAACAATAATATTATATTGAAAACTCCTATTAACATGATACTTACTCAAAACCTTGGGCAAAGATTCAAATATTCAAATTGAGGAAATTGATGGGAAAATTATAATGCAACCCAAATTAAAATTTGATAAGGACCTAGAAACTAATATTGACTCTTATAGACATCCTATGACCAACATGACTTACAAAAGGCTCAAACATGTGAAATAGATCAATATTTGTAAATATTAGTTATGCTCTTGCATCACTAAACATGTTCAAAATGTCACTAATGTAGTTTTTCTATGTGATGAAGATGTAATTTTGTTTATTAATTAATTTAATACCCAAATAGTAATGAAGATGACAAAATTAGTCATTTTAAAGATTTTTCTCAACTCTTATTTAAACATTTTAGTGTACCATTAATTGTTCCCTGTGATGTAAAAATCATCAACATACACAACCACAAATACAATTATTTTATCAACAATGTTGATAAAAATAGTTACATCTTCAAACTCAAATTTTTTTAAGATCATGTTCATGAGGTTCTTATATATTTTATCATACCAAGCTTAAGGGGCTTGTTTCAAATTATATAGTGTTTTTTCAAGTTTGTACACCTTTTCCTCTTGGATGTTTAGTGAAAAACCTTTAGGTATTGTCATGTACATTATTTACTTAAGGATATCATTCATAATTGAAATTTTTATGTCCATTTGGTGAACTTTCCATCCATTATGAGCTACCAGATCCAACATGGTTGGGATAGTACTCCATTTTGTTGTGGGTGAAAAGGTTTCATTGTATTCAATTCCTTCCTTTTGATAATATCCATTTTTTATAATCCTATATTTATCTATTTTAAGTGATTTGTTTGGCCTTATAGTTTTTGTGGTATACCTATTTGCATCCAATTAGTTTGCAGTCAAATGGTGGACTAACCAATCTCCATGTCCCTTTTTTTTCCAATGTATTATACTCATATTTGATTGATTTTATCTAAGGTTGAATATTTTTAGACTATTTTAAATATGTTACTTTTGAATCAAATTTAAAATTGATTTATTCTTCTAGATAATAATTTAAGGCGAATTTTTCCATCTTATCTTTAATTTATTCAAAGAACTTGTTTGATTGTGACGCGGTTGGATGTGCACTTCTAGTGCATGTTTTCCAAACTTCATTAAGTTTGAAATCATTTAATTTTTGGGTGGCCCTCATAGGCATAATGTTTTATGGTTTAGGTGATTCAATTTCATCTGGTTAAGTTTATTAAAATTTATGTCCTCTATTCTTGTGGATCTTATTCATTTTATGACTGAGTTTCACTTTCTTCTTTACAAGGAATTTCATTTTCATATATAGGAGACAATAAAAAATAAATTGATTCCCCATTGTATGTCCCCCACTCACTATTTTTAACATCCAAATCAATCTCCTTGTAGACATCAAACTTTGCATATTTACCAAGTTGACTCAATTATCGATCAATGTTGGCTTTATCCTTTACAATTTCAAAAAAGATAACTTATCTTGTGACAAAAAACTTCTTATTTTTATCATCATATAGCCTATATGACTTGGAGGATTTAAAATATCCCAATTGAATGAGTTTGTGACACATGTGGTCCAATTTATTCCTCTTCTCTTTTGGAATCAATGCATAAAAATTGGATTTAAAAACCTAAAGATATCATATTGAATAAATATAACCATACTACATCTCATATGGAGTCTTGAATTTAAGGGTTATTGATGGTGATATTTAAAAAAAGGTATATTATTATTTTATCTTCTTTGGCCCAAAAGTGTATAATTATCCTTTTGAAGTAAAACATAACATGAACCCTATTCATCACAATCCTTTCTCTCTACAAACCATTTTTTATGGGGTGTGAGGGATTGTGAGATGATGTTTGATCCTATTTTGCTCAAGATAGGATTTAAACTTATTTTAAATATACTAACCATAATTATCAATCTTGAGTGTTTTTATGTAGGTTTGAGCTTCATTTTTAATCATCATTTGAATTTTTTTGAATGTCTCAACTAGTTTAGATTTATGTTTGAGAAAGTATTTCCAAGTCATTATACTATAGTGATCAATAAACAACATGAAGTACATATGGCCACCAACTGAGATAATTGAAAGAGAACACAAGTTTGAGTGACCCAATTACAAATTTCTCTCAATTTCCCACTATGAATTTAGAAATGGTTCTCTTGCATGTTTGGCTAAATTACAAGTTTCACACTTTCATCATAATTTTTAGGTAAGGTAGGCAAACTAGCAACACCATTCTTTTACATTACACAAATTTTGTTATAGTGAATATGCCTGAATATATCATGACACAACATGCTTAGAGACATTTAATATTTAATTATATGAGTATAATTCCTTGAAATTGATGGATCACCCTTGAGTTTGAGCAATTTTCCATTCTCTTATCTAATCAAGATGACTACATTATCACATTTACTTATGATATTGACATCACCATTGTCAAACAATATGGAATAGCCTTATTTACAAATGATAACTAGAGATAAAGAGTTTTGTTTCAATTGAGTAAGGCGTATAACATTATGGAGTTTGAAATCTAAAAGCCCTAAACACTTGAGTCAAATTGTATCTCTTCCCTATGGTTACAAAATTGATCTATTTGGAAGGAATATTGGACCACAATTTTATTCATAAAACACATCAAATAATTCTTTTTTTAAATTCATATGTGGGGTTACACCACTACGAAGAACCAAAACACAAAACCATGATGAACTGACTAAGATAGTGTTTGCTTCATTGTCTAAACTAGAAATCACACATTCATTAGTGAATTGAGTAGAGTTCAAATATTTTGTGTTTTTATTTGAATTTTAATTTTTCCTCTTATGGTATGATTCAATTTCTTCCCATGGATTCCTACATTCATGAGTTTCATGGCTTTTTTTTTTGTCTCAATGTTCATAGTAGAGGTGTTGCTTGCCATTTTGTTTTTTATTTTGACCACCTTGATTGTATTTTTTCCACATTTTACCTTATTTTTATTCTTGTAATTAATATTTCATTTAATTTTGGAACATGTCATCTTATTATATTTTTTAGAATAATTTACCTTTACACAGCATGAATTTTATCTTGTGGACTTGATTTTCCTTTAAAAAACCTTTTCTTTTCTTGCCATATTTTCAACTAATTGATCAAATGTGAGAGTCTTGAATTGATTTCTTGCTTTTATAGACTTGGAATAAGGGATTTTATTAATTATGTCATATAGATGTTGATTTTGACACCCATTGCATCCACATTATGCTTGATTGCATGTATTTCTAAATCAAATCTCATCACATCACCATATTTCAACTTGAGGTTGAATAAATTCAACTAAAATTGAATGAATTTCATATTTGAGTGGGAATGATATAGTTATTTTAATTTTTGAAATGCTTCCCATGGATTTCATCACTCCTCAATATGACAAAACATATCTCCATCAACTAGGTCCCTTATCAAGGCTAATGCTTTTTGGTTTTTTTCCTTCAATGTTAGAATATCTTTTGCACTCCGTGTTGGCTCAATTAGCAATGTATCTTTTTCAAAAATATTAAAGCATAGATCATTGAAGATGATTGTGTTTTCTACTTTCCAAGACCATTCTAACCATTTGTCTTTACTAGCCAATGTTGTTCAACTAATTGATTTGATTGAATACATTGTCTGAGTTTTGAGTTTATGAAACCCCCAAATTAGTTATTTATCACTCCAAATTACCCCCTTTTATATATACTATCATTCTTAATGTATCAATAAGAAAACCTCATATTTGATGATATAGATGATTTTTCTTAATTTTTAAATTTATGCCTTTCAATAGAAATAAATGGGTAAAGAGTAGTTCTCATTATTTCTCCTTTATTTTCAAATTTTGGTTGTTTTTACCAAATTTTCATAGAGTATATTAGATATCTTTTAAAATTTTCTATTGGAAATGAAAATTTATTTTACAACTTAACTTTAAATGCTTTAACATTTTGAAAAAACACTTAAAATAGAATTTAATTTTTAGATAAAAAACTTAATATGTACCTGTTTCCTACATATTTGGCATATAGGCAAAAATTCTAATATTGGAATTAGAAATATAAGGTATTTCATTTTTTTTAAATCTCAATACTATAGACTTCTACACACATATCTATAGGATAATGATGCCATATGATAATTATCACATCCTTATTATAACTATTATTCCCTTCTTAGAGTAGACACTTCCTATAAAATAGTCTTATACCAATAATGCATTATCCATGTGAATAAAATAATTTTAAAGATAATAAAATTATGTGAAACACCCTTACAAAAGCCATGTAAAGGTCAAAATAGACAATCCTCAACCAATTGGGATGTAACAGTATAGCACATGATCCCTACACATTTAATACTCAGTAGATTATTTGTCCACATAGAATTTGATATAATATAAAATCTAAAAAAATCAAGATAAAATACACCTTCATGATCAGGTAACACTTAGCCAAATTGAAGAAGCTAGTTGATACACCTTGTTATAAATAAATACCCAATTATAAATACACCAAACTTAGGTTTTGGACAGTCCTCCAACCACAACAAGATAAAATCACCCTCTAATTTGATAATATGCAGTCAAAAAATGTAATATTTCGCTAACAAAATACATAATTAGACAAAACTCAATAATAAAATACTTATGATAGTAGTAAGATTCTTGAACATGATTGTCACACTATCAAAAAGACAAAAATTCATTGCAAGAGTTAAGAAACACCTAAAACCAATTGATACACCACTCTCTAGTTTCTTTCAATAGTATTGGATGATTTAAATAGATTATTTTTTAGTATTATGTAGTTCTACTAGAAAGAGAACAAAATCTTATGAAATTGAATGGATGAATGAGATTACCAATATAAAATCTTGATTTGATACCATTGTCAGGACATATAATATATTTGATAGAATGATAATGAGCAATATTTGGTGCAAGCCAAATTTTTCTTCACCATTCAAAATGAAATGAGAAAATTAATAAAAATAAATAAGCCAATATATGGTTGTTCACTTCACATTCAAGATGTCCTTTCATAGTCTTACATAACTCTTGAGTTATTCACTACAATAAAAAATTATTCCTATAACTTCTCCTAGGAATAATCAAATATTATGTACTATAATATTACACCTATTCTAGTGTTTGCATTTTTATAAGGGCATTTTGATGTTTAATATTAAGTTTATTATTATACTACACAAAGTTATGAATTATTACATCAACCATATTGTGATATGAATTTTGAAATTAGGTGTTTCCCAAGTAATTGTGTCAATTGAAGTTTCAAGTTACAATATTTATTTAGTGTTCATGCATTAATTTTGATTGTTAGTGAAATCATTCACTATAGAAATAAGTTGTATCCCAATCTTCAAATTGAAAATTAAAATAATTTTTGTTGTAAAGTTTTAGGGACACCAATCTCCCCTTTATTTTTGGACACTTGTTTTTACAAATAATCTGAGTTTTTTATCCACCTTCTCTAGAATTTCCATGTACTCATAATCTTTTATTTTAAATGATGAGGCATTATTATAATATAAGTATGGGGAGTAAGCATTCATGAATTCAATTCTCTAATAAACTCATTTATTTAATCTAAAATCATTTTAATATTAAGCTTGGTAGGTAATAATAGAATTTACTTCCCATACTACATTTGGATGCATGTACCATTTATTTATTTTCCAATTATAAGTCATCAAAACTTGATATGAAATCCTTTGTGGAAAAATATTCTATGGTAATCGTATTCTTACTTGATAAGATTTGACCATTATCTATGTTGTTTTAAAGGATGAATCCAATTCACTCACCAAGTGTGACATTTTTAGTGTGATTTTAATAGTGGTATGTTGTATATATAATATTTTAAGTCTACATGTATAAATATACTATCAAATAATTATTTCTTTTAAAATTTAATGTTCCTAACTCTAATGATAAAAAATTCCATCCAGATGTTTTGCTTAAAAAATATTAACATTACCCTATGTAGCCAATGCAATGTATCCACATGTAACACTACATTATATATAAATAATTTCCTATCCACTTCCATGATCATACCTCTCATTATTATCAATGGAATCCATATGTATTATTACATTATTTTGAATATTACCCTCCTCCCTATGACTTTCATATCATATTTCATCAATATGGGACTAGATATTTTCATTATGTTTCCTAAATTATTATTGTATTCAATAAATTAAGATATATCTATAACTTATCTTAGTAAAATCCTAGATTGGACAAGGTAATCAATCAACATACATTGCGATACTATTTATATCAGGTTCATGACCAAATTGGATCCACTAAATCTAACTAAGGGATTTATTACCAAACAAGATGAAAGGAGAGGGTTCATAATCATTAGGTAAATGACATTATGAAATAACCCTATCTATGTCTAAGTACAAAATATAAAAATAATCTAGTGATCACCAAAACTTGTGGCATAAATAGGGATGATTAAGCATATAAAAAAATTGAGGGATAATGGTAGGAAAATTGGGGCCTAGATCACATAAAATGTAATATGAAAATAAAACAATACCCTATATCTACATTAAGTTTAAGCATATAGGTAATCTAAGCAATGAGTTATACATTCAACATATATTAGCTATACAATATCTATCTATAAAATGAAATATAAAGAGTTAATAATACTTACCTTGGGAAACCTTATCAAGTCTCAATTTATCACTTAGCCAATGGTTATTTTCAATATGTTATTGTGTATTTGTAAGAATCACACTATAAAAAATATATCCAGGCTAAAATAATCATACATTACATCCAAGACTTGGCAAAACACCTTGTTATTTTATTCTAGTGATCATCTACTAATAAACGATAACTTATAGGGGTAGGGGAGCCCATAAATCATTCATATGGGGGCCATACCTCATGTATAAGCCAAAATAAAATTAGTATTCTCTCTAATTCAAACCCTAAGCAATGGATTATTTAAATGAAAATTTAGCATAATTATGAACTGTGATGATGTAAAAATGAAAGTTCCTCTCTATTAGATTGAAATGATCGTTGTATTCATAACAATGGATAAGCCTTAACCCTTTTAAAATTTTAGCTAACAATATCATTTATCATGATCTAGGTTATTATAATAAGTTAATGTTAAGAGTCAAAAGAAGTCGGCTAGGCTGACTTAGTTCCATAGCTTGTACTTAGTCTTTTATAACAAGATCAACCTGACCAACTTAGTAGGAAAATAGGTTATTTTGTTAGTTGGGGATATTTGAAAGGATAAATACTTATGGATATGTTTAAACAAGGTTTGGATTATTTTAATAGTTATATAATCAATATTTTTAATGGGTTTAGGTAATGATAGAGTTAACCAACAATCTTATGAAGCACCAATGCTCTTCCCACCACTTTCTTGGTACACTCTTTAAGGTATACACTTAGAGATATTAAAACACAACATGTTCTTTCAAGAGATAAAATGATATTAAATGATAAAGTTTAAATATATTTTATATATATAATCCCCACTCAAATTTCATCGCATTTCATGCATTTGTAACATGACATGGTGCTTCAAGAAAGAACATAACAACACATAATGTTGAGATAATAAATTATAGTAAAAAATAGAAATAAATGACAATAAGTAATTATTATAAAATTATAAAGTTCCATATGTATACCTTAACTTACATTTATTTTTAAAAGGTTGTCTTCTATATTTGTATTATTGATCATGGAGGGAAAATTTAACTTCTTTGTACAAACCCTAAGGATACAAGGCTAAAGAACAAATACAAACAATCATAGGGAAACCATAGTAAATGAACACTTACATAGTTTGAATAAGATACTTGTAAAATTGGTAACATAAGTGAAAAATGCTAAATTATAACCAAAATACCAATGAAAATAGATAAAATGAGAGTAATTCAATTACCTTAAAAGTCAAGGATATTAAATAATTGACAAACCTAACAAATGCACCCTAATTAAGAAAAATAATAAACTAGATCAAACCAAGGACACATAAAATGAAATAATGAAACCAAAATTAATGTAATAGAAGTAAATATCCATACTCAAACAAATATGGAAAAATAATATAAAAGCAAACAAAATATATGAAAGAGAAGTAATAGTCTCTACTCAATCAAAAATGGGAAAAATGAACATATATGTAAGAGAAATAGAATAAAATGGTTGGTAAAAAAGTGAAAAACAAGATCACAATCTCAACCATAGTCAATGGAAATATGAGAATTATAAGGTAATTATTAATAAAGTATCACATGAAAACTCAAAGATGTAACTTCTATTTTAATGATAGATTAAATAAAATAATCTTATTTTCATAATGTCTTCAAAGAGGTAGAGAATAGGGAATAGAGAAATTGGGAAGATATTTAGAAACAAACTTGTATGTCAAGGGGGGATAGGAAATGGGTGGTGGGTGGAATTAATGTTGCACCAAGGTTAATAATCTTAATTAGAAACAAAACATTGAAATCACGTTAGCAAGATAAAAATACATTCAACATTAAGGACTCTATAGAATACACCTTGTCAACATAAATATAGGTAAATTAGTGAAGTATAAATATCATCCCATGAAGGATATATATGCAATAAAAATCAAAATGGACCTACCTTCACATAATATGTGATACAGGACCATCACTACCTCTTTTGTAAATACTAGTCTAGTTAATGTTTTAGAGTCTTATTAGGTTGTCATAGTCTTTAGGGGTCTTAGAGAGTTTAGTATGTTTTACATTTTTTAGAAGTTAAGTTAGAATTAAATTCCTAAATCATGTTAGAGATAAAATAAACCTTTCTTGGTACATTGGAATAAAATGAGGTGGTTAGTTAGTTATGAGTCTTTTAGCATAAATAGTGGGTTTTGGTGTAAAGTAGGTAGGTCATTCAAGATAGGAAAAGAGAATTGGGGAGTGGAATAAAAGATGAAATGGTGATAAAACCCTAAGGTAAATAGGAATATTTATTGATTTTATAATTCATTTTTAGACCCTATTTTGTCCCATTATTCTATATTTTGGAAATTGGATTCAAGTCCATGTATGTGATGTTGAGATATATGTAACTAATGTCAAATTATTAGATATAATAATTTAATAAGAATTGCATGTTATGGTTGAGAGGGATAATACACAATATTTTTTGAGTTAAAGTAACTTTCATTTCATCATTTTGTAATCTGCGTTTATATCTCTATACCCTGTGTAATATATGCTTGAATAGTGAAAGTGACTATGCTTTTGAAGATGTAAAGTTTTTGAATCTAAGATGAAGTAGGACATATATTGATTAAATATTGAGTCTTAAACATGTTAAAAGATTGTGTAAAATTAAAAATGTCATATTGTAAATATAACAAGTGTTTATGTGTTATCAAATGATTGTGTCTGCGTTTTAGCATACTGATTACAAGTTGAGAACCTGTGTGTGTCCACTAAAGGAAGATTGATTTGAAAGTTGTTTTGAATTATATGTTTAAATTATTATTAAGATTTGGTTCATTATGATCAATGATAATCCTATGAAATTTTAAACCATTTGAGTATACATTGCATTTGAAACATATTCTAACATGATAACATACCAAACATCTCATGGACTATGTGGAAGAAATTATATGAACCCTGTGAATAAGTAGTGGATTGAAAAGAGAGGTAGAATGAAATGACATTAAGGTTAGAAAATGTGTAGTATGTGAACACAAACCCAAGACAACATTTAAAGTCTTTATGAAACTATGTTGGTAGTGATAAAGTGCAAAAACAATCTTGTCAAGTTATTCAAACATGCGGTTATGTATATACTAAACCAAAAAATGAAGAATCCATCTATGAAAGTCATAAGATCAGATCCTATTGATTTAGGAAGATGACTAATGATATTACAAGCCTAAATATATAAGTATAGTCATTTAAAATTACTTTAACTAATAATATATTTATTTAAGAGATCTTGGCTTAATAGTTAACTGATAATGACCAGAAATATTATGTATGTATGTTCAATTGAGAAATAACTGTATGCAATGAATATTAATGAAAATTCAAGAAATTACTTATGGAAAACGTGAAATAGAGGAGTCTCAGGGTACAATCCAATGTTTATATGAGGTGATCGAATTGAAAGGCACTGGGAAAAAGATGATCTTTGATAGGTATGTATATTTCATAAAAGGTGTCTCAAACATGAATAAAATTTAATAAAGAGAAGTGTATAAGCATCAAGGAGTAGGAAGTTGATGCAAGAAAATCATAGCTTCAAAGATGTCAATTTTGCATTTTGATCATAAAGCATTAAAATATGATCAAATTTGGGTATTAGTGTGTGTGAAGAGACATTTCAAGGTCAATATCATGTGTATGAGATCATATGGGGTCCTTAAAATTCATAGGTTGAGTCTTAAATGGGTTTGGAGTTTTCCTTCCAAAAACAAGAATTTGAAAATTCAAAATGGTGCAATAGAGTCTAAAAAGCCATCTTTGTGTTTGAAGTATTAAGAGTGAAAATGTGGTTAGGAGCAAGTGGGGGGAGGGGGGGTGGGGTGTCGTGGGGTTCATCATTTAAGTCTTGAGTAGGATTTTGAATACATTTTCATGTTTTTATTTTGAGTTAAATCTTATGCATAAGTGTAAAAGCATACTTGAACACTAAGGTAGTTATGAATACAAGAAGTTAGTGTAACCAACTAGGAGATCCTATGTTGAAAAGGAAAAAGAAGAGTCATTTTGAAAGAGAGTGGGAATAGCAGAGGATGAGTGAGAGAGGAGAAGAAGCTCTGAGAAGTAAAAATATAGGGGGCAATGGAAAAAGTTGATATACCTCTTAATGAGGATTGGCAAGCCCTCTCATGGACTAATTTTTTTAGTCAAAATTGACAATATGAATAAATGAGAATCTTTTGTTGTTGATGATTAAATTCCCTAAGTTCATAATATTCTCTTGATTTGATATGGATTGAATAATTCCTTTTATTTATAGGTCTAGACATTTTGGCAAACATTACAGGGTAAAAACTTGAAAGGAAGCTGATAGTCTCATTGAGATGAGAAACACTTGCATTTGGATAATTTGAATATATTTGGAGAGTTTGAATAATGACCTTATCCCATTAAATAGTTCCTATAACTTTTATGTGTTATTAATGGCATTTGAGAGTGTATAAATGGAGAGTAACAACTTAGTGTTAGTGAAGGTTTGTATACTATTGATTGATTAACAAAGTTGTTAAATGAAGTTTAGTAGATGGATATTGAGATTTTCATTATCTTGAGTGTTGATTAAATATTTTTATTAAAGCTTGAGGAATATTGGAGATAAACCAAATGAGGAATATGTAACAGAGATAACCCTATCTTAAAGTTAAAGTCTTTGCACTATCTTGTAACAAGAAAGAGAGAGTTTTGTATGAGACCAAGAGGTAGGTTATTAGATAGGAATAATGTGAGTAAGGTGAAAGTGTAATAAGTACGGAGATAAATTTAAAAACCTAAGTTAAGTAAGAGTGTTTTAAAACTTTTTGAACCATGTCGGTGTCTTAATTACCCTATTCTCAATCAAAGAGAACCTATTTAATGTGGTCTAGAGAAGTGAAGGAAATGAGAATAATTATTTTTAGAGTGGTAACTTGAATTATTAAGTTAGTCCTTATATTTATAAGTTAAAATATCATCATAAACTCTATAATATTTTTGATATTTGTTCACAAACTCAGTTCCCTATTGGATATATAGTCAATGTGTAAGGGAAGCAAAGCCTAAACATTGATATTATTATAAAGTAACATTGATATCCATGATTCTAGGAAGGTGAAATTATAATAAAATGAAGTTTTTAAACCCTTAATTAGGTACTATAAACTTGAATATCACTTGTTTCATAAGGTTATTGCTAACAGGCCTATAGACTACCTGAATGTGTGTAATCAAGTAAAAGGAGGGAAAAGCCCTTAAATAGAAGTTGATGATAATGATTTCAATAGTGGTAAGCATTTCAATAGGTGAAATAAAGGTTTATTATTTGGTATAGTCCTTTAATAATTATCAAATAAATCCATGGACACTTAAACCTTTATTGTCATAGTCTTGAAAAGGGATAAAGAGACCTGTATTTCCATGCATAGGTGAGTAATCAAGGTCAAAAGAGGTGTCTATCTTATATTAAAAGTTTAATAATATAAAAATAGAACTTTTTGTATTGGATTGACTTCTTCAATCATCAGGAAACTCAAAATATTGAATTTTGAATGGCCTTGGCTTTGTGCAGGGCTAAGCAACCCAAAAACTAGGGTTATGCTTGTAAAAAGGGTTTCAACCATCATAATTGAATTAAATTTTGTAATATATTAAATTTAAAGGTCTTATAAAGTAATATATTAGTTTCAGACCTATACAGATAGTTTTATAGGGATTTTGACCATGATGGCAAGAGATAGACCTAATTACGCCTAAAAGAAGGGTATTTTTTAGAGGAAGTGTCATTTAGAGGATGAGCCAAAAAAATGAAATTTTATCTGCATATTATATAACACAAGGGAAGATATAAATACGTTTATTCCTTGGGAAGAGTGTGTGAATATGGGAAATTAAGTGGAAACCACATGAATAAGGCTACTAACCTAGACAAGCCTAGTAAAGCATTATACCAAAAGGTGTTGATTGAGAGTTTGAGTTTGTTGAGTGTATAAATGGGTGGAATAGATATAATAAACACATTTAAATCTATATTTTATATCATATTTATCCTTTGACACTCAAAATAATTTTTTTTCATTTAAACCTAAGAAGATGCCTAAGTCACCTAGTGAAGGAGCGGAGCTTATTTGTCAAAAGAATGATTGTAATGAGGTATGAATTAAGTTTTGAGAGATTTCACAAGCTTAATAACATCAATATATCACTAATATACAATCAAAAAATGATATACCATGGAGAACATAAAGCACAATGAATTAAAATAGGAAACTATTGCCAAATAAATAAAATTTTGAACATGTGCATGTGACCAATTGGATTTTAAAGTAGATTATGATGAAAGAGAGGAATTCTCCCTAATGCCTCTACATAATTTGGTATCAGATAAATGAAAGCTATGCTTGGGTTAAATTGTGTTTTAAATTCTTTATATTTTTTTGATTTTGAGAAGAATGCAAAATGCCATGAGAAAGGCATGAAAGATAACCTTACAGGGTATTGGGAGAAGAAGGTTCTAGGTTTGATCTGATCAGATCAGCATATAAGAATAAAATGTTGATAAAGAGAAGAGAATATGTATCCCCAAAGTCCTTTGATAATGACAATAAACTAGTCAAGGAAGGACTAGAAAAGAGAGAGGAATAGAAAGCATTGAAGCTCCAAGAAAGAAAAGGAAGAAGGAAGACTCCAAAAGAGAGTCAAGAGAGTTATGAAGAGATCCTAGAGAGAGGACTCAAGAAGAGGAAATACCCACAATAGGTCTAAGAATAAATATTTATAGACTTGAAAAGATAAAGGTCTAAATAGGCCAAGAAAACAAAATGAATGGAGGATATGGATATAAAAAAAGAAATAGAAGACATAAGAAGAGAGTTGGGGTAGAGATTTTAGAGGATTGATCTCATAGTGAAACTAATAAGATAATAAGAAATCTAATGGAGTGGTTATATTATGAGGAAAAAGGTGAAGTGGCCCATAAAGTCACTCATGAGAAGAAAAAGGCACAAGAAGAGTATCATGAAGAATGAGAAGATAGAGAAGGAAGACCAAAGAGGCATGAGAAAGAAGATGTATCCAAGTGAGCAACAAGAAAGAGAGGTATTGAAGAGATTTCTCATTAAGGAGAACAAGAAAGAGAAAGAAGTGCCAAGAAAAGCACAAGAAGGTGAAGAAAATAAGAGAAGGTAGACAATGCCTATACTAAAGGCATTCAAAGAGACTATATGATCTCTAGTTTTGTATGATAACGTTGATTTTGATTTTGTGTTTACATGTGTGAATAAAAAAGTGGTGAAGGCCAAGCATGAGGCCTCAAAGATGATGAAGAATTGGCCAAAAATAATACCCATCAAGTGGCAATAATATGAAAAAATGAAATAAAATCTTGAAGGAGGAAAAAAGATAAAGATTGAAAGCATTCAATATGATGAAAATGAAGATAATGAAGCATATTATGATGCATTTCCATGCATAATAACTAAAACAAAGGAGATGGTATACCAAGAAGACAAAAAGGTCACCCAAGAAGACTTGAAAGAAATTCATGAAGACATAGATGAAGACATGAGCTTTTAATAGTTTCCATTGGAAGTAAATGAGAATTTGAATGTTGAATTAAATTTCATAAATGAATAATGCAAAGCTAATATGAAAATTAAGGAAAGATATGGTAGGTTACAGCATTGAAGAAAAGAGTAAGGGTGTGGATATGTATGGACTAAGTGGTTGAAACAAGTAAGTGAAGAGAATAAATTGGATAACCTGAATAAAGAGGTAAAACAAATAAAGAGTATAGGTGGAAAATAAGAACAAATATGGAAACAAAAGGCAAATGGAAAGGAACATAAATTTGTCATAATAGAGAATACAAGCATGTGGACATGAGAGTGATTCAAAGAGAGGAAAGTGGAAACCCAAGAAGATACAAGGCAGTAGGTGGGTTCTAAAAATCATAATAAAAACATAAGAGAGGAAAGATACAAGTGTACTTCAAGTAATCATGAAGGTTAAAGAAGTTGACAAGACTCTAAATCAAACAAATAAGATGGTGCATGCAAACCAAGTGATTTAGATGAAGTTACAACCATGTATGCAAAAAAATGAATGTATGAATGAAGATAAATGTTTGATAGATATGTTTTCCAATGTTTTTTATGATGAAATACTTGAATTTGAATCTAATAAGGAAGATATTTTGTACATGGAAACTATTACACTATTAACTGAGGGTGTAGCATGGCAAGATAAAGAAGAAACGCCTCAAAGTGTGACTGAGAAGCATGACGTATACAAATATGATCCAATATGACTCTAAAAAATTAAGGAGCCTAAGTAAAAGTCAAACAAGAAGTTTCATAAGATAATGATGAACAAGATAGACAAAGGTTTGATAAAGATTTTGAAAAGTTGGATGCATGCAAGTTGCTAGAAGAGATGAGAATGTTAGAGGACATGTTAAGTCCATCTAATAAGATGAGAATAGGTGAGGTAAAATAGGTAATGGTCAAATATTAACTCCAATAAAACTCAAGAGAGGAGCAATAAGGGAAAGCATAAGAAGTTAAGCAAAAATATAAGTAAGCAATCAAAGAAATGAAGTATGCACAAGTACACAAGGTGAGGTACTCATTGGATCAAGGTAAAAATAAGTTTTAATTTTCCAAATATACATATGGTAGGTTAAATATAAGTCAAATAATAATTTATTATGATGAGGATGAGTGGAACAAGAAATTTCACTTACAAAGTGAGCAAGATAATGGGAAAAGGTCTCAAAATGAGGAGAAGTTGGAAGAAGAGGTGTCAAAAGGAAGTATAACTGAAAAATATATATATTAGCATGAAAGAAAGGTTAAAAGATCCTCATTAAGAAGATGTTAGCAGGAACAAGAACCAAAGTCCACTAGATAATCAAGAATCAAGTGAAAACAATAAAGGAAAAGGACAAGAAAGAAGCATAATCAGGATGAATAGATATCAATTGAGTGAAACTAAGCATTATGGAGATAAAAAATACTTGGAACAAGTGTAAGATGCATCATACAAGGATATATATCAGTTGGAATACTTCATAGAGTTGGAAGGTGCATGGAGACAAAGACTAGACAAAGCCACAAGGGAGAAATGTAAGAGTTTGTCAAGCAAGGAGCAAAATCACAAAAGTAATAAGATTTTGATCATGAAGGACGCATATATATGGAATTGTAAATCAAGGAATAAATAAGATGGCTCAATTTTTCTCCCTCTTAGGAGTATGATGTAGGAGCATCATAGTTTCAAAGACATCAATTTTGCATTTTGATCATAAGGAGTCAAAAGATGGTCAAAGTTGGGTGTTACTTTTTGTGAAGAGACCTTTTCAGTTCAATTTCATGTGTATGAGATCATATGGGTTCCCTAGAAGTCATAGGTTGAGTTTTGAATGGATTTGGAGTTTTTCCCTCTAAAAACAAGAATTTGAAAATTTAAAATGGTGCAATAGAGTTTAAGAAGCCATTTTGTGTGTTTGAAGTATTAAGAGTGCAAATATGGTTTAGGGGGATTCATTTAAGTCTTGAGTAGGATTTTGAATGCATTTTCATGTTTTTATTTTTAGACAAATATTATGCATAAGTGTAAAATCATACTTGAACATTGAGGTAGTTATGAATACAAGAAGTTAGTGTAACCAACTAGGTGATCCTACATTGAAAAGGAAAAAAGAAGAGTCATTTTGAAAGAGAGATAGAATAGGAGAGGATGAGTGAGAGTGGATTAAAATATCCAAGAAGTAGAAAGATAAGGACCAATGGAAAAATTTGATATACCTTTCAATGAGGATTGACAAGTCCTCTCATGGATGGAATTTTGTAGTCAAAATTGATAATATGAATAAATGAGAAGCTTTTGTTGTTGATGATTAAATTTTTTACGTTAATAATGTTGTCTTGATTTGATATGGATTGAATAGTTCCTTGTATTTATAGGTATAAACATTGTGGCAAACATTATAGGGTTAAAACCTGAAAAGAAGCTGATAGTCTCATTAAGATGAGAAACATTTGAATTTGGAGAAGTTGAATATACTAGGAGAGTTTGAACAATGACCTTGGACTAGTAACTAGTTCTTATAAATTTTATGTGTTATTAATGGCATTTGAGAATGTATAAATTGGGAGTAACAACTCATTGTTAGTGAAGGTTTGTATACTATTGATTGATCAACATAGTTGATAAATGAAGTTTAGTAGATGGACATTGAGAGTTTCAATATCTTGAGTGTTGATTGAATATTTTGATTAAGGCTTGAGGAGTCTTGGAGATAACTATAATGAGGAATATGTAATAGAGATGAAAAATACTAATTCCACTTGATATAATAAATCATATCTTACCATTGAAATATTTTCACTATCTTGTAAAGAGAAAGAGAGAGAGTTTTGTATGAGACCAAGAGGTAGGTTATTAGATAGGAAGAATTTGAGTAAGGTGAAAGAGTAATAATTATGAAGAAAAAGCTCAAAACTTGAGATAAGTAAGAGTGTTTTAAAACTTTTTGAACCTTGTAGGTGTCTTAATTACCTTTTTCTCAATAAAAGATAACCTATTTAATGTGGTCTAGAGAAGTGAAAGAAATAAGAATCAATTTTTTGAGAGTGGGAACTTGATTTGGTAAGTTGTTCCTCAAAGAGATAAGTGAAAATATCATCATAAACTCTATAAGATTTATGATATTTATTCACAAACTCAATTCCCTATTGGATATATAGTCAATGCGTAAGGAAAGCCTAGAAAGATGTTTATTTCTTAGGAATAATGTTTGAATATGGTGAGTTAAGTGGAAGCTATAGGAATAGGGATACTAACCTAAACAAGCCTAGTGAATAATTATGCCAAAAGGTGTTGATTGAGAGTCTGAGTTTGTTGAGGGGATGAAGGGGGTGGAAAAAATAAAATAAACACCTTTAAGGCTATATTTAATAGGATATTGAGCCTTTTACCCTCAAAACAAGATTTGGTCATTTGAACTTAAGAAGATGCCTAAGTCACCTAGTAAAGGAGTAGAGCTTGTTTGTCAAAAGAATGATTGCAATGAGGTATTAATTAAGTTGTGAGAGATTTGACAAGATTAATAACATCAAGATAACACTAATAAATAAATAAAGGGACAAACCAAAGAAACCATAAAACACAAAAAATGAAGAGAGAAAACTATTGCCAAACAAGGAAAATCTTGAACATGTGCATGGGACTAGTTGGATTGCAAAGTAGATTATGATGCAAGAGAGGACTTATCCCTAGTGCCTCTAAATTAGGATTTTTATAGATCTGAGTTTTGGACAAAAGAAACAAAGGTTAATTTTAGTGTAGGTAGAACTGAATATGAAGTGGATAGGGGCTTAGAAAGGTGTGTATACTAGATTAAGAGGTCTGAAACCATAAATTGATCTATTGAACCCTAAAACAAAAGTTGTATAGTGAATTAATTAACCAAATGGGCCTTTGAAAAGAAAGTGAATGGTCATATTATATAAATATAGATAATGTTTGACAAAGTGAGATTATTTTTATAGCCCTCTGCATCATTTTGGTATCAGAGTGAGCAAGATTCTATGGAGAAGATTTGCATGAAGAAAAGGTACAATTTACTTTATTTTCATTTTGTGAATTTGATCAATTTATTTAAATTATGTTGAATATTATTTGAAGAGACTACTCAAGAAGATTGCAAGTGAATGAGAGAGGTTGTTTAGGTAGATTGATATCCAAGAAAGGCTTGAGGAGAGAGAAAGAGTTAAATAAGCTCATTAATCCAAGGAGATAGCTTGGATGAGGATGGAACAAGGTGAAAAAGACTTACTTGAAACAATACAACTACCCAATATAAAGGAAAAAAAAGAGAATAAGAAAGAGGTGAGATACTTTCAAATGAGTAGGTATAAATATTGTTTTCAAGTTTGTCAAATAATTTGTCATGCATACAAAATGAGGAAATTTTAGACTATTTTATTGAAAAAGTGAGCATGTTGAGGGCACTGGACATGGAGATAGAAGTCATTGATTACATAAAAAGACAAAAATAGGATAAAAAGGTTTTATAGGTTTATAATTTTGAAGGAGATAAGAGGAAACAAGTAACAACATAACACACAACAAAATGAAGCATATCCTAATCT
This sequence comes from Torreya grandis, assembly GCA_037957365.1. Taxonomy (NCBI): domain Eukaryota; kingdom Viridiplantae; phylum Streptophyta; class Pinopsida; order Cupressales; family Taxaceae; genus Torreya; species Torreya grandis. The sequence goes on from JARHVA010002811.1 coordinate 1,881,710, forward strand.
TGAAGATAAGATTGTTTGGCATGACGAGCCTAACGGGCAATTTATAGTTTCTACCATCTTTACTTCAAAGGGAAATGGTAACCAACCACTGTGGACACAGGCCTAGATCAAGGGACTCATCCCTAAAATCAAAATCTTCTTCTGGACCCTTCTCCAAAACAAAATCTTGACTCTTGATGACTTACAGAAAAGAGGAATAAATATAGTGAATAGGTGTATTCTTTACAAAAAAGGTTTTAAAGATAGAGATCACTTGTTTGTGAACTACTCCTTTACGCAGCTAGTTTGGAAAGAAATCCTCAATCTTTGGGGTATTGCTTAGGTTCAACATAAAAGTGTGGAACTATCTTTTAAAAGTTGGTACTGTCCCTCTAAGAATCCTGATGTTCTTTGTTTATGGAAACTAACTCTTCCCCATATTTGGTGGGGAATATGGAAAGAAATAAATAACTGTATATTCAGAAGTAAAGAACTTCTAGGATGGGTAGTGGGGCAAACATCATTAGAGATATCAAGGAGAATTTTTCATTGCAAAGGGATCCTAATCCTACCTTTTAAATTGATAATCCTTTAAGATCACAAAAGTCTAATGTAAAAAATGAAAATCCTAGACTTGGTGTAACTTGGAATGTCCCCCCTCATGGATGGATCAAAGGGAACTTTGATGGAGTTGTTAAAGGGAACTCAGGGAATGCAGGATGTGGAGGAGTCTTGAGAAACCATATGGGAAACGTAATCAATGTTATTGCAATTCCCATTGGTAAGTCAAACTAACATATTGCTGAAGCTTGTGCTGCCCTCCAAACCATTAAGCTAGCAGTTGAATCGGGATACTCTAAGTTATGGTTGGAAGGGGACTCCTTGAATATCATAAATATCTTAAACAATAAAAATTCTGTCTCATGGTCAATTGAGGCTATGATAATGGAAATGAAAACTTTAATTAAAAAATTTGAGAAAGTCACTATTACCCATACTTATCGTGAAGTAAACGGAGTTGCTGATTAGCTAGCAAATTATGCAGTTTGAGCAGGACACAAGGTGAGCTGGCAGGAGACATTAAACAAGAACGTGGATCTTAGAGCGCTCATTCATCATAATGCAATTCATGCTAAGGAGGGAGAGATCAAATTGGAATAAAAAACTAATGATTTGGGGGAGTGGATCCACAGAGGAAGATATACACTCATTAAATAGAAATGTTTTAGAGTACACGAGGAGGACTCAAAACATGCCAAAATATAGGCGAGTTCTGGTCCAAATTGGTAATAGTCAGGTTCTTTGTTTAGCTGACAGGGCTCAGGCGGTAAAGGAGATACGTATGGCTCATAATAGGAAAGGAGAACCAAGGAAACAGGAACCCAAATATTGTGAAGAGTGGAAAGCAAAAGAAGATGTCTGGAAGATACTGCAAAGAGGAAAGGTTGTGAGTTACATGGAACGGCTTCATGGCTCAAAACCCCATATCACAACGACATTTTTCAAAAACTAGACTGATGATAGGGTTACCTTGCATGGCATTACGGTGATTCTCACTGAGGAATTCATAGCAGAGGTGATGGGACTTCTAATGGAGGGAATAAAATTTTCAAAGAAAACAAGCATTTCCAATGAGGCTTTCTGCAAATTCCCTAAAATGGATGCTGAGGAGCAACAGCTAGAAAAAAGTGGAGATTTTTTTGAATAGGAGCAGATTAAGGGCATCTAGAGGGACGTCTTATGATGTATCCATGAGTACTTCATACTTGATGGAAGAGTCCACAAATTTCACTTTGTATTCCTCAATCACTTCAGACACAAAGTAAGAATCTCCTTTCCTTTTTATCTGCATTTTTCTTTGCTCCAAAGTCTGTTCGCTCATAGGAAAAAGGAATCTCGTCCCATCCTACATGAGGGGTTAATTCTTATTATTGAAGGGCATTGTAAGAATAAGGCCATTGTAAAGAATCCTTATTCGGGAAAATACAAGGACCTTAGGAGTAATAAGAAAGAAATAGTAAAAGGGAATGAAAAAGCTAAATTCAAACTCCCAAGCACCAATAACCAGACTGCTGATGAGGAAATAGAGTGAGAAAGTTCTAAAAACACTGGGGAGGAGAGTCTGGAGGGAGAAGGAGGAACAGAAAGTGGGCATTCAAGTTCCAGTGAGGAAGAAGAAGTGCAAGATAAGAATGAGAAAGAAGGATTCATGATAGAGGAAAAGTCTGAAGACAGTAACCATGAGTTTAAGGAAAACTAGCAAGTGTTTGAGGAAATGGATAAAGATTTAGATGATCCTGCTGTGGACCCTAATCCGATTAATGAGAAGGAAAATCTAGTTCAGGTTGCTAACCAAATATTGGAAATGGGAGCTCAAGTAAAGGAAGTAAGTAACAAAAATGTAAGCCCTGCTGAAATAAAGGAACAAAAACGAATGGAAATAGAGGATTACATTGAAGAAGGTGGAAGCAGTCCTAAAAAGAACATAGAAGATTGGAGTGACAAAAGGTAGAATGACAAACCTATTAGATTGGCCAATTGTAAAGCTGATGCTACCCTTTAATTCAATTTACGGATGTATAAGGAGATTATGGAAATCAATAGGAAAATGGAAATAATGGAGGGTAAACAGGAGGCAGTTTGGAATAAAATCAATAACATGGAAAAGCAGATGAGGGATATTCCCATAAAACTCAAAGAGTATGAGAACAACCTAAGGGAACTCATAAAGGAAAGTAGAATAAAGATGGAGGAGGTAACCTCTAGCATTTGTGCTACCACGGTAAACATTGGCAAAAGAGCAAATGAGGAAATCAAAACTTTGGAGGGGCCTATCAAGAGAACTAGACAAAGCTCAAGAAAGAAAGCAATGCAAGTGGGATCTATGCAGGTGACTGCTGCCATCCAGGACACTGTTGTGAAAGGTAAGGAAGCAATGAAGATGATATTGGAACTAGAAGAATAGTTCTTGGTTCTTTTAGTTGGTTCTACTAGTTGGTTGTGTGTTTTTTGGTCTTGGTACCTGGTTTTTTAAACTTTGACTATGGATTTTATAGGTCTCTATAAAACCTGGGGGCTATCTTGTTCATTTGGTAGATTCCAGTCTATGTATGTTGGTTTTGTTACTTCGATGAAGTAGGCTTTAGGCTTGCCTGTGGACGTTTTTGTTTAATCTTTCTCCTCTTGTTAAGGGTTTCGGGGTCCCTTCAAAACCTATTTTTACCTTAATCTAAAACAAAATGAAGCATAAAGAGAATAACCAAGGGCAAGTAAAAGGAAGATTTCCAAGAAGGCAAGAAGAAGATTATTTTTGTTAACTTGTGTGTTTCATGTGTAGGATGGGTGTAGGAGAAGAAGATAATTATAAATATGATCAAGTGGAAGATCAAATTGAAATATAATGACCTCAAAGGAGAGAGTAAGAGAAAGAATAATCAAGGAGGAGCCAATATAGGCAAGCACCACAAAGGTCTATGTCTCACAGCTAGACCTTGGGATCCAAGAGAAGATTTTAATGTACAAAGGGTGATGTAAAGAATATAAAATACTAAAAAAAATTATAAATTTTAAGGAAATTTTTCATTCTCTCCTTGGTAGTATGATGCAGGAAAATCACTACCTCCTTTGTAAATACTAGTATAGTTCATGTTTTGGAGTCTTATTAAGTTACCATGGTATTTAGGGGTCTTAAGAGAGTTTAGTATGTTTTACACATTTTATAATTTAATTTAGGATTAAATTCCTAAATCATGTTAGTGATAACATAAACCTTTCTTGGTACATTGGAGTAAAATGAGGTAGTTAGTTATGAGTCTATTAGCATAAATAGTGGGTTTTGGTGTATAGTAGGTAAGTCATTAAATATAGGAAAATAGAATTAGGGAGTGGAATCAAAGATGAAATGGTGATCAAACCCCAAGGTAAATAAGAAATATTTTTTAATTTTTTAATTCATTTGCAAACCTTGTTCTATCCCATTATTTTATGTTTGGAAATTGGATTCAAGTCCATGTATGTAATGTTGGGATATATGTAATTAATGTCAAATTTTTAGATCTAATACATTAAGAAGAATCACATGCTATGGTTGAGAGGGAGAATACATAGTATTTTATGAGTTAAAATAACTTTTATTTCATTATTTTGTAATTTGTGTTTATATCTATATACCCTATGTAAAATGTTCTTAAATAGCAAAAGTGATTGTGCATTCGAAGAAGTAAAGTCTATGAATCTAACATGAGGTAGGATAGATATTGATTGAAGATTTAGTATTAAACATGTTTTAACATTTTTTAGAATGTTTAATGTCCTATTGTAAATATAAATTTTTTTAATGTGTTATCAAGTGATTGTGTCTAAGTTTTAGCATACTAAGTACAAGTTGAGACCCTATGCATATCCACTGAGGGAAGACTGAGTTGAAAGTTTTTTTCAATGAGATGTTTAAAGGATTAGTAAGATTTAGTTCATTATGATTGAGGATATTATTATTAAATTTTAAACTATTTGATCATACATTACATTTGTAACATATTCTAACCTGATAGTAGACCAAACATCCCATTGACTATGAGGAAGAAGTTATAAGAACCCTGTGAACAAGTAGTATATTGAAAAGATAGGTAGAATGAAATTTTGTTAAGGTTTTAAAATGTTTAGTATGTGAATATAGACCAAAAACAACATTTACAATCAGTATGAAAGTATGTTGGTAGTGCTAAAGTGAAAACAAAATCTTCTTGGGTTATTCAAACATGTGCTTGTATACATAGTAATCCAAAAATTAAAGAATCCATCTATGGGAGCTACAAGATCAGGTTATATTGACTTAGGAAGATGAATAATGATATTATAGACCTAAATATATAATTACATTCATTTAAAATTTCCCTTTAGCTAATAATATCTCCATTTGAGAGCTCTCAAGCTTAACAGTTAATCGATAATGATATGAAATATTGTGTATGTATGTTCTATTGTGCAGTAATTGTATACATGAAATATTAAGAAAATTCAAGAAATTAATTATGGATAACATGTAATAGAGGCATTTCAAGGTGAAATATAATTTATAGATGACATGATCAAATTGAAAATCACTTGGAAGAAGATGGTCTTTAACAGGTATGTAGATTTCATGGAAGGTGTATCAAATATGAATAAAGTGTAATAAAGAGAAGTCTGAAAGCATAAAGGAGTAATAAGTTGCATATATATTAGTGTTTGGACAAAATATACAAATTATAAGTTTACAAAAGGCTAAGTTTAGTGTAGGCAGAAATGAGTATGAAGTGGATAGGGGTTTCAAAAGGTGTGTATAATGGATTAAGAGGTCTAAAACCATAAATTGATCCATTGAACCCTAAAACAAAAGTTATATAGTGAATGAATGAACCAAATTATATTTTTACAAGAAAGTGAATATTGGTATAAGATAAAGATAGATAAATTTTGACAAAGTGATATTGTTTACATAACCCTTTGCATCAATATGTTCCCCATTCTTCATAACCCCTTATAGAGTCATCAAACTATTGTGAAGATTGGGTACTTGAATGAGAAATTAGGTTATAACTATGAATATATTTTTAATGTATGATACCTCATTACCTATTTTACTATCCTACCATACTCTAATGGACCTTACATCTATTGTGAGGAAACCTATGGATTTTGAGCTTCAACTAAGATAGGAGATATGCTTGATAATAATCACATATTTTAGTGTGTATTTGGCTTTTGAATGTTTGTTTTTACATTTTTATCATTGCATTTTTTTAATGATTTGGAATTTTGAATTTAATGGATCTTATATATTCCTCCTTTATATGGATTTGGAAAACCAAAAATGGATGTTAAAAATTACTATCACTAGATAACTTACACTTAGTGGCTAGGAAAAATAATTTAAAGAGCATGGTGTCTAAAACTTGTACTTGAACATTAGATAAGAGTGTTATTTTGAAACTTAAATTGTTTTACCCATAGTGGAATGGGAAAGGGGAGAGGATGGAAGTGAACATGGAATTATTGAGTTACCTCAATTCATAAAAAATGTGTAGTTTAAATATAGTACAATGGCATGTAAGTATGAGTCATCATCATAACGAATAGTGTGATTATAAAAATGAGAATAATTTGTTAGAATTATTACCAAAAAATAATATGACTAATTATAAGATTATGAAGACACAAATCTCAACCATTTCCTCATTTTTCATGGAAGACAACTGGTTTAGCTTGAAAACAAAATTAATTTAAAAAATGTGGGTTTCTGAGGAAGGCTGAGTCTTATCTAAGGTATTGCACTGCAACTCAAAAAAAGAAAACAAAATAGGTTTAAGGATGAATTATATTTATATTAAAATAATATTATTTTTTGAGGAAGGCCTGGTCCTATCCATGGTCTTATAGTGAAACCCCCAAAATGAAAACCAAGGAGATGTACAAAGTAATTAAATATGTAAAGTTAAAAACTAATGACTCAAAAGATACTTGAAGGTTAACTGACAGATGAAAAAGAGACAAAAATATATTCATGATGACTATTGGGTCCTATCTATGGTCTTCTGATGTAACTCATGAATTTATATATAAAGTAATTTAGATATACCATAGGACCAATGATAGGAACTAAGGCTTATGAAATTGGTGCAATGTTATACTTTGGGAAGCTTTGAAAACCTATACGAAGTGTTAGCACTATAATATATATATATATATATATATATATATATATATATATATAAACATATAAGATAATAATAATATTACAAATGTTAATTTAAACAAAATATTTATTTAAAAATTGAGCATTAGAGATTTCTTTGAAAATATGTCTTCTGTTAGTTTGTAATTTTTAAGTACTAGGACCAAGAATGTCTTTAACCAAGTAGGGACCCCACCATTTTTAGTATAATTACCTTCTTTATCATGGGTATAATATAATGTTAGGACTAAGTCACCAACATTATAGGTATGAGATATGACCTTTTTATTATGTTTTTTGGAAATTTGGGCTTTATATTTTTGGTTATGTTGTAAAGCACCCATACAATGCTCATCAAGAAGGTCTAAATCATGTAGATGGGCTTCATGAAGTTATTCATAATGGATAATGCCATGAAGGAAGATACATAAGGATGGTGGCTCATATTCTAAAGGTAAGATAGAATCATAATTGTATACTAAAGAAAATGGTGTTTCCCTAATAGTGGTGCAAATGATAGTGTGATAATCCTAAAGTATAGGATAAATTTTTAAATGCCAGTAAGAATGGGAATCTCAAATTGTATTTCATTAAAAAAATTAAGAATTTTTTTAGTGGCCTCTACTTGGACATTTCAATAAGCATGGTAAGGCATAGAAAATTTATTTGTGTTTTTGAATTTAACACATAATTATTTCACATCCTTATTCCTGAAATTCCCACTATTATTACAAATAATGGTGTTGGGAATTCCAAAGTGACAAATTATTTGATTAAATATAAATTTGGATATAGTGATACCCATGAAATTAAAAATAGTCATATCTTCAACCCACTTAATGAAATACTATGTGGTCATGATGATGAAGATAAATTATATTAGTATAAATGGTATTAATGTTAGTAGGATAAGTGTGATGATCAATAAATTGTATGGTGTTTTAATACCATAGGAGTTTTTTTATAGTTATAGCCTCAACGTGGCATATGAGAGAATAATTTTTAGTTGGTAATAAAGATATTTATTTGCATATATGGATTAGAAATTTGGTATCATGAAGATCTTGATTAGGATGAAAAGGAGATGTAGATGAAACAAATGAGTTATCTATGCCATTCTACTCTCATGGAGTTGGTTTTATAATGAATTATTTAAATTCTTGAGTAAGAGTGGTGGAAATTTTATGATAAGAAATGATATTTTTGCTCTTGTATTGGTAGTCACCATTGACTTGATGATAGGTGAGATGTAAATAACCTAAAGCATGTAGGTAAGGGATGTTTAAATCAATTTTAGATTGTAAGCCTAAGATGAGAGCTTCATAATAAGCCATATTTTTAGTAGAATCAAAGGTTAAATAGAAATCAAGAGGTATGATTTTTATGTGAGGATAAGACACATGTTGCCCTATCCCTTTAAAGACATTTATCACCATCAAAATGAAGTGTTTAGGTATCTTCATGTATGTCATTATAACTTCAAGTAGTTATACAATGATGATATTGGGTTTTATTTTATGAATGTAAAGGTTTAGTTCATCAAGATTATTTTACTCAAGGTCAACTATAAAATTTTGAAAATAATATTTGAGTGAAATGTCCTAATTAAGACCTTTGATGTATAATATTTTTTCATCAATAAGAGTATATTTAAGATGGTTTATGGCTATTATAGGAATGGTAGCAAGTTGGTCATTAATTACTTGACCTTTAACTTATTTTTGTGTAATGATTAATAAGTCAAATTCTATGTAAGAACCATCTATTTACCAATTTTATCACTAGGTAATAAAGCTTTTGATAATAAATAACGAATAGGATTAGAATAGATGACGACATAAGTTGTTTGATAAATCATGTAGTGATGACATTTTTTAGTTTCAAAATAAATGGTGAAACAGTCACATTTGACTTTGGTATAGTGTGTCTCATAGTCTAATAAAGCATGATTGATATAATATATGAAATATTCATGACCTATTTCATTTTTTAAGGTAAACATTTCACCAAGTAATATGGGGGTAGAGGAAGTGCACATGATGAAAGATTAATCATTGGAATGAGGTTGAAGAGTGGGAGGATGCAAGAGTGATTATTTCATGTTGTCGAATGGGTTTTGACATATATCAGTCTGTTTGAAAGGTAGATATTTCTTAAGGAGAGATCTAATTGAATAAATATAGTAAGCCATCTCCATAATGAATCTTAAGATTACACCTAGTTTACCAAAGTATATTTGTATATTTAGAATAGATCAAGAAATAGGCATGTTGATGATAGCTTTGATTTTAGCTATATTGAAATCAATTCATCTATTTGATACTATAAAACCTAAGAGTTTCATATAGGTGACACCAAAAACACATTTTTAAGGATTGAGTCTAACTTTTTAATTAATGAGATGATCAAAGATAATAGTTAGATCATTAAGATGATTTTAATAATTCTTGGATTTGTCAATAAGGTAATATTCATAAGCTTCAAAAAATTTATGAATAAGATCATGAAATATATGAGTCATTTCATGTTGATAAGTAGCAACAACATTTTAAAGGCCAAAAGTCATTTTGATGTAGCAATAAGTTTCCTAATATGTTGCAAATGTGGTTTTATGTGGATTTTTAAGAGTGATGTGAATTTTATTATATGCCAAGAAGCCATCCATAAGAGATAGCATATCATATCCAATGGTGGAGTCCATGATGGTATAAATTTATGGTAAAGAAAATGTTATGCCCTTAACCTATAGTGCATCTAGGGAGTGTCCTACTTATGGCTTACATACTTTCATATTATCTTAATGCATTTCTAAATGTTCTTAGTATGGTTGGCCTATAAAATGACCATGGATAAGTAGAGTATATATAGATGGTAGTGGTTAGTATTTTATCTTCATATTTTGAATTTTATTCTTATTACATTGTTATGGAGGTTACCTGCTCAAAGTGTCTTAGTCTTATATTCAAGTATTTTTATCTTTTTCCAATTATTATTGTGGATATATTTATTATGTTCTTAATTCTATGATATATAATTATATTGTTATGAATCATCCAATAAATTCATTACAAGTGGTATCAGAGCTTTAATTTGGGGAAATTTTTGTGGGATAGTTTTTTAGATCTTAATCCTAAGCACTTGAAGGTCAAAAAAATATAAATTGTGATCCATGATGAATCTATTTTTTATCATTGTAGTTCTATTCATTATTTTTTTATAAAAAAACAAAAACATACCAGTAAAAAAAGTTTGGGAATTTTTTACCTTGTGTAAATCAGCAATCATTAGGTTCATCTCTACAAGATGATCACAATGGTATCTTATACCAGTACACTTTTTTAGGATAAAATGTTTCACTCCTATATACATTAACAGTCATTGGATTCATCTTGGTGAGGTGATAAAAATGGTATCATTTATCGATACATTTTTTTGGGGTCATAACCCTCCTAGGGTTTGTGCATGGCTAGGCCTAACACTCATAGATGCAAGAAAGGGAAAAAATGCCTAAAAATCCTCATAGGCTGACATGGAGTCATAAAATTCTAATTTGAGTATTTTTAGGGTAGTTTAAAACATTAGTCAAAACTATAGGGCATTGTATAGAAAGATGATCTTGATGCAGTTAAATGGGACCTCATAGTGTTGAGAGATCACCTAAATGGCTTGTAAAATCAATTTCAACAAATCACTGGGCAATTGACCAAATTTTTATATTATCAACTACAAAATAACCTTCCACCACTCTAGTTTGGTTCTCCTAAAAAATCACAATGCCAACCTTGGTATAAAATCATTGTTCATAAAAGTAGACCTATGCAAGTTTAATTTTAATTATCCACTCACATGGATTACTCAAATTGAAAATTTATTTGATCTACATCAAACACCCTATTCATCAAAGGTTGTCATGGCCTCTCTTTATCTAGGACTTGAGTAGTTCATTTGGTATCACTAGTTATGTGCTCAAAACAAAAATAGGGGTGTCCTTGTTTCATGGTCAACATTTTTTGATGAGTTTTATCTCCACTATCACAATAATTTATCCAAAAAATACCTAATCTAAATAGCCAATTTATGCCAAACCAGGACTGTGAAATATTAAAGTCATCAATTTTAGAATCTTTCTTTATGTGTGGCAAACATCACTGAGGAAAATATGACTAAACTATTTTTGGGTGGCCTCAAAGATAAAATTCGAGTGGAGGCTTGCATGTTTCATCCCAATAATGTATCTGATGCCATACCAAGGGAGCACTTAGCTGAGGAAAAAGAGTTGATCAAATGAAGACATTTTACTAATGTTTATGAATTCACCTTAATAACACCATCATTTTCATAGCCTACTAGATTGACACCTCAATAAATTGAATAAAAAAATGTAAAAGGTTTGTGTTTTGGTTGTGATATAAAATATACTAAAATACATCTATGTGTCAAAAATAAGTTGTTTTACATTGAAGGTGTTAATGAGGAGGAATAAGATGATGAGGATTTAGGGGTAGGTTTGGAAGAACTTGAAGATAAATCTAAAGATTCTCAACCTAATATTTCCTATCATACACTTTTAGGCATCTTTACTCAAAATTTTAAGGTGGTGGGTTTACTAAAGAACATAAGGTGACTATGTTAATTGACTCTAGGAGTACACATAACTTCATCAACAATAAGGTGTCTATGAAATATCCCTTTTTTAGATATTTTGGAAAATATAATTTCTACTATGATTTTAAACTAAAAAAATTAAAATATGAGAATTAATAATGAACAACATAGTATATTTCTTGAATAGCCCTTTTATAAACACCATTGACACTATAATTTTTTTATTTTCTAATCCAAATTTCTAAATTACATATGATATTGTTGGAGACAATATCCATAAACAAAAAATACTTACATTAATTAATTACAATGTTTATATGATACCAACCACTTGCATACATTAAAAAAATCACAAATATCCACATATCTTCAAATGATATTCTACACACAACACATACTCTACACATTGGAACTCTAAATCTTCTTGAAGCACAATTACATTTCCTCGATGGAATCACCTCACTTGGACAAGAGTGTTTTTGTCCTCAAATCCTACAAGTAAACTAAGAGGGTTTTTTTCCTCATAATATCTAAATATCCAAGGGTTTTCATCCTTGGTTGGTAAATAATGAACACATGTTCAAACCTCAAAAATGGGGGGATTTAAAAAATAATCAAGAATGCATTAATAGAAGAGAGAGATCCTAATTATAAAATTTACATAGGGAAGAGATGAAATGAGAGATAATTATGAGGTGAGATATAATATGGCACCATATTCCCATGTGGGCATAGTAATTCCATATTAAAGTGTTATATTGTTGTGCAAGTAAGTCGAAAAAGAGAGCATCAAGAGAGACAAGGTTAGCCACCTCATGTGACTCCAAATTTGGTGCCCCACCTTCACACATGTGATAAATAGTGTGGTACTTATCTCCATATTAAATTATTCAAAAATTAGATCTCATGATCATCCCTACTTTTGTATTTGTCTCCCACATTCCATGTGACCCAAAAAATGGCACCCCACTTCCACATGTGAGCCAAATCTATAATATTGAACTCTTGTCCTCTTTTCCATGTGTACCTAAGATTCCTAGACAATATTCAATCATATTTTTTACTTATTTTTCATTCCAAAATAATATTCCATCTAAGGGTGGTTCCTCAACTATTCACCCTTATCATCATTCAAGCATGTGAATCACAAAAGACAAGAAACATAGCCTTGAGTGAAATATATGCCCCACTCTTTTAAATCAGCCTTTTCTCCATGAAAGACTCCCTATGGGTCATGGCACATCACTCTAATTCCATCTAATCATTATGCCACATCACCATGTACAATCACTATGCATAGTAATTTATGAATAGTGTTTTCATTCCTAAACTAAAGTAGTGTATGAGCTCCTAAAAATCCCCTGAACACAATGCCACTAACTAAACTCCCTTATAAAAATGATGACACTCTCCAAGAAATTTGGATCTTCTAAAATCTTTAGAAGGATATAAAAAGGGGAAATTACAACCTACTCATTCAAACTATTTCATTTACCCAACTCTAGAATTTTAGGTCATGATTGTAGATGGTGGTACCATAAACTATTATAGAAATTTTCATATCATTAATCATGTTATGGGAGACTAATTTTTAGATTCCCCTATTTTTTATTCCCATGGGAGGAGCTAACATTTATTTGGAAGTGCAGTGGCTCACCACTTTGGGCACTATTGAGATGAATTTATAGGTACCATTTATGAGATTATATTCAGAAGGCAAGACCTTTGAATTGTATGGATTACAAACTAAATCTACATAACTAGTTAGTTCCCATCATATGATGATAATTCTTAGAAAATATTTTGAGGGATTTGTGGCACACTTATTTTTTATATAGGTTCAACCAACCAAGGAGTCTACACATTCTAATTTGAAAAGGGTGTTGGATGATCATTATGTTGTTTTTGGTGACATGCCAAAAGGACTTCCTCCAATCTATGCACATGATCATTTCATTGGGCTCATTATTAAAAGTACACCATCCAACATCAAACCCTACAAGTATATATATTCCTAAAAGATTGAAATTGAAAATATGGTATAGAGTATATTGGAGGTAATAATCATCTGACATATTCAAATTGAATATCCCTCCCTTGTGGTCATGTTTTGGAATAAGGATGACACTTGGAGGATTTGCCTAGACTATAGAGAAATCAATAAGTACACCATCAAAGATAAGTTTCCTATTCCATTAATTTATTATTTTCTAGATGAATTACATGGTTATATTTATTTTACCAAGTTAGACCTTTGTTTTAAGTATCATCATTTTCAAATATGTAATGAGGACATACCTAAATCAACTTTCATAACTCATGAAGGCCATTATAAATTTATGGTCATGCCTTTTGGACTCATAAATGCACCAAATATATTTTAGATTTTGATGAATACTATTTTTAATCCATTTTTGTGAAATATTATATTTATTTTATTTTATGATATCCTCAACTAAAACAAAAATTGGGAAGACCATTTAAATCATGTGAAATAGGTACTTTCAATTCTATAATAACATCAACTTTATGCTAAACCTTAAAAATGTCATTTTATTGTCTAATATTTGGAGTAATTTTGTCATATTATTTCACATGGAGTGAAATTTTATCCTAAAAAATCTAAGTGATTATAGAGTGGAAAGTTCCCAAGACTCTTAAGAACCTTTGAAGATTTTTGGGGCTAACTAGTTACTATCACAAGTTTGTCAATAATTATAGTAGCATTACAACACCACTCACCTCTTTGTTAAATAAATACTCCTTCTATTAGAATGATTTAGATACCAAGGCATTTTAATAGTTGAAAATGGTTATGTTCATAACTCCATATTTGGCTACTCTTGATTTTTCATAAATTTTTGTTATGGGGTGTGATGCATCAATATATGGCATGGGATTTATACTCATTTAATGAGGCATACTATTAACATTCAAAATTTTCTAATTTAAGGTTAAAAATAGGTTTAAAACAATCTCTAATAAATATAAGATAGTTATTATACATGTATTCAAGCAATGGAGACCTTATTTGATGGGTCATCACTTACAGGTAAAGACTGATCATGATAACCATGAACAGTTTTTGGAACAATGATTATCATTTGATGAAAAAAAATGGGTTACTAAAATGTTAGGCTATGATTTATAAATATTATATAAAAAAGGAAAATATAATATGGTTCTATATGCACCATCATAGAGGGATGAATTATTTGAGGCATTATTATGTGTAATGGCTATTTTGTAGGTAGATTGGCTTAAGGAAGCATGATAAAATGGGAGAATGATAGTGCTACCTATGATTTGATTCAAAATTTGCAATAAGGTTTTAGGGGGAGATGAAAACTTTACATGTAATGGGAAATAATTATGGTATAAATAGATATTATACACTTGTAAGATTCTCTCCTCAAACATAAAATCCTTCAGGAACTTCATGCATCTCCATTGGGAGGTCACTCATGATTTTTAAAAAGATATCATATAATCAATCAATGTTTTTTCCTAAAATTACTCAAGAGGATGTCCAAAAATATGTGGTTAAATTCATGGTATGTCAACACAATAAAGGTGAAACTATTAATACTCCTAGTTTTTAACATCCTTTATCCATCCCTAGCCAACATTGGGAGGAGGTTTTCATGGATTTCATTATTGGGTTACCATGGTTTGAGGGTAAAAATGTTATCAAGGTAATTGTGGATTTACTCACCAAGTATTTTTTAAAAAATTATTATCATAGGAATTTTTTTATAGTATAATAGCTTTTGCTTATCTTAATATAGTTCAAAAATTACATGGTACTCTAAATATCATTGTAAGTGACTAAGATTCCATATTTATTAGTAATTTTTGGACTAAATTATTTGCATGTTTGGGCATTCAGTTGTCTCATATCTCATCCTATCATATTAAATCTAATGTATAAATATAGGTATTCAAAAAATGTCTAGAAATGTGTTTTTGTTGTTTTGTTTCTAACAAATAAGACAAATGGTTTCATTGACTGCTAATTGTTGAATGGTGGTATAACACTTCTTTTCACACTTCTTTCAGAATGTATCCCTTTATGACATTGTATGGGTATCACTCCCTATCCACCACTTCCTCCTTTCCAATGCATCCCAAGGTTCAATATGTTAAGCAACACATTCACCATCAATAGGAGGTACTAGTTATTTTTTGAGAGAATTTAGCAATGACACAAAATAGAATGAAGGAGAAAGTAGATCAACACCATAGTGAATGACATTTTCACATTGGTCATTGGGTCTTTGTGTGTTTACATACATATAAATATATTTATATGAATTAAAAAAAAAACATGATAACAAGTTGTCACCTTAGTATTGTGGCCATTATTAGATATTGCAAAAAATTGAGAGTGTGGATTACAAACTATAATTTCCCCAATCCACTCGCATACATCCAATTTTCATGTATCTTACTTGAATAAGGTAATTAGACATAAATTTTACACTTATATTTAGTTATCAAAATTGGATTAAAAGGTTGAGTCATTATAAATCCTAGAGAAGTCCTTCACATACACACTAAACAAATGTGAACTAGATTAATTAAGGAGTATTTAATCAAATGGAAGAATTTGTGTTCCAAATATGCAACATGGGAGGATGAATATTTACTATAGAAATTTACTAGTTTAATTCAATGTTGAGGACAATATTATTTTGAATGAGATGGGCATGATATTCCCTTAACCTATAATGCATCTTGGGATATGTGTAGCTTACTTGTGGCTTAAATACCTTCATATTATCTTATTATATTTCTCAATGTTCTTAGTATAGTCAACCTATGAAATTCCTATGGATAAGTAGATTATATATATGAGGTAATGGTTAGTATTTTATCATAATATTATGAATTCTATTCTTATTTCATAGTTGTGAAGGTTTCCCCCTTGAAATGGCTCAGTCATAATATTCAATTATTCTACTCTTTCACTAATCATTGTTGTGGATTTGATTAGTATTTTAGTAATTATACAATATATAATTTTATAATAATCTAATTAATTTCATTACAATAAATTCATCTTTAGGATAAGCTAAATTAATATTATGAAATTCTATACATATGTGAATAACTATGGTGACTTTATTGCATATGAGAACAACTTTAGCAACCCATTCAAAGTAATCTATAGGTTTGATGAATTTAGGTCTAAGAGTTTGATGATCTCTTTATGATATAAGGTATAAATCTCAAGAGGTAATTTACATTATCTTTGATGCACATGTTTCACATTAGGATATTATAGACCTATGATATTAAGATCAATACCGTGCATATCTTCATATGACCATGTAAAAGCTTCATGATATTTATCCAATAATAAATTAAAATTATCATGTTCTATAGGACATACTTATTTAGAGACTAGAATAGGTCAAGGGATAGTAGTTGTTCCATAATTAATTTCCATAGTTTATTCAATGAGGATAGTATTTATGTCTTAGAAATGATAAGGAGTGGAAGGGAGTGAAGAAATAAGGTGTATGTTGGGATCAATACTAGAAATGAAGTTATTAAAACAAGGAACCTTTTTCTCAAAATGACATAGCTTATGATGTTGATGTGGGACTTGAGGTTCATGAGCATGGACTAATTCTAGGATGTATTCATTACTAGGAAACATAGATAAGGAACCATAATATTTAACATCTACTTTAAGATATAACATTTAGTTTCCTTTATTATCGAATTCATAATGTATTTATTAGATGGTTATAGCTTGTAAATATAAGGTAATTTAAGAAATAAGGGCGTGATATTGTTCAATAGAAGTTGGTATCAATATAGTAAGATAAGTACTATAATTAGTGGTGATTAGATTATGGATAATAGGCATAGAAGGGGGTTATGCAAGAGGATCAATGAGAGTTAATAGATCTTAACTTAGTATATTGAATTAGTAAGTACATTTAGGCATTATGAGTTGGATTAAATCAAATTGGTCAATTTATTGGACAACCCATGGTGTACATATCAAAGGTACATTGATACATGGTACATAACCTTCTGGTTTTGATTAACTATCATAATTTATGTGAATGACATGAACATCATGATTGAAGGAATGCATTTTACCTACTGTATTTGATAATATAATACATCTAAATCTTGTGATTGAACTAATGCCATAATATAGGTATCATTTTAGGATGGAGATATAGCACATGTATATATTTTAGTGATGACATTAGTAGTGGAAAAGCCCTGTAAGGGATAATTAGGTTAGTCATCACATTTAATGAGACTAATATTAAATTAATATTCAATAACTTGGTTTTGTTTTTAATAAATAACTCATTTATGAGTTATATGTGAGATAAATTCAACTCACATAGTGTTAGAGTAGGGACTCTTGAACCTCTCTATACAACATACATTTGTATTTTACATCAAAATTATTTTCAAATGACATTATCATGCTAACCATATGAAACTATTGTTCATTTATTCATTCACCTATACTTTCAAGTTGTCCACAAAGTGTAGTGAAGCTCACGTGCATATTTTTGGGTCCACCATTCACCTATATTTCCTCTTTCTTTTCCACTTTCTTCATCATATTCTCAGTCTGAACGCCTACCCTATTCTTTGTTTGCAACCTAAAAAATTAGAAAATATAATATAATATTTTATATATGTGTGTGTGTGTGTGTGTGTGTGTGTGTGTGTGTGTGTGTGTGTGTGTGTGTGTGTGTGTGTGTGTGTGTGTGTGTGTGTGTGTGTGTGTGTGTGTGTGTGTGTGTGTGTGTGTGTGTGTGTGTGTGTATTATTTTTAATCTTTTTTTTTGGAGCTATTATTTTCCTAATCCAGTGAGTGGAAAATCAAAATTAAAAAAAAGAAAAAAATGCAAAAAATTGTTTAAAATAGCCTCACGAGAATTAGAATATCTTTTTAATTTCTTGATGGAATTCAAAGTTTTAACATGTTATAGAAATATTTCAAAGGAGAAGAAAACCCATAAATTTTTTTAGGAATTTTTGGATACCTAAGGATCTATTTGTAGTTAAAAATAGACATTCTGAGCTATTTTAGTGCCCAACTCAACATTCAATAGTGGTATCTTCTTCTAGCTTGGTCCAACTCTTTTCTATCTGGGATTTAAATAGTCAAACAACCCACACCCATGGCTTCTCCACCTCCCTACTCAATGGCAATGGTGGTGGATTACTTCAAATCTCATCCAAATCTCAACGGCTGAGCTATCTCTCTCTCTCAATAGCTGAAAAGACAAAGTTTATTTTCTTATTGTATAGTGTTTATTTTTAAGGTTTAGGGATTCATTTTTTATATATATTTATTTTTGTTTGTTACTATAAAATTCACTTAAATATTTAGTAGTTTGTTTATTAATAGGACTTTTAATGTTTTTAGTCTATGTTAAATTTTGTATTGGTATTCATTTTTTTTTTTTTTTTCACAGGGGCGGGCTGGGGGGGTCATTTATTATTATTTAAATATTAGTTTAGGTTTTAGATTTAGTTTTTTATGTTTTTAAAATCTAAGGTTTTATCTTGTTTCATTAGGTTTTATTTTTAAATATTGTTCGATTATGAGTCATTTAGTTTTTTGAGTCAGTTTTAATTATTTTTTAAAATAATATTGTTATTAGTGTCAAATATTATTGAAGTAAAAAATCAAAAGTGTCAAAGTATTAGGTTCATATTTAAGAGTCATTTTTTAGCCATCTTTTAAAATAAGTGTCATGTCTAAGTCTAGAGTCTTGTGAGTCAAGTCCTTTTTAAATTGTGAGCTTATAATAAGATTTGAGAGAATTTTTTTAAAAATAAGCCTATGTTAAAAACTCACTTTGTAATAAATATACTCTCCAATGTAAAATTTTCATTTATTTTAAGAAACACATTTTTGGTTGAAGTTAATGTCCACGAGACAAAATTAAGGTCGGGGGGGGGGGGGGGGGGGGGGGGATATAGTCATATGATTTCTATCCCCATGTGAAAACTAAGGGAAGGAATGTTAGGTATAATTAGGTTAGTGCTCACATTTAGTGAGATTAATATTATATTAATATTTAATAATTAGTTTTTTTGTAATAAATAACTCATTTATGAGTTGTATGTGTGATAATTCAACTTAGGTAGTGTTAGAAGTTTGAGAGAGAGTTAGGGATCAAATTGAAAGAGAGATATTTGGAAAGATAAGTGATAGAGAGTTTTTAAAGATGATTTTTTAATCCTATTTTTTAGGATAATATTTATCTATATATTATAATAAGTTATCTTCAATAAATCAATGAAGTTGATTGATCGATAAAATTATGTGTTTGTGCCTTAGGCTCTAACTTGATAAGGGCTAAATTCGAAAGGCCCATATTATAAAACATTTAAGGAGACATGGCTAAGGGATATTTAAGTAAATTGGACACCCTAAAATCATTGCAAGAAAAATCATATTCTATGTAAGATGCCTCATGTGTAATACATGGGGGAGGGCTATCAATAGTTTAATATATTAAGGTAATGGTTCTATCTTATGGAAGAAGTTAAGGGGGATGCCATTATACAATATATGGAGGTGATCTAGTGGTATCATAAGTATTTTATAGTTCATTAGGTTTATTATCATTTGAATCTACTAGAGTAATATGTTAATTTCAATAGATATTTACAAACTTGAGAAGAGGGTTTCTATTCATGTGGGCTATAGTAGTAATATGATATTGAGATTTAGGATTCATAAGTTAGATATTCAAAGGACTAGAATCAACATCATGTTCATAATTCCTCTCATTATGCATGAATTTGATACATTAGCTAATGGAATTTGCAATAGCTCACATGTGATGAGTCCAAATAAGACCCAAAAGCATGTTGTAAGATAAGAGAATATCAAGGACCATAAGCTTAGGGAGGATGTTTTTGATCCAATGGTATAAGGGATCCAAATGTAGCCAAGTGGTTTTTGGTTGGTTTTTCAAATTTGTGACATGTGAGTTGGTTTTATTTGAGATTTCTTTGAAATATCTAATTTTTTTAATTAATAAAAGAGATGTAACATTGATACTCAATCCTTTATTAATTAATAATTTTATATTAAAAATTATATTGGTGTTTATTTTGATAAAGAGATATGGATCATCAACTTGAAATAAAGTTTCATCATTTATCATATCTTCTTCTATAAATTCTTTGGATGATTTTGTATAAGAAATTATTTTGATAGCATGCACTTCTATAGGTTGATAGGTTTCAAGAGGTAATTTGGATGCATTAGATGAGGGATATTCTATGTTTTTTAGTTGTTACATAAGGAACTTGCAATGAAAGGGAGAATTTCTTAATGATTATATGAGAGTAATTTTACAAGGCATGGAATTAAGTTCATCTAATAAATTCCAATGAGGTTTAGATAGATTAATTTTGGGAAGTAGTTGAGGTTCCATTAGTGGAGGTGGATCATCACTAATAGAAGGTTCAAAATATGCATGCTAAGAAGTGATAGCATCTTTAAGTATTTGATCATTAGTATATGGTTTCTTAGGTTTAGTAATAGGATCTTTGTGATAATGTTTACAGTGATAATTAAATTTATTCACATTCACATATTCAAAACTGGTATAAGATTGATCATAATCAGAATCAATGCACAAACATATTTGTTAGAGTGTTGTATAATGTTATTTGAGGAAGGAATTTTTTGAGATTTTGAAATTGTAGATTTGGAAAATTTTCACTTTTTTGAAGCTTTAAGATAATTAGGTTGTCAGAGTCTAATCATAGTGTCATGATCAAATGTATTTACTATCATGAAGGATGCCACAAATTTTATAAGCCTACAACATGTTTCATGACAATAACCAATGTTAGTATGGAACCAATAAAATTTATTTTGATCATACCATGATAAGGGAGCCATATTGTCATAAATGAAAGGTTTAGATGGAGATAAAAGTCTCTTTATTTATGATAACATCTAGGGTGGGTGGGAGGTAATTTGACTATTAGATTTGACTTCTCTCATTTTAGTTAGAGGGGATTTAGATTGAGAATTTTTTCTAGTGATTGCATTAGGTAAAATTTTGGAAAGATTCATTTATTAAATTATGAGATGGTTCAAATTGGTTTATAAGGAAATCTTGTCTTGTAGCTTGGTCAAGGGCCTCTTCTAAGGATTAGGAAGAAACATTATAACCTTGTATTGAAGATAATTTTTTAAGGTGTTAATAAATAGTTTAAATATATTTTCATCACTCATGTTATGATCTACTTTATGATCTAGTGATTTCTATATTTTGATAAAAGTATGGGTAGATTCAGTAGCTAATTTCTTAGCATTAATAAATGATTGAGATAATTTTCAAGAAGATCATTTTATTTGAAATTATGTAAATAAAGCATTGATGAGATCCTCTAGTTTCCATATAAAAATTTGGGAAATTTGATTATACCATTCTAAAAAATCTCCTATAATAGTTTTGACAATAAGTGTAGTGGTAGCAAAGGCATTGGTTTGGGACAAATCCTTATAGATATTTCCAAATGATTTAATTAAGATAGGAGTGTATTTAGTTCCATAATACTTAATGGTTGGATAAATATTTCCAATATGTATGGATATTATGAATGAAGTTAAAGGTTTGTTTTGAAGATGTTGAATAATTTTGTTATGTATGATAGGTTGAGGGATGATATTACCATTGGCATATTTAAGAGGAGGAACAAAATTATGATTATATGGAGGCATGATGATAGGGGCTTGAATTACCATTTATAAGATAGAGTTTTTCATTTAAAACATTTGAGCAATGTTAGTTGTTTTAATAGCATTGATTTGTTGAACCATTTGAGCAAGAATTTGAGTTATATCTATATGTGTATTTTTATTATTAGCGGTAGAAGGTGGAATGTGTTGGAGTTTTGTCAATTATGTTATGGTGATGTCATAGATATGTCCAAGTGAGTGGATGAAGTGCCTTGATAGTCTAAGTGACAATGACAAAGTGTGCAATGTGCTTGTCTTGGTATGCATGAAGTATGCTTGGTTGATCTTTAGTTTTGGCATGGTTTGAGATGATTAGGGATGAGTCTAAATTATTGAGCATGTGTAATTGGTCCTATCATAATTCAATAAAAAAATTATTGCTTGTGTGTATGAGTGAATTTCATCTGGTTGTCCATAGTTTTCATTTAGACAATTCGGGTCTAGTGGCAGAAAAATTGAGTGGGCAATTTAATGACATCATAATCACCACATGTGGATGAGTCAGAGGGATTTGGTAATATGGTTGTGACCAAATTAGTCCCAATTTTTTATGGTCTAAGTCTAAATTCATTTAATAAAGTACAACCAAATATATGTGTGTGCGAAGTTGGGCTCCCAAGTAGTTTGACAATGTTTTCCCATATTGAGCCAAATTTACAAAGTGACAAGAAAAGCTAAGTGAGAATTCTAATGTATTAATATTTAATATGTGTGGTATTTTAAGAATGATTTGATAATATGGGTTTGTTTAGTTTTATTCCTAATTTTTATGTACTAAATTTTAGGTCATGCAATAAAACACAACAAAAGATATGCATGTTTAAATTTGGCCTCCCAGGTAGTTTTTGACATAGTTGGCTCTATGGCATAAAATTTTAAGTGTGCATTTTGATGGTGTTATATCTCATATGTGTGAAGGTTTCAAGATCATATTTTTATATGGATATATTTTCCTATGTAATTTGATCATATGGTTCAAATCTTGGAACATATGTCTAATCACAGTAAAAGTCATTGAGGTCCAAAGTTGGCCTTCCAGGCAAATAGTAATGATCCCCATACTTAGTTGATTTTACAAGTGATAAAGATCAAGACTAAATGAAGATCCAACAGTTCATGGGAAATCATACAAATTGATATAATGATGTGTATCAAGTCAAAGAGGTCAAATTCATAGTTTCTTAACAATGTTAAAAATCAAGATCCTTACAAAAGGATCAATGAAACATATTTTTTCTAAGATGTTAGGAAGAAATGAGATGAGGATAAGTGTTTGAAGTTTAATGTTGAGCAGAGCTAAATATCAAGATTTTTATAATATATAATGGTGAGTGGATGTTTGTACATATATAGATCAATGGTGTGTACTAAGTAAGATGATTTTAAGGTGTTCAATGTTTAACACATAAAGATCGAGCTACACATAGGAGATAGACATAGTGCATTAATTTAAATAATCAAGATAAAGATCCAATGATGATAGATGAAAGGTAAAGGTCAAGTTACTTAAAATTAAATTTATGGTATGTGATTTATCTAATCAATGAGGGAATTAGATTCAATTTAAGTGACTAAATTTTAATTATGACCGTCTGAGTTTAAATATTTGAATTTAACAAAGGAAAGACCAATGTTTGGTTTTTGGGCCATATCTTTTGATACAAGAAGAATTTTCTCATGGTGTAAAAAGTGAATTTTTAGAAGAATCCAAGGCACATATATAAATATATATTTAAATATAATAAAGTGTATGAAGTTAAATATATTAAATCTCAAAGCTATCTATGTGTTCGTGTATGTTATGCAAGTAACCTGAGAAGTGTTTGAGCTAATTGGGATTTAGCAAAAGAGTGTTGTGATGGATGTTGGAACTTAAAGGGGATATATAGATAATGTGGAATGGGTACATGAGTTTGAAAATGTTCTTTTATATTTAATTTTATTGATTAAGTGATAATTGGGTGACTAGTTCTCTATGAGACCTATAAGAGATTCAAGGGCCTAATTGAAAGGTGTAGTTGCTTAAGGGTGACCCATAGATGCCATGGCTGACCTATAAATTTTTTTTTGAGTCATGTATTGATCTGAGATATGCCTTAAGGATTAAATCATGCCTAATGGAAAACTAAGGTTTTGATAATCATGTATGCTCTATAAATAGTGAAACCAAAGATGATGGTTTCTAGACTTGAGAGATTTGTGAAAGGCTTGTGTTTATGTTTTAGAGCAAAGGGTTGAGAGGCAAAGGAGAAAAGGTTTTCCTAGTTGATGGGTTATTGAGAAAATCATATTGAGGTTTGTGTGTATGACCATTTAGTCATGTTATTGATGTGGTGATATAATTATTCCTAAGGAGTGAAGAGTGATCCAAAAGGTGGCTTTGGATGCTTTGAGTGTGAAAAGTTTAAGAGAGCTGATGTACTTTATATCTCCATCAAATTGGTAGGAAATCAATGTTCAAGAGATGATTTATTCATAGGTGTTGTTGTGTATACTCAACATCTAGGGGGTTATAGCCTCCTTTCGAGGTGAAACTTCCTAAAGGTCTAGTTGTTGTGGTATCTCAACTAGATAGCTCCTTGTGGGATTGAAGTCTCACTATAATAAGGTATGCTAGTTCCTTCATCAATTTTTGTTGGTCTAAATTGGTTCTTTTTATTATAATATATTAATTCAATTATAGGTTCCAGTGGGTTTTCTTCCCCAAGAGGGTTTCCCACATATGTAATGTGTTATGTTCTTGATCTTAAATAGTCTCTCTTGTTCATTGCCATGAATGATGTGTATGTTTAATGAAAGTTTGTGGTAATTGATTAAGAGTTTTGAAAGGTTTTTAATTAAATTTGGATTATCTAGGATCATTTATTCACCCCCTCTCTTAGTGATTATACCGCTAACAATTGGTATCAGAGTAGGTCCTTTGGTAAAGGCTTGACATCTTGAAGGTGATCCAAGGTAAAATATGGGTAGTCATCAAGAAGGTTTCTTTAATAATCAAACACTGATGTTCAATGGATCCAATTATGCTTTTTGGAGTGCAATGATGAGGACCTACATCATGTCCCTAGGGTTTAATGTATGGAAATCTATTATGGATGGTTATATTTCTCCTATTACTCCATCTAGTACTACAGACAAGAAGCTATTTGATAAATATTCTAAGGTAATGAATTCCATTACTTGTAGTCTTATAGAGACTGAGTTCACTAAGGCAATCCAATGTAAATATACTCAAGAGACATGGGAAAAAAATTAGATCATTTATGAAGGAGATTCAAATGTTAAATTGGAAAAGTTATAGACTCACTAAAGACAATTTGAGAGTCTTAAGATGAAGGAATAAGATTCTATGGCATCCTTTATACAGAGAGTTGATGAGATTGTGAATATTATTAGAGGTCTTAGAGAGAACCTTGAAGAGGCTACTTTAGTTCAAAAGGTATTAAGGTCTTTATCTCTTAAGTTTGATACAAAAGTATCTTCTATATAATAAAGTCATGATCTTGCTTAGTTAAAGATCGATCAATTGCATGACACCCTTACTACCTATGAGATGAGAGTAAATGATGATATACCATCAAAAAAGGAAGTAGAATTCAAGATAGAGATGAATCCTAAGAAGAAGTTCCAAGGTAATAAATTGAAGGGGGATGACATTTTTGATATTGATGAGTATGAACTAATTGATTTATTTACAAGGAAATTAAAAATAGGTTCAGGAAAGTATAAGGGTAAACTACCATTCAAATGTTTCACTTATGGAGAGATAGGACATTTTTCTAGAAATTTACCTCATAATCATGATGATGAATAACATGATGAATACCAAGATGAAGAAAATAAGACATACAAGAAGAAATGATTCAAAAAAAGTATAAAAATAAGAAGTCCTTCAAGAACAAAAAGAGTCTCTATGCCAATAAAAATTGTAGCTCATCAGATGAGAGTGAAGATAATGACTCAGGGTATGATCATGAAGATGATGGTCATATTGAATATGAATCTCTTTTCATGGATGAGGAAGGAAGTTGCTCACATCAAAAAGGGTCTACTTGGAGTGATTCAGATGATTATAAAGATGAGGTGGACTATGAGACTAAATTGATGAATGCTCTTGAAGAACTAAAGATTGAGAAGAAGATTAACAAGAAGATGAAGTCATAAATCAAGGAATATGAGGAGTAATTTAGTGTATTTGAAGCAAGAATGAATGAAGATGCCAAGGAACATGAAGATATGGTCAAGCATCTTAGTTTTCAATTAGAAATCTTGTCTACAAGTCTGAAAGCTAAAGAAGATGAATATTCAAGGTATGTAATTGAAAATGAATATTTAAAAGCTAAGTTAGAGAAGACATATAATAAGGTAAATTCATTTATGAGGTTTGAGAAGAGCTTAATTGATCTAGACAATATTCTGAATGATCAAAAGCATGCAAGTGATAGAACTAGTCTTGGATACAAAGAAGAAATAGATAATACAACTCATGACAAGATGAAGACTAATGTAAACAAGGATAATTATACTTTAAAGACAAATCAGATTAGATAACTAAATGCCATGAGGTATCCAAGTTTTAATGGCTAATTTTACACATGTAATCAGTTTGGACATAGAGCTAGAGAATGTAATAAACCTATTAGAAATGAGCTTGCATGGAAATATAATGGGAGTCATCAGTCAAAAGGGGTGAATAAAGTTAATTTATTCAAGTGTTTTGATGTGGGAAACTTTTCAAATCATTTTCCACATGTTAGACAAGGTGAGTCCTATTCAAAAGGAGGAGGTTGTTTCATTTGTCATGACATAAGACACATTACAATTTTCTATCCAAACAAGGTAAGATAAACTATGTTTTCATCAACGAGTATTGTTTGTTATAACTATGAGAAGATTGGTCACATTAGTAGGTTCTACAAGAAAATGACATTAAGTCAAAATAAGTTTAATCAGGATCCAAGAGTGTAAGATAGAAGGCAAGTTAACTCATGGAAGCCAAAGGTGAAAAGTGTGAGTCATGATGAGTCTACAAGTCCAAGTAATATATTTTATACGATGGAGAATGCTACAAAATTTGAAGAATTCCAAGGGGTCTCATTTTTTTTTTTCATGTTGATAATGAAGAGACCAAGCTCAAGGAAAAGACCAAGATGTTGGTTAAGGCTAGTATGGATCTAAGTAAAGATCATGTCGTTGTTGAGCAAGTATTATTCAAAGAACATCAATTATTAGTGCCTAGTGATGAGGTTCTAATCTACAAAGAAGATTCTATAGATGAAAAGGTATGTCATGAATCCATGTTATCTCCATGTATTGATAATACAATCATAGAGGAGAATATTTTAGTGGATGAGCATGTTGCTTCTCTTAAGCCTAAGAAGAAGAAGAAGAAGAAGAAGAAGAAGAAAAAGAAGAAATATAAATATTAGATGACCAAAGATGATAAGGAATATGAGGAGTTGTGGGCCACTCCTGGATTCACTTTGTTTTAGAACATTATTATGTAGAGGAGGTCTCTGTCTATGCTTCTTAAGAGACTCCTTTCAGTGGAGATGTAAGTGTTGTTATGGCATTCTTCATAAGGTCTTAAAAATTAAAAGATGCATGTATTTAGTTGGAGCTAGTGTGTCAAGATGAGAGATTTGATTTTATGATGTAAAAATTATGTCATGGTGCTTTTGTGATATGAAGGTATGTTAAAGTCAAATTGGAGATTTTTTTAGTGCTCTCAGTTTTCTCTATTTTGTCTTAGGGGGAAATAGGCCTAAAATGGGTTATAAGATGTATGGCTTACCAAAGGTTTGTAATTTCCAAAATTAGTATATAATTATGTAATGGTTGGCTCAAGGTGTATAAGAAGTTTTAGAGGTGGATGTTGACCAGAAGGAGGTTTGTTGTCTCTATTTGTTTTAAGATTTTAGGGTTTTGAGCTATGTTAAAAAACATAGTATTACTTATGAGTTAAGGTCTAAGGATTTTTAATATATTTAATAGGAAAAATGGGTTATCAAATCAATATTCATAGAGATCTGAAGGTTTGTGGTTTTCTAATTATTCATTATTTTGTTAAGATGAAGACCTAATTGGCTAGTTGGTTTGTGAAGGAAGTATGTTGTAAAGAATGATCTAGGTGATTAAAATTGGTGTGATTTAAGGGAAATATCATAATAATTCATATATGAATTTTTAGGTCTTGAATGCATGTCTACTAACATTTTTGGGATTTTCAAGTTCTAGGTAGGAATATAAGGAGTCTAGATGGGCCTAATGAGAAGAAGAGTGTATTTTGTTTAGTTTCTCCAAAATATAAAGGAATGAGTGTTTAAAAGATATTTTTAGGTTGTTTTAGAGCATGTTTCCTATTTTTTGAGTGGCATGAATATCTATTGGTGGTTCTTGTGATAACTTGAGATAGAAGGATAACAAGCCTATGTGGTGGTTCTTCATGGTGTGTGGAGATATGAAGATGATCAAGAGGTTCAATGGATTATATATATTATGGGGAGTCCCTCTCTAATTTTTATTGGTGAGTTATATAATATTTTATTTTATTTGTGAGTTCTTTCTTCATTGGTTATAGTGCTTAGTTGAAGAGAGTATTGGCATGTAGCAAGAGGAAGTTGTCAAGGAAATAAGATGTAGGCTCAAGGTAAGGGGGAGTTTGTATTGTATTTATAAGATGGTATTCTATTTTTGATGGTATTTTTAAGCTGTAAATATCATTTGGTTCCCAATTTTTCATTGTGTCAAAGGGGGAGAAAGTTCATATTGTGGAAGTGCTCGAAGAGAGAGAAAGAAGGTGAATTGTACATTATTTTATGATGGATGTTGACATCAATGACATAGGGGGTATTATTTGATAGTTTTTAATTATGTCATGGTGATTTCATGGAGGTTTCAAAGTAATTGGATTAAATTCCTTGATAGTCTAAGTGACAATGACAAAGTGTGCAATGTACTTGTCCTAGTATGCTTGGTTGATCTCCAATTTTGGAATGATTTGAGATGATTAGGGATGAGTCTAGAGTATTGATCATGTAAAATGGGTCCTATCATAAGTCAATAATTATTTTAGTTCTTATGTGTATGAGTTTATTTCATCTGGTTGTCCATTGTTTTCATTTAGACATTTTGGGTCTAGTGGCAAAAAACCTAAGAATGTAGTTTGATAACTTCATAATTTCCACATGTGTATGAGTCATGAGGAGTTGGCTATATGGTTGTTATAAAATTATCCACAATTTATTATGTTACAAGTCTCAATTAATGTTATTAATCATATCCAAATATATCTGTATGAAAATTTGGGCTCCCAGGCAGTTTGACAGTGTTTTCCCATACTTAGCCAAATTTATAAAGTGATAAGAAAAGCTAAGTAGTCATTTTGATGTAGTCATAATAATTTGATCATATGTTTTTATTTTGTTTGTTCCTATTTTTTATGTACTAAATTTTAGGTCATGCGATAAAGTGAGATAAAAGATATGCATGTTCAAAGTTGGCTTCCCAAGCAGTTTTTGACATAGTTGTCTCTATGGCATAAAAATTTAAGTGAGAATTTTGATGGTGTTTTGTGTGTGTGTGTGTGTGTGTGTGTGTGTGTGTGTGTGTGTGTGTGTGTGTGTGTGTGTGTGTGTGTGTGTGTGTGAAGGTTTTATGATCATATTGTAATATGGATGTATTATCCTATGTAATTTGATCATATGTTTCAAATATCATAGCATACGTCTAAGCAAAACAAAGGTTATTGAGGTCTAAAGTTGGCCTTCCAAGCAGATAACAATGGTCCCCACACTTAGTCAATTTTGCAAGAGATAAAGATCAAGACCAAATGAAGATCCAAAAATTCATGGGTGATCATAAAAATTGATCTAATGACATGTATCTATTCAATTAGGTCAAATTGATAGTTGGTTAACAAATTTAAAGATTGAGATCTTTACAAAAGGATCAATGGAGCATGTTTGTTCCAAGGTGTTAGGAAGCAGTGAGATGAGGACAAGTGTTTGAAGTTTAACATTAAGTAGAGGTAAATATCAAGATTATTATAATATATAATTGTGATTATATGTTTATACATATATAGATTAATAGTGTGTATTGAGCAAGATGATTTCAAGGTGTCCAATGTTTAACATAGATAAATATCGAGCTACATACAAGAGATCGATGAAGTGCGTCAAGTTAAATAGTCAAGAGAAAGATCCAATGATGAGTGATGAAAGGTAAAGTTTGAGTTCCTTACAATAATATAAATTGTTCATGATTGATATAAGTATTGAGGTCATGAGATTCATTTCAAGATATTGAATATTAACTATGACTGTTTGGATTCCAATATTTAAATTTAACAAAGGAGAGACCAGTGTCTAGTTTTTGGGCCATATATTTTGATACAGGAAGAATTTTATCATAGTGTAAAAAGAGAATTTGTAAAATCTCCAAGATGAATCTATAAATATGTATTTGAATATCTTAAATTGTGTATAATTAAATATATTAAGTTTCAAAGTTGATTGTCTATTCATGCATGTTTTGCAAGTAACATCTGAAATGTTTGATCTAATTGGGGGTTAGTAGAAGAGTGATATGATGGATGTTTGAACTTAAATGGGACCTATATATCATGCCATGTTTCCATGAGTTTGAAAATGTTCATGCTTTTTTAGTTTTCTTGATGAAGTGATAAATGGGTGAATAGTTCTCCATGAGACTTATAAGAGCTACAAGGGCCTAATTGAAAGGTGTAGCTACATAAGGGTGACCCATAGATGCTATGGCCAACCTATAAAGATAATTTTGAGATGAGTCTTTATGTGAGATATGAATTAAGTATTAATTCATTCCTAATGGCCAACCAAGGTGTTGATAATCATGTATTCTCTATAAATAGTGAAACCAAAGATGATGGTTTCTAAACTTGAGAGATTTATGAGAGGCTTGTGTGTGTGGTTTAGAATGAAGGGTTGAGAGGTGAAGGAGAGTAAGTGTTCCTAGTGGATGGTTTTTTGAGCAAATAATATTGATTTTTGTGTGTATGACCATTTGACCATGTTGTTTATGTGGTGATAAAGTTGTTTTTGAGGAGTGAAAAGTGATCTAAAAGGTGGATTTAGATGCATTAAGTGTGAAGAGTTGAAGAGAATTGATATGCATTGTATCTCCATCATATTGGCAAGCAATCAAGGTTCATGATATGTTCTATTCATAGGTGTTATTATTTTTTCTCAATATCTAGGGGGTTATAGCTTCCTTTCAAGGTGAAACTTGCTAAAGGTCTAGTTGTTGTGGTAGCTCAACTAGACAGGTGTAGTATCTCCTTGTGGGATTGTAGTCTCACTAAAATAAGGGATGGTAGTTCCTTGATTAGTTTCTACTGGAATAAATTAGTTATTTTTATTATAGGATATTATTCCAAATATAGGTTCCAATGGTTTTTCTACCCCAAAGGGTTTGCCACATATGTCATGTGTTATGTGCTTCATCTTGCATGTCTCTCTTGTTAATTTATATGAATGATGTGTATGCTTCATGAATGCTTGTGGTAATTGATTAAGAGTTTAGAAAGGTTTGAAATTGAAGTTGTATTATCTAGGCTCACTAATTCACCCCCCCTTCTCAGTGATTGTACCTATATAAGAATGTTTGTGTTGGTAGGAGGATTTCATATATGAGGATTCCCTATGTTAGTATCAATTTCTTTAATGGTAAAATAGGGAAGTTTAGAAATAGTATAATTAAGTATGGGAACATCTATGTCATTTTTTTGAGAGATGTGGACCATGTTGAATTCCATTGACCTATATTAAGAATGGGATTAATTAAGTTGATAGACATTATACTCTTAGGTGGCTAAGGCAGGTAGGAAAAAACACCTATCTACATTTAGATTGGGTTGAAGCCATAAAAAGAGATCCTAATGGGTGATTTCATGATGCTAATAAGGTTGGTAATAAGAATAACAAACAAGAAATATGAGAGAGGAAAAAGGTTGATAAAGTAGACTAAGTCATCTAGAATTTATAAGATTGGTTAGGTTGATCTAGTTATTTTTGACAAAAAAGTTGACAAATTAAACTAGGTCAGCTAGGGCCTATAGGATCGATGAAGAAAATCTATTATTTTTTTATAGGGATTTAAAAAATTAAAATAGGTCATTTAGGGCCTTAAGGATTGACCAAGATGATCTAGTGTACTATGTTAAAGTTACAATCAATGAGAGGGTGGGTGAATCAGTGAGCCCAAATATTCTAATTTCAATTTCAATCCTTTAAACTATTAACCAATTAGCATATATCAGCTTTATCAAGAATCATTAACAAGAAAGCTCATACATTCAATGCATACATAAGATCAAACACATAACACATAGTTCCTATGGGAAACCCTCATGTGGAATAAAATCCATTCTCAATCCCACTATCTTATAATAAATTTCAAACAAAAGATTGATCAACTCATTTAGATAATAAAATCCTGATCATATCCTCCTGACCAAAGGTATTTAGTGAAAAACATATTTCACAAGGAGCCACTACCCCTAAAAAAGATTAACTCCTTTAGACCTTATTTTGAACACTTCCACCTTATAAATGATGTCTTTAACACCTAATGATGGATCTCTTTTTATCTAACCCCTGCACAAACTCTCTCTCTATCTCAAATAGGCCTCTCACAAAGGCATGCCATAATCTATATCCTTCCCTCAAACTGTCCTCATATGCACACTTGGACCTCTTCACATATCTCCAAACTACAAGAGCAATCCTCTCACTTCAAATTTATGACCTACAGTTCATACACATAGTCAATAATATGATCTACTTCTCAACCCATCAACTAGGAACATCTATTTCTCCTTCGCTCTACCACTCTCAATGTACACCTTGCACTCTCTCATAAAGTCTTTCACAATCCTAGAAACCATCTCATTTGGTTCCAAAATTTATAGAGAAATCATGAACTATCTAGACCAAAATAATTTTTGTCAGCCAAAATACATGCCTTCACCCTTAAGGCATCTCACGTGGGTCACACTTAAGTACAATCCTTTTTCAAAATAGGCTTAAGACACTTTTAGGTCCTATGGAGACCCATACGACTCTTGATACATATATGAGAAAATAAATAACATAAGAATACTTTCCAAAAGCATGGATCCATTATAAATGATCTATATGCCCCTTTTAAGTGTCCAAATTTATGACATTACCTATTAGTTTAAGCACAAATAGCTAAAACACTTCTTTGTATACATAGTCATTATGAACAAACACACAATCACCTTCTAAGTCTTTGATCATATAAAATATCATTAGAAAAACATTAAAAATAAATTTAGATCATCCTCATGGAGTATAAAAAACTACCAAATAACTAATTCACCATGAAAAATTGAAACAACATCTATATAAAATCAAATACTCTTCTCAGGTCTCTTGTAGAATAGGCATGAAACCACAATCAAATTTGAAGCTCAATATATTTGTCTACACACACTTAAAGATCTTAAAATCCATATTTATATATTTAACTTGGATACCTATACATATTTTATTTTTATTTCATGATAAAATTGTCTTCTAATGAAAGATATGGCCCAAAAACTAGACATTGGTTTTTCCCTTTGTAAAATTCAATTATTCAAATGGAAATGGTCACAGTTAAACTTTGAACACAATGCTTGCATCTTATGTCTTCTAATATTAGATTAAAAAATGCACCATTGATTTTGTCCAATATTTAATGTATAGGTGTTAACTCTCAAGCATTAAACCTATATCACTTTGACCTCATCTCATGCACCCTAGAAACTTTGACTCAATGCAATCTGTTGATCTTTACAGATTAGTCAATTATATAACTATCAATGTTCACCATTTTATAAATCTATATGAATGACCACTCATTATTATATCCTTATCCTATACCTTTTCTCATATGTTAAACAACATGCACTTCTTTCCATTTCACTCAGCATGTACTATTGATCTTTGATTTGTATGATCAACCATGCACCATTAGATATTCATTTGGTCCTAAACTTTAACTCTAATAAATAGCTATCACATTGACCCATTTGACTTTATGCGTATAATATATATTCACTATCTAAACTCCCATGAGTCATTGGATATCCATTAGGTCTAGATCTTTAGCATCATGTAAATTAACTATGGGGACTGACAATAATATGCTTGGAAAGCCTATTTTAGATTGCAATAACTTCTTCTACACTTATATGCATGATACAAAATTTAAACCTCATAATCAACTTTAAATGGATAATCCATCCATATTAAAAACATATCCTATAAAATTTTCATGTGTGAGATACAATGTAATTAAAATTCCTTCTCAAAATCTTCTATCATAGAGCTAACTATGCTTAGAATTTGTCTGGGAGACCCACTTTGCTCTTGCATAACTTTTGATGCACTTTAGTTCATGATATCATATTTATCAAAAAATAACTATGCTCAAAACTAAACAAACCCATATGATCCATTTATATTTACAAATTCACGTGTCAAATATATAACACCATCAAAATTATCACTTGACTATTTTTGCCACATTGCAAAATTTGGCTAAGTATAGAAAAATAGTAAATTTTGTCTAAGTAGCCAACTTTGCATCCTCATATCTTTGACTAATATTTGATGCATGACCTAAGATCTTGTACATAATAAATATGTAATAATTTTATCACAACCATATAACCAACTCCCCTTGACTCACTTCCTTGTGGTAATGGTGACATCATCAAACTGCCTACTTAGAGTTTCTAACATTGGACCCAAACTATATAGATGAAAACACTAGAATAATTGATAAATTCCACTTATTCACACAATATCTCAAATCATATAAAACCTATTATATCACCCGTTTAAAATTATAAATACTCCATACTCATCCCTTACCATCTCTAACCATGTCAAATCTGAAGATCAACCAATCCAACTTCAAACACATTAGGACAAGCACATTGCACACTTTATCATTATCACTTAGGCTATCAAATCACTTCATCCACTCACTAGGACACCTGCATGAAATCACCATGACATAATTTAAAATACTCTAACAATATCCCCCTTTGTCATTGATGTCAACAAACATTATATATAGTAATATACATCTCACCTCTCTCTTTAACCACTCCCACAATAGGAAATTTCTCCCCCTTTGACATAATGACAAAGTGGGCACCAACTAATCCTAAGTATCTAACAAAATCACCAACAGGAGTAGACCATCTTATAAATATATTAAAAACTCCCCCTTACCTTGAGCCTACCTCTTCTTGCCTTGATAACTTCCTTTTACTCCATGCCAACACTCTCTTCAACTAAACACTAAAACCAATGAATAAAAATCACACAAAATAACTGAAATATAATGTATCTCATCAAGAGACATCTAAGAGGGACTCCCAATAATATTTTTGAGCAATTGTACCACTTTATCATATTTATATATCCATACATCATGAATAACCATTATGTAGGCTTACTAGCCTTATCTCTCAAGACACTTCCATGACCACCAACTCTGCATATGTATTATAGATAATTTTCAAACCTTTGGAGCTAACTCAAGAAATTTATGGTCATCCTTAGCAAAATAATTTATATTGATTCATAGAGAAAGTAATGACACCTAAGCTATCTTAGATACTCAAATGAGATTTTGACAATGGTTTGGTCATAATTTATGTAAGCTACTCTTTCATAGGCACATACTCTAACTTAACATTTTGATTATTTACTTGTTCTCTTAAGAAATGATATCTAATATGAATTTGTTTAGTATTTGAGTGCATAAAAATATTATTTGAGATACTAATTGCACTAGTGTTGTCACAATATATAGAACAAGGTCTATTTTATCTTACCCTGTAATCTTCCAAAATTTGTGTCATCCACATGACTTGTGTACAAAAAGAAGAATTTGTTATATATTTAGCTTATAAAATTCATAGAGACACTAATGATTGCTTCTTTCTTATCCAAGACACCAAGCATTCTCCCATGAAGAAGACCCCACCACTAGTACTTCTCCTATCATCCACACAACCTACCCAACATGCATCAGTATAAGATTTCAAAGAGAATGTTTTACTCTTAGGATACCATAAACCATAATTTATGGTGCCTTTGAGATATCTCAAGATCTTTTTGACTACTTTTAAGTGAGATTCTCTAGGGTCATCTTGAAACCTTCCTACAAGATCCACTGCATGCATGATATTAGGCCTAGAAGTAGTAGAGTACAAATAATTTTGATCATTGATCTATACAAAGCTTGATTAACTTTTAGTGAGTCATCTACTTTACTTAACCTACACACTATGATAATTGGAGTACCCATTAGCTTATAATCCATCATGTCAAACTTCCTTAGAATATCTTTGATGTATTTAATTTGTGATATGAATATCCCTATACCAATTTGATGAATCTGTAATCCTAAGAAGAAAGGCAATTCTCTCAACATTTATATTTTAAACTCAGTCTTCATAGTATCTACAAAACCTCTACTCATTTTATCATTCTCAAATCCAAAAACTATGTCATCAACATAGATAATAGAAATTAATTTATGATTGCCTTCAAATTTAATATACAAATTATTATCAACTACCCCATTTTAAAACCTTAACTAAAAATATTCTTATCAAACCTATCATACCAAGCTCTATGAGCCTATTTAAGACCATAAAAAACATTCTTCAATTTACATACAAAATCTTGATTACTTAACATGAAGTATCCTTCAAGTAACTCAATGTAGAGTTCTTCTTCTAAGTTTCTATTCAAGAATGCACACATCCATTTTATATATCTTAAAACCATTGAAGCTTGCATATTCCAAGAAGAGTAGAATTACTTCCATTTTTTCCACAAGAGAAAAAATTTCATCAAAATCTATTCCTTCAACCTGAGCATATCCTTTACACACCAATCTAGCCTTGTTCCTTATGAATTCTCCTTCCTCATTCTTCTTATTTTTGAAAACCCACTTTGTACCTATCATATTTTTATCTTTTGGTCTAGGAACTAAGTCCCATGTTTCATTCCTTGTAATTTGGTCAATTTCTTCATTCATTACATCATTTTAACTTTCATTTTTGCTAGCTTTCATGAATGTTTTGGGTTCAATCATAGAAAATAGAGCTGAGTCTTATTGATTCATATTGATCAACACTCTCCTTCTAGTCTACAACCTTACATCAACAATTCCAATAATTTGAGAGATTGGTTGATCTTTTTGAATTCTTCTAGATGGAGCTTTATAATCTTGTCTTTCTTCCTCTTTTTCATCTTCATCATCTATTTGAAAAAATAACTCATAATTTTTTGCAACAATATTATGAATTGAGTCACCTACAATTTTAGATTCTTGACTCTACTGGTCTCATCTACCCTTACATTTGCACTTTTAACAATCTTGTGAAGTCTCTTGTTGAAGCACATATAGGTAGTACTAATAGAAGACCTAAGAAGATGCCTTCATCAGACCTTGAATCAAATTTTCTAAGATTATTTTCATCTCTCTCAATGAAGCACCTACTCCCAAAAATTTTAAAATGTTTGATATTAGCTTCTCTATTATTCCATAACTCAGAAGGAGTCTTATCATTTTTTTTTCTAATTTGACACTTATTTAGAATGTAAACTAATGTATTGGTTGTCTCTTCCCAATAACAATCTAATAGTTTAGAATCTTAAAGCATGGTTCTAATCATCTCTTGAAAAATCCTATTCTTTCTTTCAACAACACCATTCTACTATGGTGTTATAGCAAAAAAATATTATCTTCTTATCCTTTGACAATCACAAAAATCATCAAATTCATGAGAAAAAAACTTACCTCCTCTATCTGATATTACACATTTGATCTTTGATCCTTTATCATTTTCTAAAAGTGCTTTGAATACCATATATATTTCAAAAGCTTCTAATTTTTATTTAAGAAAAAATATCTAAGTCGTCCTAGTAAAATCATCAATGAGAAGAATGAAGTAGCTATAACCTTGAATACTTTGGGTTCTAATAGGTCCATAGAGATCAGTATGGATCAATTCTAATGGCTTTGTAGTGAATAACTCCTTGGATTTGTATCTCCTATTGAATTGCTTCCTATGAAGACATTCCTTATAAAGAGAATGAGGAATCTTAGAAATCTTGGTCATATGCCTTACCAACCCATTTAATTAGATCTTTACCATGTTATCAAAATTTATATGTTCAAGCCTTTTATGCCAAAGCCAAATTTCTTACAATTGACTCGTAAAGCAATCCTCCTTCTTGGATTCATAAAATGCATACATATTGTTATCTATTTTATAAACATTTACAACTAATTTGCTAGCCTTTATTACTTCACAAACATCATCATGAAAATTTACAAAATTTACTTGCTTACACATTTGTCTCACACTTAAAATATTATGTTTCAGACCTTCTACATATAAGACATTATCAATCTTAGAATGACCATTATCCAAACTCACAATACCATTGCCAATTATGTGAGCAGATTTTTGGTCACCATATCTCACTAAATTAGGGTTGGTCTTCTAGAGAGATTAACTTTCTCTTGTCTCATATCATATGTTTTGAGCATCAAATAAAAAAGAACCATCTCTTGTTTCCATATTTTTGAGTATGCAAGGTTTTTTGAACAAATATTGACTCTTATTTTGGTTGACAACTTGAATTCTACTTCTTTTCTTCTTCAATCTTAGACTTAGTCTTCTTAAACAATTTGATGGTGTGTCAATGATTCATATATCCTTTTTCCAAAAATCTCTTTTGTAATTTTTGGTTATATGACCTTGTTGGTTACAATTATATAATATAAGATTCCTTTTGATCTTTGGAGAAAAATCACAATCCCTATATCTATGACTAAATTGATTGCAGGAGAAGTAGTACCCATTAAAGACATCAATCAAATTTGACCTACTTTTCTCTTGATCATTACATATACATGAATTTTAAGTATTGACCCCTTTGATAGAGCTAAAATCCCTTTTGTCCTTGATTAAGAACACATCTGAGTAAGTCATAACTTTATTTTAAAAATGCTCCTCCCTTTATTTGAGATCATTACCCATCATGACTTGAAGATTCTTGATAGTTGCTTCTAGATATTTTACTTGCATCTTCACATCATCCATGATTAAATTGACATTTGTTAAAGCACATACTAGTTTGTCTTGAAGACAAGCCACATCCTCTTTGTCAACCATTGTACCTTTAATCACCTTCTAGTGGTTAAACTTTGTAAGAAAGACCTGCTCTGATACTAATTATTAAAGGTATAATCACTGAGAGGGGGGTAAATTAATGAGCCCAAATATTATAACTTAAATTATAGTCATTTAAACTATTAACCAATCAACATATATCAACTTTATCAAGAATCATTAACATGAAAGCTTATACATTTAATGTATACACAAGATCAAACACATAACACATAGTTCTTATAGAAAACCCTCATGGGGAATAAAACCCACTCTCAAGATTGAAACAAAAATGGAAAATTGTCCTATAATAAATTAAAAACAAGAGACTGGTCATCTTTTTTAGATCAAAAAACCTTGATCATATCCTCTTGACCAAAGGCATTTAGTGAAACACCTATTTCATAAGGAGCAATTGACCCTAAGAAAAATCAACTCCTTTAGACCCTCCTTTGAAAATTATAACTTATAAATGATGTCTTTAACACCTAATAATGGATCTCTATTTATCTAACCTCTGAATAAACACTCTCTTTATCAAAAATAGGCCTCTTATAAATGCATGCCACAATATTTCTTCTTATTAACTCACACTATCTTCATATGCACACTTGGACCTCTATGTATATCTTCAAAATACAAGATAACTTATCTAACATCAAAAATATGACCTAAAAGTCATACACATAGTCAATAATCTACTTTGTTTCTCAACCCATCCACTATCGATATCTACTTCTCCTTCACTCCACCACTCTTATATGTACACCTTGCACGCTCTCACAAAATCTTTCACAAGCCTAGCAACCATCTCATTTGGGTCCATAATTTATACAAATATCATGAATTATCAATACCATAATAATATATCTTCCACAATACATTCCTTCACCCTTAAGGCATCTCACCTAGGTCACACTTAAGCATAATCCTCTTTCAAAATAGTCATAAGACACTTTTAGGTCCTATAGAGACCCATTCATTTCTTGATACATCACTGAGAAAATCAAGAAAATAAGAAAAATTTCCAAAATCATGTACCCGTTATACATGATATATATTCCCCACATAAGTGTCCAAATCTATCGTAGTACCTATTATCTTAAGCATAAATAGCTAAAACACTTCTTTGTATACATAGTCATTATGAGCGAACACACAATCACCTTCTAAGTCTTTGATCATACAACATATGATTAGAAAAACCTTCAAAATGAATTTAGAGCATCCTCATGGAGTTTAAAACACTACCTAATATATAATTCACCATGAAACATTGAAACAACATCTATATAAGCTCAAATACTCTTCTTGGGTCACTTGCACATCAAGTATGAAACCACAGTCAAAGTTGAAGCTCAATATCTTTATCTGCACACACTTATAGATATTCAAATCCATATTTATATATGTACCTTGGAGTATACATATTTTATTTTTATTGCATGATAAAATTTATCTTCTAATGAAAGATATGTCCCAAAGACCAGACACTAGTTTTTCCTTTTGTAAAATTCAAATATTCAAATGGCAACGATCACAAATAAAATTCAAACATAATGCTTGAATCTCATGTATTCTTAGCTTAGATTAAAAAGGTACCATTTATCTTTTTTTATATTTAATTCATAGGTGTCAATGCTCAATTTTTAAACTTCTATCACTTTGACCTCATCTCGTGCACCCTAGAAACTGACTCAATGAGCTTCATTAATATTTGTGAATCAGTCAGGTCTATAACTATCAATGCTCATCATTCGATCAATCGGTATGAATACCCATTAACCATTATATCTTTATCATGTAAATTTTATTATACATTGAAAACATGTACTTATTTCCATATTTCTCAACATGCACCATTGGATCTTCATTTCATCCTAAACTTTAACTCTACTAAAAAATTGTCACATTGATCCATTTGAATCTATGCACCATAGATCTTCACTATAAAAACTTCTATGATTCATTATATCTCCATTAGGTCTAGATATTTAACATCATGAAAATTGACTAAGTATGGGGACTAACTACAATATGCATAGAAATCCTACATTAGACTAAAATAACATCTTTTATGCTTAAATGCATGATTTCAAATTTGAACCTCATGATCACCTTTCAAGGGATAATCCATCCATATAACTAATATATCCTATAACATTCACACATGTGAGATATAATGTCATTAAAATGCCTTCTCAAATTCTTATGTCACAGAGCTAACTATGCTTAAAATTTGTCTGGGAGACCCAATTTGCTCTTGCATAACTTTTGTCATGCTTCAATGCATGATATCAAATTTAGTTTAAAATAAATATTCCAAAAATTTAGAAAACACATATGATAATTTTCTCTTGACACCTTCACACATGTAAGATATAACACCATCAAAATGCTCACTAAACTCTTCTTACCGCATTGCAAAATTTGCCTAAGTATGGAAAAATAGTGAATTATGTCTAATTAGTCAACTTTGCATCCCCATATCTTTGATCATGATTTGATAATTTACCTAAGAT
This sequence comes from Torreya grandis, assembly GCA_037957365.1. Lineage (NCBI taxonomy): Eukaryota > Viridiplantae > Streptophyta > Pinopsida > Cupressales > Taxaceae > Torreya > Torreya grandis. The sequence goes on from JARHVA010002811.1 coordinate 1,923,550, forward strand.
ATAGTACATAAAAACTAAGGACTAATGTGATCACAAAAATATGACCAACTCCCCTTGACTCACTTCCATGTAGTAATGGTGATGTCATCAAACTACCTACTTAGATTTTTTGCCATTGGACCCAAACTATCTAGATGAAAACTATGGACTACTAGATGAATTCCACTTGTGCACACAAGTCTCTAATCATATAAAACCCCTTATATGACCCATTTCACATGATCAATACTCCATACTCATCCCTGACCATCTCTAACCATGTCAAATATGAAGTTCAACCAAGGCAACTTCAAACACATTGAGACAAGCACATTGCACACTTTTTAATTGTCACTTAGGATATCAAATAAATTCATCCACTCAATAAGACACCTCCATAAAATCATTTAAAATACTCAAACAATCTATCCCTTTATCATTGATGTCAAAAAACATCATATATATAAATATACAACTCACCTTCTCTCTCTTCAAACACTCCCATAATAGGAACTTTGTCCCACTTTGACACAATGACAAAGTGGGCACCAAATAATCCTAAAGACCTAAAAACACCACTAATAATATTAGACCATATTATAAATATAGTACAAACTCCACCTTACCTTGAGCCTACCTCTTATTTCCTTGACAACTTGCTTTTGCTCCATGCTAACACTCTCTTCAACCAAGCACTACAACCAATAAAGAAAGAATTGAAATCTAATTTAGTTCATCAAGAGACATCTGAGAGGGACTCCACCTAATATTTCTAAGAAATTACACCACTTGATCATATTTATATATCCATACATTATGAAGAACCACCATGCAGGCTTACTAGCCTTCTCTCTTAAGACACTTCTATGACCACCAACTCTGTATCTGTATTATAGCTTCTTTAAAAACCTCTATAGAAAACTCAAGAACTTGTTTCTCCTACTTAATCAAAGACATTATATTGATTCATATATAAATTAATGACACCTAATATTTATCTTAGATACTCAAATGTAGCTTTTGATAATGGTTTGGTCATAATATTTGTAAACTACTCTTTTTTAGGTACATACTCAAACTTACCACTTTGATTCATTACTTGTTCTCTCAAAAAATGATATATAATAGGAATTTGCTTAATCTTTGAGTGCATAACAAGGTTATTTTAGATACTAATTTCACTAGTGTTGTCATAATAGATAGAAAAAGGTCCATTTTATCTTACCTTATAATCTTCCAAAGTTTGTGTCATCCACAAGACATGCATATGATAAGAAGTAGCTATTATATATTCAACTTATGTAGTTGATAGAGACATTGAGGTTTATTTCTTGCTTAGCCAAGACACCAAGCATTCCCCCATGAATAATATCCTACAATTGGTACTTATCCTATCATCCACATAACCTACCCAATATGCATCAGTATAAGATTTCAAGGAGATTTTTTTACTCCTGGGATACCATAAACCATACTCTATGGTGCCTTTGAGATATCTCAAGATTCTTTTGACTGCTTTTAATTGAGATTCTCTATGGTTATCTTGAAACCTTCCTACAAGACCCACTGCTTGCATGATATTAAGTCTAAAAGCAATAGAGTACAAAAGACTTCTAATCATGGATATATACAAAGTTTGATCAAATTTTGGTGAGTCATCTAGTTTACTTAACTTGCACCTTGTGATCATTGGAGTACCCATTGGCTTACAATCCATCATGTCAAACTTTCTTAGAATATCCTTGATGTATTTAACTTGTGAAATGAATATACCTACATCAATTTAATTAATCTATAATCCTAAGAAGAAAGGTAATTCTCCCAACATTGGCATTTCAAACTCAGTCTTCATAGTATCTACAAAATTTCTACTCAGTTTATCAATATCAAATCCAAAAACCATGTCATCAACATATACAATAGAAATTAATTGATGATTTCCTTTTGTCTTAATATATAAATTATTATCATCTACCCCATTTTTAAAACCTTGACTCAAAATATACTTATCCAATCTATCATACCAAGCTCTAAGAGTCTATTTAAGACCATATAGATCCTTCTTCAGTTTACATACAAAATCTTGATTAATTAACATGAGGTATCCTTCAAGTAACTCAATGTAGACTTATTCTAACTTTCCATTCAAGAATACACATTTCACATTCATTTGATATACCTTAAAACCCTTAAACCTTGCATATGACAAGAAGAGTCTAATTACTTCCATTTTTACCATAGAAGGAAAAAAATCATCAAAATCTATTCATTCAACTTGAGAATATCCTTTACACACCAATCTAGCCTTATTCCTTATGACTTATCCTTTCTCATTCATCTTATTTTTGAAAACCCACTTTCTACTTATCACATTTTTATCTTTTAGTCTAGGAACCAAGTCCCATGTTTCATTCCTTTATATTTGATCAATTTCTTCATTCATTGTGTCATTCCAAATTTCATCTTTGCTAGCTTCCATAAATGTTTTGGGTTCAATCATGGACAACAAATTTGAGTCTTGTTGATTTTGATTGATCAACACTCTCCTTCTAGTATACAACCTTGCACCAACATTTCCAATAATCTAAGAGATTGGATGATCTTTTTGAATTCTTTTAGATGGAGATTTAGAATCTTATCTTTATGCCTCCTCTTCATCTTCATCATTTATTTGAATAGATAACTCATCATTGTTTGCAATTATATTCTGAAATGAGTCACTTACCTACAATTTTAGCTTCTTGACTCTACTAGTCTCATCAACCCTTACATTTGAACTTTCAAAAATCTTGTAAAGTCTATTTTTAAAGCACCTATAGGCAATAATAAAATAAGAGTAACCTAAGAATATTCCCTCATCAGACCTTGAATCAAATTTGCCAATATTCTCTTCATCTCTTTTGATGAAGCACCTACTCCCAAATACTCTAAATTTTTTGACATTAGCTACTCTATTATTCCATAAATCATAAGGAGTCTTATCACTATTTGCTCTTATTTAGAATGTAAACTGAACTATTGGCTATCTCTTCTTAATAACCATTTGATAGTTTAGAATTTTGAAGCATGGTTCTACTTATCTCTTGAACAGTCCTATTCTTTCTTTCAACAACACCATTCTATTATGGTGCTCTATAAGTAAAATATTGTCTCCTTATCCTTTATTTTTCAAAAAAATCATCAAATTCATGAGACCAAAACTCACCTCCTCTATCTGATCTTACACACTTGATCTTTGACCCTTTATCATTTTCTACAAGTGCTTTGAATGCCATAAATTTTATAAAAGTTTCTAATTTTTTTTTAATAAAAAATATCCAAGTCATCCAAGTAAAATCATCAATGAGAAGCATGAAGTAGTTATTACCTTGAATACTTTGGGTTCTCATAGGTCCACATATATTAGTGTGGATCAATTCCAATGGCTTTGTAGTAGATAACTCTTTGGATTTGTATCTCCTTTTGGTTTACTTCCCATGAAGACATGCCTTATAAAGAGAATGAAGAATCCTATACATATTGGTCATATTCCTTACCAACCCTTTGAACTAATCTTTACCATGTTATCATAATTTATATGTCCAAGCCTTCTACGCCAAAGCCAACTTTCTTACAATTGAATCATGAAGCACTCCTCCTTATTGGATTTATGGAATACATACATATTGTTATCTATTTTATAAACATTTACAACTAATTTTCTAGCCTTTCTTAATTCACAAACATCATCATGAAAATTTACAATATTTCCTCGCTTACACATTTGGCTCACACTTAAAATATTATGTTTCAACCCTTTTACATATAAGACATTCTCAATCTTAGAATGATCATTATCCAAAATCATAGCACCTTTGTCAACTATGTTAGTAGATTTTTTGTCACCATATCTCATTGAACCAAGGTTGGTCTTCTAGAGAGAGATAAACTTTCTTTTTTCTCCTGTCATATGATTTGAGTATCCACTATCAATGAACCATCTCTTGTTTCCATCTTATTGAGTATGCAAGGCTGATTGAATAAACATTGACTCTTCTTTTGATGGATAGCTTGAGTTCTACTTATTTTCTTCTTTAGTTTTAGACTTAGTCTTCTTGAATAGTTTGATGGTGTGTCAATGATTCACATATCCTTTTTCCAAAAAAATATTTTGTAATTTCTAGATATATGACCTTGTTGGTTATAATTGTAATATATAAGATTCCTTTTGATCTCTAGAGAGAAATATCAATCCTTATATCTATGACCAAATTGATTGTAGGAGAAGAAATACCCATTAAAGACACCATTCAAATTTGACCTACTTTTCTCTTGATCATTACCTATTCATGAATTTTCATTCTTGACCCCTTCGATAGAGTTAAAATCCCTTTTGTCCTTGGATAAGAGCACATTTAAGTAAGTCATAAATTTATTTTCAAAATGTTCCTCCATTTGGTTGATATCATTACCCATCATGACCTACAAATTATTGATAGCTACTTCTAAATATTTTACTTACATATTCATAGCATCCATGCTTGAATTGACATTAAATAAAGCACATACTAGTTTGACTTGAAGACAAGCCACATCCTCTTTGTCAATCATTGTACCTTTGATCACCTTCTAGTGGTTAAAATTTATAAGAAAGACTTGCTCTAATACCAATTATTAGAGGTACAATCACTGAGAGGGGGGTGAATCAATGAGCTTAGATATTCCAATTTCAATTTTAGTCCTTTAAATTATTAACTAGTCAGCATTTATCAACCTGATCAAGAAGCATTAACACAAAAGCTCATACATAAAATTAGATACATAATGCATAGTTCCTATGGGAAACCCTTATGGGGAATAAAAACCACTCTTAAGCCTAAAACACAAATGGACTATTATCCTATAATAAATTACAAAAAAGAGACCAATCAAATCCTTTATATCAGTAAACCTTGATTATATCCTCTTAACCAAAGGTATTTAGTGAAGCACCTATTTAAAAAGGATCAACTGCCCCTAAAAAAGATCAACTCTTTTAGACCCTCCTTTGAACACTTATACCTTATAAATAATGTATTTAACACTTGATGATGGATCTATGTTTATCTAACCCATGCACAAACTCTCTCTATCTCAAACAAACCTCTCACAAAGGCATGCCACAATCTCTCTCCTTATTCATTCACATTGTCCTCATATGCACACTTGGACCTCTTCACATATATTCAAACTGCAAGAACACTTCTATGACATCAAAAATGTGACCTATATGTCATATATATAGTCAAAAATATTCTCTAGTTCTCAACCTATCCACTTGGTGCATCTACTTCTCCTTTTCTCCACCACTCACATATGTACACCTTACACTCTCTCATGAAGTCTTTCAAAAGCTTAGAAACCATCTCATTTGGTTCCACCATTTATAGAGTAATTATGAATTAGTAATACCACAATAATACGTATCAACAAAAATACATGCCTTCATTCTTAATGCATCTCACATGGGTCACACTTAGCACAATCCTCTTTCAAAATAGGCCTAAGACACTTTTAGGTCGTATGGAGACCCATTCAACTATTGATACATCTGTAAGAATCAAGAATATAGGAACACCTTCTAAAAACATGTACCCATTTTAAATGATCTATAGGCCCCCCTTAAGTTTCCAAATCTATCACATTACCCTTTAGCTTAAGCATAAATGGCTAAAGCACTTCTCTATATACATAGTCATTATGAGCGAACACATAATCACCTTCCAAGCCTTTGATCATACATCATATGATTATAAAAACCTTTAAAAATGCATGTATATCATACTCATGGATTCTAAAACACTCTCAAATAGATAATTCACCATGAAACATTGAAAAAACATCTTTATAAGCTTAAATACTCTTCTTGGGTCACTTGTAGAACAAACACAAAACCATGGTCAACTTTGAAACTCACTATCTTCATTTTTACACACTTATAGATATTTAAATCCATATTTGTAGATTTGAATTGGATTCCTATACAAATTTTATTTTTACTTCATGAGAAAATTCATCCTCTATTGAAATATATGGCCTAAAGACCAAACACTGATTTTCCCTTTGTAAAATTCAAATATTCAAATGGAAATAGTCATAGTTAAACTTTGAACACAATGTTTGCATCTCATGCATTCTAAACTTTGATTAAAATATGAAACATTGATCTTATATAATATTTAATACATAATTTATAATTATCAAGTGTTAAACCTCTGTCACTTTGACCTCATCTCGTGCACCGTGGAAACTTTGACTCAATGCGCTCTGTCTATCTCTATGGATTAGTCAGGTTTATAATTATCAATGCTCACCATTTGATCAATATATATGAACATATGATAATGTATAGATACTTATCTTATACATTTTATTATATGTTAAACAATGTGCACTTCTTTCCATCTCATTCAGCATGCACCATTGATCTTTGATTTGTACGATCAACCACACATCATTAGATCTTCATTTGGTCTTGAACTTTAACTCTAATAAACAGATATCACATTGACCCATTTGACTCTACATATTCCATATATATTCATTTTACAAAATCCCATGATATTTTATATCTCCTCTAGGTCTATATATTTAACATCATGAAAATTAACTATGGGGACCAACTGTAATATGACTGGAAAGCCTACTTTGGACTGTTATAACTTCTTTTGCACTTAGACACATGATCTCAAATTTAAACCTCATGATCACTTAAAAAAGGAGAATAATCCATATAAAAAATAAATCCTATAAAATTTGTGCATGTGAAATACAATTTATTTAAGGTGCCTTCTTAAAAATTTCTGTCATAGAGCCAACTATGCTTAGAATTTATCTAGGAGACCCACTTTGCTCCTGCCTAACTTTTATTTTGCTTCAGTGCATGATCTCAAATTTAACACAAAATAACTATGATAAAAAATAAACAAACCCATATTATTATTTTCTCTTGAAAGATTCACATGTTCAAGATATAACACCATCAAAATTCTCACTTGGTTCTTCTTGTCACATTGCAAAATTTGGCTAAGTATGGAAAAATAGTGAATAATGTCTAAGTAGCCAGCTTTGCATCCTCATATCATTAACCATGATTTTATGAATGACCTAAGATATATTGCATGATAACTAAGGACTAATGTGATTAAAACCATATGACCAACTCCCCTTGACTTACTTCCACATGGTAATGGTGACATCATTAAACTACCTACTCAGGTTTTCTACAACTAGACCCAAATTGCCTAGATGAAAACTATGGACTACCAAATGAATTCCACTTATGTAAAAAAGATATCTAATAATATAAAAACTATTACAGTACCCCTTTTACATTATTAATACTCTATACTCATCCTTGACCATCTCTAACCATGTCAAATATAAAGATCAACCAAGCCAACTTCAAGCACACTAGAACAAACACATTGCACAATTTATCATTATCACTTATGATATAAAATCACTTATCCACTCACCAAGACACCTCCATGACATCACTATGATATCATTTACAATACTCCAACATTTTATGGGGAAAGTTTGGAAAATTTCTAAATATTATATGAGATTGGTCAAGACCTACAAGGTCAACTAGGTCAATCTGGTGTGATTTAGGAAAAGTTATAAAATCCCACTAATTCAATATGGTAAATTTAATTGGATAGGTGGGAAAATATAGATATTTTAAATCTTACTAAGTTGATCTAGTCAATTTAATTTCATAGGCAAAAAAATATAAAAAAATTGAAACCCTACTGAGTTGACTTGTTCAACTTAGTTGTACAGGTAAAAAAATATAGAAATTTTGAAAGTCTATTAAGTCAAATTAATAGTATACATAGGAAATCATATAAATTATAAACCTAGTAATTCAAGTTGGTTGACTTATTTATATAGGTAGAAAATAGATAGTGTAAAAAATCATATTTATAGACACTTAAAATTGGCCATCGATAACCTTCAACCAGGCTTTTGACCAATTTCTATCAAAGTGAACAATTTGGCTTAAAAACACTAAAACACATTAAAAGAGTTAAATTGTTATATTCAAGTTCTAATTTTTTCTAGGGTATCATTAAATGGAGCAATGCAATTTATGAAGTAGCTAACTTTGATCAGATCATTTTGAGTCAAAATTACATTTTTACATCTAGGTGCTCTAGATTGCTCTTTTTTATCAAATTTATTGTATGATACATGTGCCTCTATTATTTTGCATTAGAAACATCCTAAATTTGATAACTAATCCAACACATTTGACATCACATCCTAATTCTAATCTAGTCAAATTTTGAGCCAATAATAAGATATTTTGGCTGATTTAGTTAATTTGTGCACCAAGGGCCAAAATTTACACCAAAGTGACTAATCATGTTTTAAATATAATTAATTCAAATCATGAGTATAATTGAGAATTCCATGGATATTTTTTAATATTTATTTTAGAAAATGAATATTGAATATTTGTATCATCAAATGATATCATTTCTATGGGGTGGCATCCACAAACCATAAATGCATAAAATAGCATGATTAAGCCACCCCATGCCTCATAAATTCCCCTTATTCACAAGTCATTATGATGGTATTTATGGATTTTATTTGCATAATAAGATTTATTCATGGCAACATATATCAATCTTGAGATGAACAGTCATGGTTGATCATGAGCCATTTTGAAAATCTATAAATAGAAGAGCCATGAACATGAATTTTAAGCTATCTTGGTGCAAAGTTATAATGTTAAATTGATTCCAAAATCCATTAAAATTAGTGTTTTAATTCCAAATTTCTTGAACAAGCCAAATCCACAAGCTACATGGTGCCAATAGGAGGTGGAGGATATCCAAGCTCCATTGTAACACACCTTTTGAAGCATATTGTTGAGCAAGCCACTTCAACAAGGTATTTGGAGCATCCAAGGAAGGTGAAAGATTTCTTTGTCTTTGCATTCTAGTTATTTTTATTATTTTATTTTTTTAATATTCTCTCCACTTGAGATAGGCTTAGCGTGTTAGATTATTGTGTTCTTTTTTGTATTTGATTTAATTCACTAACACCATACTAATCTCCCCCTATTACAACATTATGTTCATAAATGACACACCTAGTAGGACATAGCCTCAAAAATTTGGTCAAATTACACCTAAAAGTAACCTACTAACCAATTCCATGTATTAAATTGAAGTGTGGTAGCCAAGAAGGTAAGAATTTGAGAAAAAATCTATTTTTTTGTAAGTCACAATTTTGTTCTCAGGATTGTGTAACCTGGCTCAACTGTGTGACCCAACTCACCCTAAATCACCCCAAGGCACCTCAACTCAACCCCAACTCAACTACAACTCGACTTCAACTCAACCTTGACTTGCCCCAACTTGACCCTAACTTGCTCTGAGTTGCCCCAACTTGGATGCCAACCCAACTTGCCTATGTAACCCAACTTGACTGTGTGAAACTTGAGAGCTCATATTTCAAAGTCCTTGTCTCATCCTCTAAAGTCCTTCAAAGCAAGTTGTCATAATATATATTTTTTTTAATTCAAGGTATAATTTGAGCACCATTTTACTTGTTTAAACTAAATATAAACTTCATTTTGGGCATTTAAAATGAATTAGTCTAATCAAACACTTAAAGTTGGGCTTAAAACAAACATGTTAAAACATACACATTTAAAATTTTGGGTTTAAAATGAACATAGTTATGTTTTGTCTTATCTTGTTTATCAAAAATATTTCAAAATTTTCAAGTTGGCTATTAACATAATCCAAACATTTTAATTAGTGTCTAAACAATTAACCTAATCAAATCCTATAAATGTTGTCAATCTTATTTGAATTGTCTATTTGGGGTCTAAAAAGAACTTAATTTGTTTTTATTCCATGAGCATTTATCAAGTTTTTACAAGTTAAATCAAATTCCAAAGATGTCAAACTTCATAACACATTTCATTTGGCATTTTAAAATTAACATAACATCATGTAGTTTCATTTCTGTTGATGTTTGAAATTGGGCTTTGTTTCAGACACCAACAATGGGAAGTTTCAAGATGTGGGACATGCGACTTGAAACAACCTCCATATTTTTAAGAAGCTGATATCTTCTTTATATCAAGTGTTGGGGGGAAAAGGGATAGGAATTTCAACATAAACAAAATGCAAAAAAAGAAAATCTAACTATGGCGATGCGCCTGAATGTAATTTTGATCCTTAATCCTAAGCATAGTGAAACTATATGTAAGATTCAATTACATTAAAGAGCAGACAAGGCATGATCAATGTAAAAAATAGAAACAATAGAAATAGAGGCTCACAACTTAGACTACTTTCGTAATGATACAGGAAACATCAACAAAGGCATAGAACTCTGTCTTCTTATTAATTCTCCAACCACATAAAAGGAACAAAAACATGCACAGTTACATAAACTTTACAACTTAAGAAAATAGAATAAAATCAAATGATATTCCTAATCATAGCTCTAGAAAGTCTAAAACTCTTGACAATAATTTTCTTAGAAAATTCTCTCTCTCAGTATTTGATCATGATTTGGTGATCCCTGCACTCCTCTTTATAACCTCAGATTCCCTCTAGATTTTCTGTGCATTCCCAAACTTACGGCCCAAATTGAACTCTAACTGAGCTAGAAGTGTCTATCAGAAGATAGTTCTTAGATTCTGAAACATTATGTTTCCCTGCAGTTCACTTGCTGAAATAGATACACAGGATACTTTGTTCTATTAAACAGAAGAGGACACTTAGTCAATTCCCTAAAAATCTTCTTATTTCTTAGGAGACACTGGAGAATGACACTTGGCATGTTCTGCAACACTTACTGAAGACACGTGGCACTTTTTTCTTTACTTCAACTTTTACTATATCTTTGCTTAGGAACATTCTAACTTTGACACTTGTCGCAATTCACTTCTTTGACACTTACTAACTTAATAGAAATAAGACTCATTGCATCTCTTACTCGAGCAACTTTGAAAAAGGGGCATAGGGATAGGTGGAAATCTCTACTTGCTTCAATAAAGGACATGTGGCAATCTCTGTTGCTTTCTAGCTATACTGTGGAAATGTTTATGACACATGTTAGGCTCCTATGGATGGTGACACTTGGTAGCTTCCGTAGACTTTTAGAAATAAAACTCGGGACCCACCATAGTCTTTATTCAATAATGAAAAATGAAGAATATCTTTCAAATGGTGACACATGGTGGCTTTCGCTGCTTCTGGGAAGATACATGGTGTCTTCCACTACTTCTAGGAATGGAGTAGAAAGGGACTTAGTAGATGACACTTGGCAGCCTTCGCTTGAATGGTTTGGTTGTGCCTTACTACCTTTTGAAAGGGCACTTGACCCTTTGGTTTTTTTGGGATGCTCTTTTGAACTACTTGATTGTACTAAGTCATTGAACCGATTGATTGAACCAAAAATGGTTCAATGGTTCAATATTTCAATGATTCAACACTGCACGTAGTTTACACATGAACCAAGGCATTGAACCGAGGATATTGAACCAAGGATTTGAACCAAAAATTGAACCAAGGAATTGAATTGAACATATTTTGGATGTCAACACGTGGTGACTTCTGCTCTCTTCATCTGGGATATGTGGTAGCTTCTGTCACTTTTAGAAAATAAACACTGAGACCTTTTGCTATTGCCACTTAGCACTTTCCACTTGATCTTGATACTTAGCTTTTTGAAACCTTCCGCTGCAAAGAGATAAAATTTGGGTGCCAATATGTAACTGTGGACACAGACACTTGGTGCGTTATGCTGAGTTGTTATGAGATATGTGACACATTTCGACCAACTCATAGAAAATATGAAAGGTGCCTCAGATGATGACATTTGGCATTTCCACTTGAGAAAAGATGCCTTAGAGGATGACACTTGTTAGCTTCTAATTCACCTCGACACTTAGACAAAAATGAATCAAAAAGTGAAAATAGAGCTCGTGCTCTATTTCAAAACTTCACCATCAAAGTATGCGGGAACAAAAAATTTCAGTGTGCAACTGAAAATCAGAATGCAATGTAGAGTATTTTTTACTCTACAATTTCTTTTGTAAACATTCGTTTATCATGCCTTTTTTTGTTTATTGCTTGTTTTTGTGAGAAGAGTTGTTTTTGTATGCTCTCCCATCCATCCCCTTTATGGAAATTTTGGGATAAAAAATGATAACTAATTTTTAGGTGGTTTACAATTATTTATATTTGCACATCTTAAATCCAAGGGGCTAGTAATGAATCTAATCAAACACTTTCAATTTGATGCAATAAAATTAATCTCACTTTAATTATTTACATGCTTGTTGATTGTGTGTTTTATCAAAAAGAGACATGAATTTTTGCTATCCCATCCATCCCATTTAGGGAACTTTGGGATTAAAACCACCATTTCATCGCACTTTGAGCCTAGTCCAAGGCATAGAAAAATGTTGTTTAAAGCATGCCTCAAAAACTCATAATAGTATTAGGTGATATTGAGGTGACAATAAAGTATTTCTATTGTGTCATTTTATTTCATGGATATTGGCTTGTGACTGAGATTTCATCACCTCCCATAAGTTATTTAGGGAATCTTTGCTCAGGATTTCATCACCCAACATCATCTTCAACCCCTCTTCGTAGAGGGTATATAAATTGGGATCACCCCACTAGGATCAGAGGTTTGAGTGATTAAACCACCTCTTAGCACTTGGGCTAATATTGGGATGCTAATTACATTGGACATCACACTACACTAAGCGAGTGAAAAATAATTTGTTAGTTTAGTATTTAAGATTATTAGTTAGTTGTTTTGTCTTGGTCTTAGATTACTTGGTCTTGTTTGAGAGCCAAAACTTGGTGTTGAAAAAAATTAACATAAATAAACACATTATCCCCAAATTTATTTGAACAAGGAGGTGTTAAGCTTCCCAAGTAAAAAACATTTTTTTTCCTTTTTCAAAATCATCATCATAAACTTTGTGTCATATTTCCAATTTGGTGTATCTATGCATCTCATTTAAGTTTAGGCCATTTGCCATATTTTGTTTAAGTCCCTCATTGATAGTTTAAATTCAAAATTGGACTCTTTTGATTTTTAAAGGTTGATGTGTTAAATTAGCTCTACCACTTTGCACTTGACTTGTTTTAACTTGAGTTTAATTACTAATTTGAATTGAGGGCCATTTTTAGACTCAACATCATTATCGTTATTTGCTAAGACTCAAGTCATATTGCATGTTTACTAATGATTTGAGTCCTATACTTTGACTACCCATCCTATTTTTCCATTTGTCTATTTGTTAGCACACTCATGCCTTAGATAAATTTGTCCAACTTTGTGTGTGGGTATAATTTGAGTTGAGAAGGGTAGTGTTACACTACCAAAATTATGTTGGAACCATTTTGCCTTAGATTTTTTGAAACAAGCATTTGCCACATCTTTTGAGTAGTTTAGCATTGCTATGCTTCCCAAATTATTTTGAGACTTGTTTCATAGACCTCTTTGTATAAAGTTTAAGTCTTTTTAAATTTCAACCAATCTGAGTATCCTTTGTAAATATTTGTCTAGCACAGTTACATTGTTCACTTTTATCTATATTATTCATCAAAATAACCTAGATTTATGCCATTATTTAGGAGAAAATAAACTATCTCGAAGTGCCTTTTATTTCATACCTCATATTTGTTGATCAAGTTTTTATGACCAAAATTCAAATGCCTAATTTTTGTTAAAAGTGTTTGAAATATATTAGATTAAATATCTCATCTTTTAAAGTCTAGCTTTTGATGTCAATTGCCCAAAATTCCTAGCACACACACTTTTTTTGAGCCTAGCTTTTGATGTCGTGTTTGGCCAAAAGACCTAGTAACTTTTGTTTTTCCTAGATTAGACTAATTTGAAATACTTTGACCTAGAATTTAGCATTTTAATTTACAATCCTTTTACTTGAAATTTTTGTATAAGACATGTAGCATTCGACACTTGACATTAGATTATTTTATCACAAGTCATTACATCAACCTTTTTGGATATACCTATCCATCCTTTTGAACAAGTTAGACCTAGTTTGAGCATCTTTTTAGACATCTCATTTTTAGAGTTTTTAGAAACCTTTTTTCTTTTGTCATAAAATATTCTCTATGGATCCCAACATGTATTCTGAAACTCGTAGTGGCCTCATGTATAATTCAAGATTTAGTAATATGGTTGCACAAGAAGAAATGGTTCAAGACCCTCATGTGGATGATGTTTCTTATGAGACAGATGCCTATGCATATTATAAATAGGGGCATAGACCCAAGACCCATTGGCCCATTACTTGTTAAACATGCCTCCTTACTCAAAGAAAGATCAAATACAAACATAGAAATACCTAGCTATGGTACTTACTATGGAAGAGCCTTTTCCTCAACAACCATACTATGTTACTACACTATCTACATATGATACTTATCTATATGAGTATCACTTATTAGAGAATAAATATAAGATTTTGGTTAGAGACATAAACGTAGGGGTCAAGTTTTTGATATACTTCCCCCATGATAATTTACCAAGTCTAGTAAGAATGCCTCATAACATACTATATAATTAACAAGCTTCTTCTAACAATCCTTTAGCTCTAGTCCAAACAACATATCAGGACCCTAGTATGATTTTTAAAGGTAAGGACCCCATGGAGGATCACTTTGTACAGATACAAAAAACATACCAAACCTACTTAAACCTGGCATGCAATTCTAACTAGATGACCATGTTAAATAGTCCTCTCATAGATTTAGTTCCGTCAAATGGAGTGTTAATAGAGTAAACTAGTTAAGATAATTAGGGTGAAGACCCATTCATGTAAAACACTTTGGTCAATAACTTGTTCCATACCCTAACCATAGCAAAAGTGTATTATACTTTTACATAGAATAGTGGCCAAAATGAATTGGATAATGTGCAAACAATGTCCAATCTAAACCAAGGTGGTGTAAGTACATAGATAACTAGTACACAATCAAGTGTACCTTTATATAACACCATTAGTGGTTCTCAAAATTAGGGAGTTGGATTTTATACATCCCAACCTCAACCAACTACTATCATTAATCCTCAACTAGTTGTTTCTTTAAATTCTCAACCAACAAGATTAGGTAACCAACCAATAATAAATACCATGTCTCAACAATAAAATGTGATAGATCCTACTCCTCCATAATAAGTAATGAGTAGTATTCCACAAAAATAGGCACAATCCAACATACCAACACAACAAAGTTTGAATATGTTTCCACCTCAATAGATTAAAACCAATGTTCTACCTCACCAAGTAGTAGGGAACATACCTTTGCCTCATAGACCAATGTGACACTTCAAATCCAAATGATTTTTAGTCAAAAAAGTATGAATATTGGTCATCAAAGTCCAAATATCCAATATTCACCCACTTCCCAACTAGCATTCATGCAACAAAGAGGTTCTAATGTTCCTCAAGTATCGATTAGGCAACATTTGCCTTTTATGCAAAATGTGCCATTCTTTCAAAGATAAGGTATTGGTTTAAAAATAACCCCTCAATAGCAAGGTTTTATTAGTCATTAGCATGTCCATCTTCAACCTCAATAGGTATAATATAGTTACACCCATCCATCCCAACTTCAAAATCATCAAAACCAAGCCTGCATATCCAAACCTAACTAGAATATTAAACAACCACAAATACAATTTCAATAATTACATTCTAATCCATGTATGCATATTCTTGGTTTATTTCCTAAACAAACCAACATACCCCAAAAAATACCTTCATCATACCCTAGTCAAAGTGCTCCACTTGTGACTACTCAAGCATCTACCCAGGCCAATATTCCCCCTCAAGTTAATATTCCCTCTAGTTTCCTATCCCAAGAATTATAAGAAATGAAGGATGTGATTTCTACCATCCAAACTAGGAAATAAACTAAAATTTTTAATTTGGATGACATGTATTCTTATCTATTCAACATGGATTACTTTCAGATACCATTTCCTCTAGGATACAAATCATCAAAATTTGACAAATACAAAGGGAAAGGTGACCCCAAAGCTCATTTGACTGAGTTATTTGTTGCATTCCATCCAGTGGCATATAGTCACATATACCTTTTGATATTTTTTCCAAGGAGTCTAATAGGACAAGCCTTGGAATGGTTTTTAAAGTTACCCAAGAATTTAGTATCTAATTTTGATGATCATTCAAATAAGTTTGTGCAACATTTTCCATATAATCTCAAACATGAGATTTCTTTGGTTCACTTGATGCAAGCCAAGAAAAAGACCAATGAGAGTTTTTTTAGTTATCTACAATGATGGAAAGCCCTTGCAATCTGATTTATATGTATTTTAATAGATAAACAATCAGCCACTATGTTTACCAAAAAAATTGCATAGTGAGATATCCTATCATCTGGAATTGTAGTATGCACATACCTTTAAGGAGATCAATGACAAAGGTTTATTGATTAAGTGAGCCCTTATTAACAAAGGGATGATCAATATTACCTCATCTAATTATAATCAAGGTACAAATCTAATAAATGGCTAATACCAACATCTAATCCAAGTGTAACCATCACAACCAACATAGGCTAATAATAGCGATATACCAAGGCAATTCAACCATAACAAAAATGTTGTTGGAAATGGAGTAACCAAGTCACGTCATGTCCAAATGGTGAAAAAACCATTTTCAAAACCCACACCACATATTCAAATTAATCCTAACCCAAAATAATTTAAGCCAATGCAATAAGTTCAATAGTCGAGGCCCATACAACAAATAAAACCACTTTTACCATAACAAGCTCCTTCTCCAAGGATAATAGTGCCTATTCATCATGTTTTTAGTGATGTTGGAGATCCTATTGAATCTATGTTTCATAATATCACTACCACTAATTTTATTAGTTGGTTTATATCAAAACATTATCCTTAGGGCATTCCTTATCCTGATTGGTACCATGAAAATGAATTCTATGAATATCATCAGGTCAACAAGCACAATTTGTAAAGATATGTGAAAATTAAACATTTGATTTAAAATATGTTGGAAAATGAGGAGATAACATTAGATAATGGTGCTTCCACTTCTAATCAAACCCTTGTAATCTATCAAAATCCCTTTTCCCAACATAACAACCAAAAACAACAACAATAGTAATAATAGAACTAGCTAGTACAACAACAAAATCAACAATATAAAAATCAAAGGCCAAACCAACATAACCAATAACATAACCAAAAAAACCAAAATAATGGACAAAACTAAGGTCAAAATGATAACAACCAATAAACCTAACATGTAGTTATATTTGACTATAGTAGGGTTGTAGGTCATATTGTAGCAGGTCACATTAATACCATCTCCATTAATCCTAGACCAAATTCTAATCAAATGAGACCATTGATAACCATACCAAACCAATATAATTACTTTGGAAATACTTTATTAACCTAGGACCACACACAAGTGAATCAATAAATATGTATTCCCACTTTTTAACCTTCTATCGATAACTCATCCTTTCCTTGTGACCACACATCAGTGCACTAGCAATTAAGACTTGTCCTATCTAGTCCCACGCCATCACCATCATTTGTTAGAAATCATGGTCTTGTATTTAATCTTGATTGTGTAATCACAAATCAAAGGTTAAATATTACCATCCCACACCCATAACCATCTACTACTTCACCCATTATCTAACCAACCATTCAACCTCAAAACAAGCAATTTACCATTACCAAGAGAATAAATTTGACATTATGGAATAATTGCAAAATATGCCCCCAAAAATCTCCATTTTAGATTTATTGTGTACATCAATAATCCATAAAAACATTTTAAATGACTTCCTAAGCCAATCCACTATTTCAAGTGACATATCCCCTGATAAATTCTAAGCTTTGGTTGGACAGCTAGCTCCATCCTAGCAAGTCACTTTCAACCAAAGCAATATGTCATCCCTTATCCCACTATATTATAACCTATTATACATATAGGTTTTCATAAAGAGGCATAAAGTGAAATGTGTCCTTATAGACAATGGATCAGGTTTAAACATAGTGTCTCTTAAGCTCATCAATCTTCTTGGGTACATATGGTAGATCTTCAAGCATAGACAATAACCATCAAAACCTATGATAATGAGAAATGAGATTCATAGCGAACCATCTATTTACTAGTTATCTTTTGACCCTTGACCCATGATACACTTTACCATGTGCTAAATCTTGATTTTTCATACAATATGCTTTCGATAAGACCTTGGTTACATGAAATTCATGTCATCCCAAAGATGTTACACTAATGTATCAAGTTTTCCTATTCAGGGATGGAAGTTTATCTATCAGGATATTTGCATCCATACAAGCGCTACAAACACCTAGAGGATGAGTTCAAGAGTTATAATTATCACTTCAATATGAATCTAGTGGCCAAGTAAGATAAGGGAAAGGCAATACTACTTGATCCATTAGAGGATAAATATATTTATCTTAATACCCTTAATTCCCTTTCCCATATGTTTCCTCCTAAAGTATCCAATCATTTTACCATCACACCTAATGGCCCAAAGGAGTATGTGACCCATGATACCTTTCATATTGCAAACCTTACACATAATCTAGAGTCCTTTGGAAGACCTAAATCTAAGACACTTCATCCAAAATGGTAACAAAATATCAAAGGTAAAGGACTTTGTCACATTTTTACCAACATCTGGCTTAGAATTAAACCATCTTAAAGGGGATGAATCATGGTTGTACAATGATAACCAAGCTATTTGTTACAAGAAGACAAAGTATCCTATTCCCAATATGATCATGAAGAATCAAGACTATGAAGGAAGAGGCCTTAGACCTAATCAATAAGGAATACTTGAGTTGATTTCCATGACCAAATATGAAGGACCCTATGGACTTGGATTTAAAATTCATGGGGTGACTCCATATACCTTACTCATTTTCCATTGCCATCGACTAGTGATGAAGATGTCGGTAATGAAGTGGATTCTAGTCATAGCCTTTTGATGACCTAGCTGAGACCCATTTATTTGACACCCATTTCATTTATACCCTTAACCTAATCATTTTTCATAACCCACTACCATTGTATTATCCCCAATTTATAGACTTGGACCAATAAGAGTCCAGTGTGTTGGTTGATACATTTCAAAATGATGAGGCTTTCTGTGATTTTTTTGTCCTTAGAGACAATGTTCCTTTTGAGGACCATAAATTAGGGTTCTCAATCAAGTTATATCCTAAAGTCTATTTTAGAGAGTAGGTGAACACCCTTAGCCAAAAGCAAATAATTAAAGCATTGAGGTCTTAAATTGAAAACCTCTTTAAGGGGATTTTTGATGAGGGAAAAATTAAAGAAAAAGGCCAATCTAGTGGTGAAAACCTATTTTAGGCACTATTACATGGGGTGTTCAACCTTCTTCAACCATAGCTTAGAAGACCACTAGTGATGAATTTGTCTGAGTCTAAGTTTAGTTTTTAAGAACAATAAACTTTTGATTGAATCATTTAGGATTTTCTAACCATTTTTATTACATGGCCAAATCTCCCCTTGGGGGCCTCTGATTCATCATGCCTAGGGGAACTTAAAGAGCCAATCCTAACAAAAGACTCTAATGTTGTCAACCAGTTCAAATCTTTACCCACTATTCTTGAAGACAATTCCAACCCTTCTAGTGAAAGATAAAATACAAGTTAACATCGGGTCCCTAAATGACCCAAAGTGGATCAAGCTAGGTGTTTCCCTTACTAAGAAGGAGTGTGAAGTCCTTAAGCCCTTTTGTGAGAGTTTGTAGATATTTTTACATGGGCATATTTTGATATGCTAGACTTGGACCTCACCTTGGTTCTGTAACACCATGTGGTTAATATTGATGCCAAACTAGTAAACCAAAAGTTACGTAATATGCATCTTCACATTATTGTGTTAGTAAAGAAATATTTGTAAAAACTCTTAGCAGGATGTATTCGATCCATCAACTGCTCAGAGTGGATATCCAATGTTAACCAATTAGCAAAAAGCCATAAAGAATCAAAATTTATACTAATTTCCATGATATAAATAAAACTTTCCCTAAGGATTAATTTCCATTTCCAAACATTTACATGATCATTCAATTCACAACGGGTTATGAAATGCTTTCATTAATGGATGGTTGTTCAAGATACAACTAGATTAGAATAACACTAAAAGACCAACATAAAATAGCATTCACCACTCCATGGGAAACATTTTGTTATTAGGTTATGTCATTTTGTCTTAAAAATATAAGGGACACCTAACAAGGATCAATGATTGTCATATTTCATAATATGATGCATAGTATTTTTAAAGACTATGTCAATGACATTCTTGGCAAATCCAAGACCAACACTGAACACCCAGTAGTGTTATATAGAATATTTGAAATATTGTATGAGTATAAAGTTATAATTAATCCTAAAAAGTGTTTTTAGAGTCACATTAAGAAAATTGATAGAATTCATTATGCCTCATCAAGGTATTTAAGTTGATCCATCCAAAGTCTAAGCTATAACAAAGATGAAACCACTGACTACTTTGAAGCAACATCACATTTTGTAGGGCAACATCTAATATATCTGATGCTTCATATCTCAATTAACTAACAAATTCCATCCTTTTACACATCTTATAAATAAAGGAGTCATATTTCACTAGGATGATCACTACCAAACAACATTTTAGCATCTAAAAGACAATCTAGCAAATCTACCTATTTTGTTTCCACCTATGCTAGGAAAGCCATTCTTATTGTATCTATCATCTACTAATAATGTCATGGAGCCAATTTTGGTTTAAAACAATGATAATGAAAAGAGAATTTTTTTGGTGTACTATTTTATTTTTATAGTGGTCATAATGAACATAATTATATACACCCATTGAAAAACCTTGTTTAGCCATGGTATTCATAGTTCAAAAAATGTTTCATTACAGCTAAACAATAAGACCATGGTTATTTCAAAAGTAGATCTGCTCAAGTATCTACTATCTAAAATATATTTACAAGGCTACATGGCCAAGTGGATCATGATTCTTAGTGAGTTTGACATCCAATGCATCAATCAAAAAGCCATTAAGGGGCATTTTCTTATAGATTAGTTTTTTAAAGCACCCCTTGCTAATACAGAGCCACTCACATTCCAATTTCTTGATGAATCCATAATGACAATCATTGACACACCTCTTGAAGAGAATCACTAGAATTTGTATTTTTATGGATCATTCATAGAACATGGATCAAGAGCAGGCCTTTTATTTATTACACCATAGTGGTATCTAATCCTTAAATCAATCAGGATCAATTTTCCTTATACCAACAACATAGCCAAATATGAAGTAATTATTGCAGGGATTCACCAAATAGTACAATGAGATGTATCTCATCTCAAGGTTTATGGTGATTCTTAGTTAATCATCAATTAGATTACAGACCATTTTCATACCAAATATGATAATATAGTTTCATATAAGGCAATGGTCGACACTCTCAAATGATATATTATTGACATTCAGTTTGAGCATATACCAAGGGTAATTAACAAAACCACAGATGCCATGGACACTATTTGCTCTTTGATTTGAAAAATAGACATAATTAAAGAGTATCATTTCCTTATCAAAAACTTGTTATCACCAGCTCATGAACCTTCAACCATCATGAATATTTGTGATATTGTTGGTCCTAATTCTATCTAGTACTCAAACCTTTACAAATACCTCCATGACCAATTTTTACCACTTGACCTATCCTAAAAACAAACCAAATACTTCATCCACCAAACCACTCATTATACCTTACTTGGATCAACCCTTTACTATGATAAATTTGATGGAACTCTACTTCATTGTTTAACTTTGGAAGAATACACTTTAGCATTATGAGAAGCTCACAAAGGAGTATATGGAGCCCACACTAGTGGGATCATCTTGTCCAAAACAATATTGCTTACTAGTTATTATTGGACCATGATAGATGTAGAAGTAACTTTATATGTAAAGAAGTGTAACAAATGTCAATGGCATGTCAATCTGATTCATGCCTTAGCCAAAAATCTAAAATCAATGTTGACACCATGGCCTATTTCTATATGGGGCCTTAACCTCATTGGGAAGATCAATCCCACCTCATTTTATGGCCATAAACATATCCTTACTGCCATCAAATATGTCACTAATTGGGTTGAAGCTATACCCCTCACATGACTAGAAATCAAATTTCTAAGTTCATCTTCAACCATCTCATTTGCTTATATGGTATCCCCTTTGATATTATATCTTATAATGGAAGATCATTCAAGAACAAGGATGTTGATAAGCTATATGTTGAACACAACATCACACAACACTTTTCTGCTGAATATTACCCTCAAGGTAATGGTCAGGCTAAAGCATCAAACAAAACCATTATCAACATTCTCAAAAATATTATCAATGATGTTGGTCATGATTAGCACCTTCATATATTTTTTGGCCTTTACGAATACCATATTGATCACTGTACACCCATAAGAACCACTCCAGATTCACTTTCTTATGATATATAATCCATTCTTCCCATTGAGGTTCAGATTTCATCTCTTTTAAGCATGTCCTACATGATAATGACTACCAAGTAGCTCACTTGCAAGAACTAGAGTTACTTGATGAGAAACACATGGATGTAGTGAATAATCTCCAAGCCTATCATAATCAACTTCGAGGCCACTAATATCGGTGCATGAAACATAAAGAATTTGAAATTGGTGATATTGTCCTTAAATAAAACCAAAAGAATACCACAGCTGAAAAGAAGCATAAAGGTAAGTTCAAACCCAATTGGTTTGGTCCTTTCATCATTATATCAAACTTTGAAATAGAAGCATACAAGCTTGCCACACTAAATAACCATGAACTTGATGAGCTAATGAACATTATCCACCTCAAGAATTACTATGCTTGAATGACTTAGTGTATTGTTTATAATGACCATTTCAAGTTGTATCATTCTATCAAATATTATTTGTAATAATACCATTATATCATCCTACCAACCTATCACTATTACTATCACATGTTTGTTTTACCACACCTTCCCCATCAATATATTTCATCTCTCCCTCCCTACCTAACCCTGTGACCTTGGTTCTATTCTATTTGGTTCTATAATTGCTTTCATCAAGAGGATTTAGATTTAGTTTTAGTAGTTATTTCACACATTCTAGATAGAGGCAGTATTTTAGATTAGTAATTTAAATTTTTAGCAGTTGCCTCCTTCATTTCTTATTTCATTCTCTCTCATTATCTTGATCTTAATTATTACCACCTATGGGAAAATTAGTCTTAGTGACCTATGTCTTTATATCCTAGTTATAACTACCTATGGGAAAAATAGGGGAAACACTTGTGTATCATGCCTTAACTATACCAACTAGCCATTCTTTATGGCATACTAAGCCTTTATACCACCTGTGCTTATTTTGTTTGAATTAGTTATTATACTAGTCAGATTTCTCTATTGTAAGGTGGAACTATAGTGACTTGAGGTCCTACTTTGGGATTATATATGTAGTGCTCAATACTTGTTAAGGTCAGATTATTCACCCTTAAGACACACTCTCATCATTTTTTGAGCAACCTAAGCCACACTCTCACCATTTTATGAGCAACCTAAGCTATGCTCTCACCATTTTGTGAGCAACCTAATCCACACTCTCACCATTTTATGAGCAACCTAAGCCATGCTCTCACCATTTTGCAAGTAACATAAGCCACACTTTCACCATTTTACAAGAAATTTAAGTGACGCTCTCATCATTTGTGAGCTTGAGACATTTAGTGTCTCATCATTCTCAATCAAATTAAGATACTCCAAAAATTTAAAAAAACATTTGTAAAACTATAAAACCAAAAACATTGACTACTTCTTTGCCTTAAGGATTATGGGAACCCTTATTAAGTCATAAGTAAATCATTTGTCACTTAGTTTCCCCATCCTTTTTGGCCCTTTTTTCTTGTGCACTTTATATTTTGCAAGACTATTCCTATTATTCTATCACATCTATTCTATTTGTTTTCATCCATTATCATTTTCTTCCCATTCCCTAGGAGAACTACATTTAACCTAAAGTTTTTATTGGATATTACATCCATGGAACTATGTAGGCAACATACACTTGTCTTGTGCATATTGAGACATCTTGGCTACCCCTTCCTTTTATTTTATTCCCTCCATCATGTTTTTTTACTAAGTTGTCACATAATTTCTAGGGGCAATGTTTTTTGTGTTATTTCTACTAATATTGGGACTATCTCTTATTTATTTATTTT
The DNA here is from genome assembly GCA_037957365.1 of Torreya grandis. Lineage (NCBI taxonomy): Eukaryota > Viridiplantae > Streptophyta > Pinopsida > Cupressales > Taxaceae > Torreya > Torreya grandis. The sequence goes on from JARHVA010002811.1 coordinate 1,947,926, forward strand.
TATTTTTTGTTTTCACATTTCTTTTCTTCTTTGCACTATTTCCTTGATTCAATCTGCATGAATTCATTGGGTGATTACTTACAAATTTATAATTGAATCCATCTATATTTATATGTTTACATTGTCATCATGGTTCTTAACATTGGTGCATTGTTTTATATTAAGAATTGGATCTTGTGAGTCAGTCCCAATGCATATTTCAGCCTAACCCTCATGATGTTCTATCACAATGCTTATCATATAATACTAAAATAAAAATTATCTTCAAGAATTCTACTCACCAAAGGCAACATCAACATCCCCTTGGCACTAGCATCACAATCATATCCCAAATAGAGTAATTAACCATGAAAGAATTTCAACCTTTATTAGTTTAAATGAGCATATCCATACTATTAGGGTGTCCTAAATCATTTTATTCCTTTCTATCAAGTTACCCACGTCATATTTTTCATCATTAGCTAATCAATCATATTTTCCATAATCAGGATCCAATGATTATAACTACCTATGAGTAAATCATTATACACCATCCCACCTATATTTCTCAACGATAATAATCACTTTTAGCTAAATCATTATGTTCTCACCAAATTTAATTTCTTTTTTCCCAAATTAAGGAATTTTGTTATCTTGTTTGTCTATTCTAACTAGGGTAGCTCTATCTTCTCAATGATCATAACTGCCTTTGGGTAAATCATTATGTTATCATATCATGTTGCCATTATCAAGGTACAATGCTTATAACTACCTTTGGGAAAACCATTGTACACTATTTCACTTGCATTCTCAATGATTTTGACTAATTTTTAAATATCACTATGTTTTCACCCCATCATCTTCCTTTCTTTGGTCCCCTCATTTCACTTTTTTTAGGGACTATTTGTTGACCTATTTGTGCTAACCATTACCTTGAGGGGACATCATATAGTTAGTTCATCATCATTGTAGTTTTAGGCATATGGTAAATTTTCATTCTTATAGAAAATGTTATTGTGCCTATAACTTTTAATGCCTTCCCAAACAAAGGCAAACTATAGACACCTAAAACTGGCCACTTATAACCTTCAACTAGGCTTTTGACCAAGTTTTATTAAAGTTCACAATTTGGCTTAAAAACACTAAAACACATTAAAAGTGTTGAAATTTTTATATTCAAGTGCCAATTTTTTTTAGTGTATCATTAAATGGGGCAATGCAATTTATGAAGTATCTAACTTTGATCAGATCATTTCAAGTCAAAATGACATTTTTTAACCTAAGTGTTCTGGATTGCTCTTTTCTATCAAATTTATTTTATGAGACACATGCCTTTTTTTATTTTGAATTAGAAACATCCTAAATAGGATAATTAATCTAACACATTTGACATCACATCCTAATTCCAAGCAAGTCAAATTTTGAGTGAATAACAAGACATTTTGACCTCTTTGATTAATTTGTGCACCAAGGGCCAAAATTTACACCAAAATGACTAATCATGTTTAAAAACTAATTAATTATAATCATGATCCTAATTGAGAATTCCATGGAGATTTTTGAATATTTATTTTTGTAAATAAATACTGAATATATGCATCATCAATTGACATCATTTCTATTGGATGACATCCACAAGCCATAAATGCATACAATATTAAGATTAAGCCACCCCATGCCTCATTAAGACCCTCTCATGCCTCATCAATGCTTCCCATGCCTCATAAATTCCCCTTATTCCCAAATTATGGTGAGGGTATTTATGGATTTTATTTGCTTAATTAGATTTATTCATGGCCACACATCTCAATCTTAAGATGGATGGTCGTAGTTGATCCTAAACCATTTTGAAAATTTATAAATAGAAGAGCCATGAATATGAATTTAAGATATGTTGATGCAAATTTATAATGGCAAATTGATTCCAAAAGCCATTGAAATTAGTGTTATAATGCTAAATTATTCAACCAAGCCAAAACCACAAGCCACATGGTGCCAAGAGGAGGTGGCAGATAGTCAAGCTTCATTCCAATAGACCTTTTGAAGCACAAAGCTAAGCAAGCCACGTAAACAAGCTATTTGGAGCATCTAAGGAAGGTGAAATATTTATTTGTGTTTCTTATTTGGTTTTGTTAATATGTTCTCCCCTTGAGATAGGCATAGGGTGTTATCTTAGTGTGTTTTTTGTTTGGATTTGATTCCATTCACTAACACCATACTAAAGTTGAGCTGGTCAACTAAGTTGTACAGATAGAAATATATAGAATGGGAATAACCTACTAAGTTGATTTGGTTGACTTATTTTGATAGGAAAGAAAATTTATAATTTAACCTACTAAGTTGAGTAGGTTGACTTAGTTGTATAGGAAGAGTTATACTAAGTCATGCTAGTCAATTTAGTTTAATATATAAAAATTATAACAATAATTTGGACTATGCAGTTTTTAAACTAGATAAAATACTGAACTATCTAACACATATCAAAGAATTATATTAATGTTGGTCAATACAATTTTTAATACTATAGATTAAAACAAGTAATAATCAAAACATATAAATTTGAAATTATAGACACTTAAATTTCACATTCCAAAATTCAAAATTAAATTAGCATCGTTTCCCTCTAAAATTTAAATAACTGATTAATTCTTAATTAATTATATTCATACACATATATTTTCATATAAAACTAATCAAAATTTTAGATTTTACACCTCACCCATACATCCTCCACATTTGTCTCAACCATGTGTTGACTCATCTAACTATTCCTTCAACTTCTTCAACTACTTTGTGAGTCATCTTAGAATATTTCAACTTCTAAGCTCACTTAACCAACTAACTTGATTCATTCTTGGTGGCTCATTCAACTAACTCCACTTTATTCTTAACCCATATAATTGACAATCATCCTCATGTATAAGGATTAATTCCTCACCATTGATTATTTTAATAATTCAACAAATATAAATGATCTTCAACCATTCTATTAACCTCCCATATCCTTATAAATTTACATACAATTTATCACTTTCAATCATCCACATTCAGGCTAATGAAGTGTTATTGAACTGTTAAACAAATCCAAATGAATCAAAGCCATAAAAATCATCTTACATACAAAAATGTTTCATAATTCTTTTTTCTTTGGAAAGGAGTTGAGTATCAACACTCAAGATAAAATCCATCGTTGATCACATAATGATAAAATGATGAAAAAACATCTCATTTTTTAATTATTTCGTTTAGTTTTCTCTTATTTTTATTTTTCTATATTTGAAGTTAAGTTTAAATTATAATTCAATTTAGATGTTTTCTAAGCTAGCTTGCATTCTAGATTTTACACTTCAACATTTCTCACACATTTGGTGGGACCTTGTCCCTCATATATTATATCATAGGTAAATTTATGGAGTAATTTCAATTGATTTTTATTCATATTATTATGAATATATGTATAAAACTTATCTTGGAGTTTTTTGTCTATTGTTTTAAGTTGATTTTTGAATTTTTAAGCCTACAATTTGTTCTGCATAACAATGAATTCATTATATCCAACAACAAATTCATTTATATGTTATTTTTGTTTCATTTTTGCTAGTTTTTATAATTTGTAATGGTCTCTATATGTTTTTGGTTTGTTCAACTCCTTTTTATTTCAATCATGTTTTCTATTTTGTCTTGTATTTTTTATTTAACCATTTTTAGTAAAATAATGAATCATTAAAACTTCAGTGAATTCATTAAATTTTTTGGTGAAAACATTATCAAATTAAGTGAAATTGTTAAAATTTTTGGTGAAATCATCTTAATTTTCAACTAATTCATTATAAATGGTGAAATCATTTTCTGAGTTTTTATTTTTAGTTTTTAGTTTTCTAGTTTTCTAAATTTGCTAACTGCTAATGAATTCATTATTTCATCTGACCTTGTAACAGTGAAATCATTCCAAAATCTTGGTTTTATATGTATTTTTTATTTTTTACTAACTTTTTTCATGTTTCCTTGATCTTCTTGCCACACATAATACTTATAATAGTTTTATTTTTGGGTGCTAGTCAAAGACAAACCAACAAAATCTAGCTAAATTCAATTTTTAATTTAATTTTAGTTTTCTTGATTTTTTCTAAATTTAATAACAATTTTTATTTCAATTATTTTGAAATTTTGTAGTAATTATATAACATTTCATGTTTTTTTTTGAGTTAATTAATCTTTTAATTTTAATCATTTGTTTATTTTACTCATGTTGCATAGGATATTTATTGTGGCATTACACTAGTGATGATAATAAAAAAAATAGAAACAATATTTGTAAATTTTGTTATCCAAGACTCACTTATATGTATATTTTTATTTTGACATCACATTGGTGGTGATACTTTGAATTAGAGGCAAGTGTTAGTATTTTTTATTATTATTAAGGGCTCTATTGACCATGAAATTTCACCACCACATAGTAGGCCAACCTGTGTACTAGTGGGATACATAAATAAAGTTAGAGTTGTTGTTATTGACTAAGTAGTATTGTGTTTTAATCATGATGTGAAGTAAGGGAGTTTTATCATCAAATACCTAGGCCTTAGACAACATGACTTGAAGTTTTATTTTTTTGATGTCAACACACTTAAATATTATGGTTGTGTTTGGAACATTAGAACTAGACCCATTTGTGTGTGTCTATCAAATAAAATTATTCCATAGTTTTTGGATTCATTGTACTGAAATTTATATAGAAAAATCTCTTATATAAACTTATTTAAACATTAAGCCTAAGAAATCCATTATTTTCATCTAACTTGTAATGCATCGATTAGTGATTAGCATTGACAAGATACTTTCCATGCACCCTTGAAATTGGGATTAGTGGTCCATGTTGTGGCATGAGATTATACCCTTGTGGGGGAGTTATTTAGGCTCCTCCACTCCTAGTCACAATATGGGAACAACCCCAAGTTGTGGGTATCCTACAATGGGGTTGAACCTCTAGAGAAGGTCTACTTCCTCTTGATGAATCACCTAAACTAATGTTTCATTGGGAAAAGGGTTATAAAGGGAAAAAATTATCCTAAGAAGGCTAAAAGGTGATGTACCAAATAAAAAAGGGAATCTCCCATAAACTTTAACCCACAATAGATCTAAAAAAGACAATGTTATCTCACACAACCTCACAATCTAGCTTGGTGCATAGGTTCATGGAAAACACTAATACAAACTTGAAATAGCTTGAAAACACCCTAAAGGAGGTCATAAAGAAGTAAAATGGATGAGGAATATTCTCCTTCACTATGCCATCATGCACAAATCACTCAACATAGATCCAAGACAAAAGATAAGTAAATAAATTATTTTATTACATCAAGAGGTAGTTCTTACAAAATTTTGATAGGGTTTAGCCTAATCAATATGAGCATAGTTTGTGATATCTTATATATTACCTTACTCTTTAAGATCAAAGAGTCCTTGTGAGAGTCTAGAATTTGAGAGAGATTACAAATGAAATAATGGGTGATATAAAGAAAGGGACAAGAGAGAAGAGGAAGCATGAGTACAAAAATAAATAAATGAGGTCTAATCACTTATATAGAGTCTCCACCACATTTATTTAATTCTTCAAAACTTTTTGAGTCTATAAGAATAATATTTTCTCAACAAGGTATTTTGCATTTTTCCCAATAACCTTCAATATTTTCTCAATTGCTGAGAGATCCACTAGAAGACAAGGGTTTGTTTTGCATGATGAATCATGATCTTATTATAAAAACCCCTTAGGAACCGTAAAAATCTAATAAATTCTCTATCTAATTTCCCTAACCATAATATATCTTTGATTTGATATTCCACACCACCTTCTACTTGTTTTCATTGTAAAGACAATGTCCTCATACCTTGAACTTGATAGAGCCATGCCATGTCTACTTTTAGCATCCATAGGTACTTGTATGTCAAATTTATGACTATGTTAAAGGATGAAACACTCTATCATATCTATTTTATGTCTACATCTACCCCAACCTAGATATAGATCTCTACTATAGGTTAAAAATCAATCCAAAATATTGGTTTTTGTTTAGTCATTATATCGATGAAGATCCACAGATGTTTCATCTTGGTTCAATAACTAATAGTCCATCTTTGATATTTGTATTAGGCCCTACAAGACCTATTCTAAATTTACTAAAATTTGATGGTGATGTTTGATCTTGAAATATTTTCTCTGATTCAACCTAGATCATGTTTGATTTTACTTGAAATATCCTAGTTTCAACTTTGTTCATTGGTTGTTGACTTATTTATTTGGGAATAGGTGTTGGAAATATTGTCATTGATGTCAAAGGTCTAGTATTATTGGTGATATAGGCCCCATTGCATTTAATGTTGTTTTTAATAAATATATCTTGGCTAATATGAGTTAATATTTATTTAATATTAATGAATATATTTTTGGTTGCATATGAGACAAAAGAAGGGCCCATGGAGAAGTCAAAGAGCCACGGGGTAAAGACAAAAGAAGGATGGGATGCATTTTCCCATGAAGAGTCATCTTGGGGAATTTTAAGAGTCACCAAGTGAAGACAAAAGAGTAAGGGCACAACTTCTCATGAAGGGACACTTTGAGGAATACGAAAAGTCACCAAGATAAGGACAAAAGTGGGAAGGACATTTTTGGTCATGAAGGGTCACCACATGACTTTTCAAAGGCAAGAATATGAAGGGTCATACAAGTTTGGCACCATTTTCCATGAGGATTGAAGGGTCACAAAGGGGTAAGGCCAAAGTTCATTTGGAAAGCTATAAATAAAGGCTTGAGAAGCCATTTGTAATATGGAAGATAGAGGTTGATTTGATATTGTAATATCTAGCTTAGAAGATCAATTATGAGAGATGACTATGATTTGTATTTTTTATATCTAACTTAGAAGAGAAAAGATGAGAGAGATGTAATGTCCCCTTTTTTAGTGGACATCATCAGAGTTGATGGTTAGCCTATTATGCGACCCTCGTAGGCTGATAGGGTGGATAGAGGGTCTTGATGGAGCTTGGCTTGGCTTCGATTAGCAAAATTTCTATAGTTGGCTTTCATTCAGGCTATTTCAGAGATGTTTGTCTGAGCTCCTATTATGTAGGGATATTTGACATGCAGTGGAGCACCCTTGTTTTGGTATGGTCATGTGCAGAATCACTCCCTAATTCACCAGCTTTAGTTGGTTCAAGGATCTGACATGTATTGAGGGAGATATTAATATTTAATTAATTTAATCAAATATTAATTATTTGGCCTAATTTTAATTAGGAAACCCTAATTCTTAATTATGAAACCCTAATTAGGGCAAGCATATCTTTTTGAGGGTATAAGGGTTTCTCATGGGAGAGAATTGAATTATTCATTGATTATTGATATTGATTGTTGCTAAGAATTCTTCTGTGAAGACTGAGCCAAGGGTTCCAGGATTCCATTTGCATTGGAGAACATCCACTATTTAGTGTGTGCGATTTAGAGGCTGTGAGATATTAGCTGATTTATTGCTAATTTGAGAGATAGCTTCATACAAAAGTTATCATAGAGGTTTATAGGATTGGGAGATAACTTCACACAAAAGTTATCACAGGTATTTCATGTATTTATTTCATTAGGTTTTGATTCAATAAATTATATAGATAGAGATCTTTAGATTAGGTATCTAGAATATAGGCCACATCGTATTATCTTGCTTATGTACGGAATCCATACCGATCAGTGCAATTTTGTACCATTATGTAATAAGCTAGACAGTGCCATAGGGGACACAGGAATTGACATCAGCATCCCAGTGACTAACATTAACTGACTGAAGACTGACGTCGATAGAGTAGCTAATCGACAACAACTGAATTTGATAGAATATCAACTAACGACGGTAGAATAACCAATGTCAGTGACTGTGTTGTTGACATAGCAACATGAGAGCTGCATAGATTCAGGTTTTATGTCTAGATTTGCAAAAGACCAGGTTTTGAGTCAAAATTTGTATTACTTTATATGCATGCCAGAGATTTAATATTGTAATCATTCTGAAGAATAACAAGAGCACTAATTTGCCAGTTAAGAGATTACTCTGGTTTATTTGTTTATCTAAATTTATTTTGCAAAATCGTATCTTTGTTCAGAGCTTTTGTCTTTCTATATTCCCTATTGGTTGGGGATATTACAGTGGTATCAGAGCTTTGTTAAAAAAAAGGAGACCCTAAGAAAGGGATATTACAGTGGTATCAGAGCTTTTGTTTTTTTATATTCCCTATTGGTAGGGGATATTACAGTGGTATCAGAGCTAAATTATATTACAGTGGTATCAGAGCTTTTGTCTTTCTATATTCCCTATTGGTTGGGGATATTACAGTGGTATCAGAGCTTTGTTAAAAAAAAGGAGACCCTAAGAAAAGGATATTACAGTGGTATCAAAGCTTTTGTTTTTCTATATTCCCTATTGGATAGGGGATATTACAACATATGGTAGTGAATGAGGAGTGGGAGTTATTATCACTTGAGGTTCAGGAGAGGATGTCTTTTGATCACTTTGTTAAGCTGAGGAGAGAGCACTACAAATCAGTTAGACAAGATAACAGCATGTCCCATGATTCTTATGAGATAGGAGATGGTGACAATGAGATCTGTAATATCCCCTACCAATAGGGAATATAGAAAGACAAAAGCTCTGATACCACTGTAATATCCCCAACCAATAGGGACTATAGAAAAAACAAAAGCTCTGAACAAAGATATGATTTTGCAAGATAAATTTAAATAAACAAATAAACCACAGTAAATCTCTTAACTGGCAAATCACTAATCTTATTATTCATCCAGATGATTACAATAGATGTCCTTAGTCATGCATATAAAGGAATATTTAGATACGGTCTTAAAAACTTGATTATCTTCTAACAATCTAAAAAATACCCTAAATCTGTGCGGCTCGGGTCGCTGTGTCAAAAACATAGTCGCCGACATCAGTTATTATGTCATCGTTGGTTGATATTCTACCAACGTCAATTTCTATCAGTCGATTACTCTGTAGACATCAGTATTTAGTTGGCTAATTAAGAGATACCACTGTAATATCCCCAACCAATAGGGAATATAGAAAGACAAAAGCTCTGAACAAAGATATGATTTTGCAGAATAAATTTAGATAAACAAATAAACCATAGTAATCTCTTAACTGGAAAATCAGTGCTCTTATTATTCTTTAGAATGATTACAATATTCAATCTCTGGCATGCCTATAAAGTAATACAAATTTTGACTCAAAACCTGGTCTTTTGCAAATCTGGACATAAAACCTAAATCTATGCGGCTCTCGGGTTGTTGTGTCAAAAACACAGTCACCGACATTGGTTATTCTGCCATCATCGATCGATATTCTACTGACTTCAGTTTCTATCAGTCAACTACTCTGGCGATGTTGGTCTTTAGTCAGCTGATGTCGGTCACTGGGATGCTGATGTCGTTTCTTGTGTCCCCTATGGTGCTATCTAGCCTACTACAGAATGGTACAAAATTACACATATCGGTATGGATTCTATACAAAAGCAAGATAATACGCTACAACTTGTATTCTAGATACCTAATCTGAAGATCTCTATCTGTATAATTTACTGAATCAAAACCTAATGAAATAAATACATGAAATACCTGTGATAACTTTTGTGTGAAGTTATCTCCCAAACCTATAAACCTCTGTGATAACTTTTGTATGAAGCTATCTCTCAAATCGGCAATAAATCAGCTGATATCTCACAGCCTCTAAATCACACACACTGAAGAGTGGATGTTCTCTAATCCAAATGGAATCTTGGAACCCTTGGCTCAGTCTTCACAGAAGAATTCTTAACAACAATCAATAATCAATAATCAATTCAATTCTCTCCCATGAGAAACCCTTATGCCCTCAAAAAGATATGCTTGCCCTAATTAGGGTTTCATAATTAAGAATTAGGGTTTCCTAATTAAAATTAGGACAAATAATTAATATTTGATTAAATCAATCAAATATTAATATCTCCCTCAATACATGTTGGATCCTTGAACCGACTAAAGTTAGTGAATTAGGGAGTGATTCTACACATGACCATACCAAAACAAGGGTGCTTCGTTGCATGTCAAATATCCCTAAATAATAGGAGCTCAGACAAACATCTCTAAAATAGCCCGAATGAAATCCAACTATAGAAATTTTGCTAATCGAAGCCAAGCCAAGTTCCATCAAGACCCTCTATCCACCCTATCAGCCTACGAGGGTCACATAATAGGCTAAACATCAACTCTGATGATGTCCACTAAAAAAGGGACATGACAAGAGAGGAAGGAAATGTTGTATTGAACTATCATTTATTGAGATAGCAACATTAAGAGATAGGTGTGTGGTATACACAAAGGGGTTGGTGCTCCTGTGGGTTGGTGCTCATGAATTATTGTTGGGTTGGTGCTCGGCAAAGGGGTTGGTGCTCCTGTGGGTTGGTGCTCATGAATAGTAGCTGGGTTGGTGTTGACAAAGGGGTGTGGGTCTCTTATGGATTGGTGCTCATGAATAGTTGTTGGGTTGGTGCTCAGCAAAGGGGTGTGGTGCTCCTACAAGCTTGGCTTGTGAATATTGTTTGCATTAGTGCTCATTCATATACTTGAGATTGTTCTCTATGGTTTTTCCCGTATTGGGTTTCCATGTTATATCTGGTATCTCTCTCTATCTTGTGTGGTGTTTATTGTTTGAGTTTTATTGCATATCTTGAATGTTTGATTAAGTGAAATTTGTTTAAAGGAAAGTTTTATAAGATATATGATAAACTGATTCACACCTCCCTCTCAGTATATCCTGTGCTTAACAATTGGTATCAAAGCAGGTTCCTTTTTGAAAAGTTTTATAGCTTGAAGGTAGATTGGGAAAGCATGATGGCTGGGTCACAAGAAGGTTTTTCTACAAATAAGGCACCTTTGTTTAATGGGATAAATTATGCTTTTTGGAGCATGAGAATGAAGGGTTATTTGATGGCCCTTGGATTCGACATATGGAAAGTAGTGGTGGAGGAATATGAAGAGCCACAGACATCTTCAATTACTCTAGTGGAAAATAAGGCAAGTGAATGTAATGCTAAAGCTTTAAATGTTATTTTATGTGGGTTATGTGAATCTAGCTTTGTTAAAGTTATGCAATGTAAATCTGCTCATGAAACTTGGGTAAAACTTGACAATATTTACAAAGGTGATGGAAAGGTTCAGCAAGCTAAGCTGCAAACTTTTAGAAGGTAGTTTGAAAGTTTGAAGATGGAAGAAGAAAAAGATATAGCAAGTTATCTTTTGTGAGTTGATCAGATCGTAAATTAGATTCAAGGTCTTGGAGAAACATTGGAAGAGTCAATGTTGGTACAAAAGGTTTTGAGATCTCTACCAATGAGATATGATGCAAAGGTTTTGGCAATCGAGGAGATGAAGAATTTAGCCAAGCTAAAGATAGATGAGGTTCATGGTATTCTCATGACATATGAGATACGGATAGAACAAGATAAACCCTCAAAGAGAGAAGTGGCTTTCAAGACATCAAAGAAGGAGAAAGCTAAGATTCAAGAATCAAGAGATAGTTCCAGTGATGATGAAGATGACAATGGAGCACTTTTCATTCACAAGCCGAAAAGAGAAACAGGTAAATATTAAGGAAAATTACCTTTTAAATGTTTTAATTGTGGAAAGATTGGACATTTTTTAGCTAAATGCCTAGATAAGGTTAATGATGATGAATAAGAAAAGCCTACATACAAGAATAATTTCAAAGGCAAATCTAAGAAGGGACTTGAGAAGAAGAGCTTGTATTCTAAGGATCCTAGCTCAAGCAAAGATAGTGGAGTCAATGATTTAGAAGAAGAAGATATTCTATTCATGGCCATACATGAAGATGATCAAGAAGAAGAGGATGAAGTTGAAGTGAATATGGAAGGAGAGCTCATTTGTGCCTTAGAAGAGTTAGAAGCTATTTAGAAGAAGAATCAAATATTAAAGTGCTAGATTGAGAAAAATGAACAAGAGTCAAAGGAAATGATTGAAGATCTACAAGCACACTTTGAAGAAGCCATGAAGAATGAAGAAGATCTCATAGCATAGTTGGAAATAGCAAAAAAATAATGTCAAAGGTATGTTATTGAAATTGACTCTTTAAAAGAAGATATTAAGAAAGTAGCTAGTGATAAAGTAGTCAGTGATTCAAAATTTGAAGATAACACTAATATGCTAAATAAGATATTGGAAATTCAAAAAGAAAATTCAAATAACATAGGGATAAATTTTGAAAATAAAAATAGCTATGCTAAATCTCTTACACAAGATGAAACAAAAAGAGGAGAAGTGAAGAATACAGAGGACATTCCAAATAGAGAAGAATGGAGAGAACAAAGCTACAGAATACAATCAGGTCAAAAATATACAGATAGGTATTATTTTTATGGCTATTGTTTTTGTTGTAATGGATATGGTCACAAGAAATTAGAATGTAGAAAAAGAGCTAAAATTTTCAAAAATAAGGAGAAGGAAATTCAAGGAGAGTCAAGCAAAAGCCACAACTCTTTTGCTCCTCTATCAAGCTTTGATGAAGAGACCATAGTATGCTACAAGTGCAACAACTTCAGACACATAGCTCGGTATTGTAAAAGTGTGTTTGAGTCAATCAAGAAGGATCAGAGTTTCAAAGCTCCATTCATCAAGAAGAAGGTTCAGACATGTTCATGGCAGAAGAAACAACCTGGAGATTCTATGATGGTGCAGACAGCTCTGCATGTGAGAGGTAAAGATCAGCCATGGTTAATTGATAGTGGATGTTTGAGGCATATGATAGGTGATAAAAGTAATTTCATTACTCTAAAGAAGGTCAATGGTGGTACAGTGAGATTCATAAATAAAACCACTACCAAGATAGCCGAAAAAGGTACTTTGAGTTTGGATTATGGTAGAACTAAGACTAAGAATGTTTTATATGTAAAAGGTCTTAAGCATAAACTATTGAGTGTTAGTCAAATATGTGATCAAGGATACACATTAAGGTTTCATGCTAAAGGTTGTGAGATTAGTAAAAAAGATTCAAATGAGTTGATTGTAGATGCTCAAAGGATAGGGAACAATGTATATGTATTGTCAAATATCTTCTCAAAGGCACGATCAAAGGACACATTCAAAGATCTACGAGAGGAGTTAGGAGTAATTTCTATTACTTCCTGCCATTGATGTTTAGCATCAGTTGAGGGGGAGCTAAATGTTAGCTCCAGGTAGGCCCTTTGCCATTGATGTTAAAGGGGGAGAATAACAAGTATGGGTACAGGTGTAGAAAATAAGTACAAGGAATATGTACAGGTTACTACAGTGAGGCAGAGTTACTATATGTTTTCAGATGATAGTATGTGCAGGTGATAGGATGTGGTAGTTTTAGGATTGAGGTTGCCATCAATGACAAAGGGGGAGATTGTTGGAAATATTGTCATTGATGTCAAAGGTCTAGCATTATTGGTGATATAGGCCCCATTGCATTTAATGTTGTTTGTAATAAATATATCTTGGCTAATATGAGTTATTATTTATTTAATATTAATGAATATGTTTTTGGTTGCATATGAGACAAAAGAAGGGCCCATGTAGAAGTCAAAGAGCCATGGGGTAAAGACAAAAGAAGGATGGGACGCATTTTCCCATGAAGAGTCATCTTGGGGAATTCCAAGAGTCACCAAGTGAAGAAAAAAGAGTAAGGGCACAATTTCTCATGAAGGGACACTTTGAGGAATACAAAAAGTCACCAAGATAAGGACAAAAGTGGGAAGGATGTTTTGGTCATGAAGGGTCACCACATGACTTTTCAAAGGCAAGAATATGAAAGGTCATACAATTTTGGCACCATTTTCCATGAGGATTGAAGGGTCACAAAGGGGTAAGGCCAAAGGTCATTTGGAAAGCTATAAATAAAGGCTTGAGAAGCCATTTGTAATATGGAAGATAGAGGTTGATTTGATATTGTAATATCTAGCTTAGAAGAGCAATTGTGAGAGATGAATATGATTTATATTTTTTATATCTAACTTAGAAGAGCAAAGGTGAGAGAGAGGAAGGAGATGTTGTATTGAACTATCATTTGTTGAGATAACAACATTGAGAGATAGGTGTGTGGTATACACAAAGGGGTTGGTGCTCCTGTGGGTTGGTGATCAGCAAAGGGGTTAGTGCTCCTATGGGTTGGTGCTCATGAATAGTAGTTGGGTTGGTGCTCGGCAAAGGGGTGTGGTGCTCTTGTGGGTTGGTGCTCATGAATAGTTGTTGGGTTGGTGCTTGGCAAAGGGGTGTGGTGTTCCTGCAAGCTTGGCTTGTGAATATTATTTGGGTTGGTGTTCATTCATATACATGAGATTATTCTCCATGGTTTTTCCCACATTGGGTTTCCACGTTATATATGGTGTCTCTCTCTATCTTGTGTGGTGTTTATTGTTTGAGTTTTATTACAAATCTTGAATGTTTGATTAAGTGGAATTTGGTTAAAGGAAAGTTTCATAAGATATATGATATACTGATTCACCCCCCCCCTCTCAGTATATCTCATGCTTAACAATAGGATGATAAATTTTGGATCTTATTTATAATTCATCATCAATGTTTATTTGTATTAATTAATATGAGTCATATATCTTCTATTAGTTTAATACAATTGAGACACTTGTCACCTGTGTACTTATCTTTGAGATTTGCTAACCTTTAGACCCATTACTCACTATTGATCTTAGGTGCATGATCAAATGCACACCATTATATATTTGGGACCAATGACATAATTTATTATCTATTCATAATTTATTTGATTTGGTATGATGGATTGTGCACCATTGATCAACTTGGACCCACTAGTTTTATCAGTTGCCACACATTGTTAGATCTTTAATGCATAATCAAATGCACACCATTGAATATTTAAGAACATTTGAATTCAAATGGATATTTCACGAGGACAAAATTTTATGTTTTTACACATCCCACTTTTCAAGTTTAACTTTGAAGCTTTATATCTTAAGATAGCAATATCATCAAGATACAAAATTTGTAGAGCATGATCTAGGCATGAATAAATTCATGTCCATTAAAATATTTGACCTAAGAGGCTTCCTAAGTTATTTTATTATATTCACAATCAATTTGACCTATTTATTTATGCATGATGTCTTGTTATGGTCTGGTCCTTCAAAGCTTGTGCAAGTCATTTGATAATTCACTCAAATAAGAACCTTGCTTAGCTGATTTATCCAGGTAGAAGCTTTGTATGTGGTCCAAAATTATCCAAAAATACATGGGAATGATAGGATCCTCCATGGTTAACTCCTTCAAATATTATTCCAAAGCTAATTCAATAAATAAGTAAGTGACATGAAAAGCCTACAAATTATTCAAGTCCCTTTGCCTAATTATTAGCCTATTTTGTGAAATGCATGTGTGTTTAGAGTATAACTTATTTTTTTACTTCCTTGAGATATACCATGCATTTAAATCCTTTATTTAAACCAAAATTATTTTGAGTATTGAAATAATTCTTAATCTAAAAGATTTAAAAATCATAAGTTTAGTCCTATAAAAATTTAGAAATTAAAAATATCTTATTACCAATATATTTTTAGTCATTTTGGTATTTCTCTTTATTAGATTCAATTTTTTTTCTTTTTTCTTATGTTATTTAAAATATTTCATGTAGAAATGTCACCTATCACAATGCACACGCCTATGTTGAATAATTCTAGGTTGTGGGATGATCCTTTTGGAAATGACCCCTTTAAATTTATTAGTCAAGAAAATCAAGATCACCATGTTGAGATACATAAAATCCGTGATCATGAAAAAAAATAGGGACCTTATCAATATGAGGGTAGACCTAAGACCACTTATACCTCCTTAATTTAGTCAATACATCATGTCTAACAAGAATGAATTTTTACTCCAATCCTTGAGCTTGGGGACCAAATTTCCATCTGATTTTGATGTTCAAACTCTATGCCACCTAATTTATAGGAGAGATTACTCATCACCCATTCAAGACCAATCCACATCAAAATGATCTCTATAGGATAGTAAGGTTTCTATGGGTTCCTCCAATTCCAATCCCCAAGTCTCTCAAGACAAAGGGAAGGCCATCCTCAATGAATAATCATCTCAAGCAAGCCATGGGTTTTATATAGAATCCCATACCCATTAAATCAACCAAGAGATTATAACTATCCAAGCTAATAAGATAAATAATCCTTTGGTTTACTAAATTTCTAATCAAAATCTAAATTTGAGTTTGAATCCAAATTCACCTTCATTCATCAACTCATCCAATTCAAACTTGAATACTTATTCAATTTTACAAATAATTAATAAATCCAATCCAAACTTGAATACTTATTCAAGTTTACCAATCATTAACCAAAACAACATAAACTTGAATACTTATTCAATTTTACCAATCATCAACTAATATAACCCAAAATTGAAACTTATTCAAGTTTACCAAACATAAATTAATCAAACCCAAAGATGAATACTCAATCAAGTTTAACAATCATCAAACAATCTAATCCAAACTTGAATACTTATTCAAGTTTACCAAACATCAATCAGTCAAACCCAATCTTGAATACTCAATCAAGTTTACCAATCATCAACCAATCTAATCTAAACTTGAATACTTATCCAAGTTTACCAACCAACAATCAATCAAACCCAAACTTGAATATTTATTCAAATTTTTCAATCAATCAAAATCTAAACTTCCATAGTTAACTTATAAATCATACTCCAAATCAAAATCTAAACTTGAATTCTCATTCTAGTTGACCTATCCACAATCAATAAACTTAAAATCCAAAATTGAATGATTATTCATGTTTACCCATAAATAAAAAAATTGTTTTAGGAAGTGTACCAAATCAATTTTCAAATCTATGTTTTTTTGTAAGGTTAGTTTCATTACACTCAAATCAAATACCCACTAATTTAACTTTTAATGAATCTTAACCATTTAAACACAACACTCATTAAGTCAAAATTTTGGTTCACATCATTTTACAAATATAAACTCTAACCAAACCAACCCAAATTCATTTATCTTCAAAAACCACACAAATCCTTACTTAACCACAACTCCAAACCAAACAAATCCTAACTTAACCACGAACCCAAACTAGACAAATCCTAACTTTTCCACACATAAAACCAACATCAAACAATCACAAAAATATCAAAGTTTAAGTTTGAATACAAATTCATCCTCTTTCATCAACTCATCCAATCTAAACTTAAATATTTAATCAATTTTACCAATCATCAATCAATCTAATCCAAACTTGAATATTTATTCAAATTTACCAATTATAAACTAAACTAATATAAACTTGAATACTTATTAAAGTTTACCAAACATAAGTCAATCCAATCCAAACTTGAATACTTATTAAAGTTTACTAATCATTAGCTAATCTAATCCAAACTTGAATACTTATTCAAGTTTACCAAACATTAATCAATCCAAACCAAACTTGAATACTCAATCAATTTTACCAATTATCAACCAATCTAATATAAACTTGAATATTCATTCAAGTTTACCAAAAAAAAATCAATAAAACCCAAAATTGAATACTTATTAAAGTTTTTCAATCAATCAAAATATGAAATTCCATAGTTCACCAATAAATCATACTAATCCAAATCAAAATCTAAACCTAAATACTCATTACAGTTCACCTCCATAATCAATCAACTTCAAATCCAAACTTGAATGCTTATTCAAGTTTACCCATCAATATAAATTTTGATTTAGGAATTGTACTAAATTAATTTTCAAATCTAAGTTATTTTATAGGATTAGTTTTATTACACTCAAATCAAATACCCACAAATTTGAACCCACTCATCCACACTAATTCAACTTTCAATTAATCTTAACAATTTAAGCACAACACTCATTAAAATATTTTCCTTTTGTTCACATCATTTTCCAAATAAAAACTTTAACCAAACCAACCCAAATACATCCTCACATCAAACCAACACAAATTCATTTATCTTCATAAACCACACAAATTCTAACCTCACCACAAATCCAAACCAAACAAATCTTAACTTCACCACCAATCCAAACAAAATAAATCCTAACTTTTCCACACATCAAACCAACCAAAAAACATTCACACAATAAAAAAAGGACTATCCCTCTTTTAACACACTTCCCAATCAATTCATAAGCAGTCTACCCCATAATCAATATTCATTTTCACAAGCCAATGCCAAATTGAACTCATTTATGGGTCAAACTTCCAACATGTTTACCTCTTCAAACTAGAGTAATAAATTATTACCACACTACAATAAAGAGTGGAAAGACATGAATGATAAGGTCCAAGGATTATAAGATAATACCTTTTCTAGGCAAAAATAATATAAATTTGAGTAAATTTATCCTTGTCTATATGATGTAAAAAATATGATAAAATGTTTTCCCAAACATTTTGAACTCCATAAATTTAATAAGTAAAAAGGTAAGGATGATCCTAGGGAACGTCTTATGTACTTTTATATGTCATGTACTGATGTTGCCTATAGTAATGAATATATGTTAAGACTCTTTCCATGCAGTTCAGGGGATCAATGAATAGAATGGTTCTCACATTCACCCAAAGGATCAATCTACACATTTTAATACCTATCCAAAAAGTTTGTTCATCATTTATAATATAATTTTGAAAAGGAATTGGCCATTCTTGATCTCTATAACACCAAGCAATGAAGTGGTTAAAACCTTTGCCTCTTTCTTATAAAGATGAGAGTTATTGGCAAGCCATTTTCTATGGTCTTTTCTCAAAACTAAGTATATTTATATTTTCATGAATAAACTTAACTTGGAGTTGGTTCATCACTTAATTTTTTTAATCCAAATCACCTTGAAAAAATCATTGAAAATGGATTCTAAATAGAATGAAATTTAATTTAAAAATGACAATAATTCCTAAACCAAACTAAAAAGAGCACCAAGGGTGTTATAAAAAATTTAAACGTGACAACAATTCCTCAAACCAAACTGAAATACTTGAGTTTTTCATCAAAAATAAAAAAAATTGGGTGATGGTGTGATTGATGTCAAGCAAGTTCAAAACACAAAACCCATCAGTAACATCAAAAAATTTAGTGCTCAACAAAAAATAATAAAACTGAAAGCGTAAGTTCACCTAATTGGGAGACTTTTATGTATCAATATTTTGAAATTTGGCCCAAGAAAACATGATCATTTGGACCAACACTAAACCCTTTGAATATTTTTTTCTTAAACTTAATTTGTACTATGACAATGAATATTATGAGTACCATAAGATTAAGGAACAATCAAACAAATAGTGTATGAGGATTAAACATTATTTTCAATATCTTATAGATTGTGGGGACATAACCATTGAAATTCAACCATCCACGTCATCTAATAAGCAAAATTTTGGCATGTATAAAGATCCATTTCCCAAACACCAACAAGGTCATGGTAAATAAAAATAATATCAACCTCAAGTAATTAATGTCAATCAAACCAATCACCCTTTCAACTCTATAGTAAATTGTGTTGATTACACAAACCTTCATGTTTATGTCATTACTTGAAAATCCCAAGATTGCATCATTACAAAAAGGTGCACCAATATTACCATCCCAAGTGCTTCCTCATGCACAATTGACAATGCATATAATATCATAGACCACCTTGAGAAGATGCCAGCTCACATGTCCATTTTAAATCTTATCAAAACCTCCCATACATATAATGATATCTTGTATAAATTCCTTCAAGAGTCAAGAGTCCCTCAAGACATCAATTCATCAAATTTTCAAGTGTTAGTTGGAAACTTATCCACTAACAATAAATTTACATTTCACCATTTTGATGTCTCTCTTATTGGATCTATACATTAATTTTTGTATACAAAAGTTATAATCTCTATACACAAGGTTAAAAGTGTGTTTATAGACAATGGCCCAAATTTGAACTTATGTACATTAAGATTAAGAAAAAAATTAGGGTATCCTACAATAATATTATAATTGAATATTATTACCATTAAGGCATATGACAATAATTATAATGAGTCTATGGGTACCATATATCTTCATTTGATGGTGGGGCCTATCATTTAGGAAACATTAGTTCATGTGATTGACTTGGATTTACCATACAACTTCCTCTTTGGACATCCATGGATCCACTCTATGAAAACTATAACCTCCACATTATACCAATGTTAAAAAATTTCTCATTATGGAATGGAAGTAACCATCCTTGATTATCCCTAACCCTTCCAATACTATAAATCATTGGAAGGACATTATCAAAAATCTAATTATCTCATTTTTGCCAAAGACATATATGTTCTTATTAATGAATCACTAGAGCTTAACAACTACATCCATCCTAATACATAGTTTCAAACACCTCCACTTGGTGCATGGTTGATTACACCATCCACATCCATATCCATAAACAATCCATCTATAAGTCAAGCATCTAGGCAACCTTCCACTTAAAAAAAACAAACCAACTCCTCCATCCCAATTTAAAAGTTTTGACAAAGGCACGGGTGAGTATGAATTTATAGATGTTAGTTACTTAGGTAAAAACCATATGTATCCAAATAATCATTGTAGGCCTCATCATCAAAAGGATACTAAAGTGGTTCATAACTTTGGAAAAACATCATTTGTTTAAGGTGGCATTCTTTTTTATGAATAAATTTAAGATTCAAATTCCTCCTGACTTTATTCCAATGAACAAGCTACTTGATTTCTTAACAACCAATATCACATATCTAAGTCCACAATGTGTAAAATAATTAATTATAAAGACAAGGTACTTGACCTCCAAAAACAAGGACTAATAAAACCAATCATGCTTAAATCCAATGAAGCTTTATATGGTATATGATTTAATACTCTTAATGTGAGCATAAAATGTTACCAAAGTGAATCCTTTATTGAGTATGAGGTAAGCTCTTTAGACATTGAAATGAGTTCCATATATAGCCAATTTTAAGGTCTATCCATGATCAACCTAATTCATGAAACTACTATTTTAACACTCGATATAACATATCCAAAAATAATTTAGTGGGACTAATAATCAACACCTATGTTTTATCACTTTCAAAATGTTGAAGTAATGTTTGGATTCTTGAGCACAAGAGAACATATTCTAGCAGATAATCATACGAAGTGTTTTTCCATCTGGTTAGATGATTATACATATTTTTGGAACTACTATCATATCATCAAATTAGTAAAATAATAACATCATAATAATAAGACATTAAGGAGAAACTTAACCTTCCTACACCACCCTCAAAATATCAATAAGAATTGACTCTCCTAGTTGAAGACACCATCACATTTAACATTAGGATAGAGGAAAATCCAAAGATAATCAAGCTCATTTCATCATTAAATAAAAAATAACAATAATCCTTCACCATTTTTATTAAAGGATTCACTGATGTGTTTGCCTAGTCTTATGAAGACATGCTAGGGATTGATACTTAACTTATTGTGCATCACCTTATGGTTCATCCAAATTAAAAAAATATAAATCATAAACTAATAAAAATACATCATAAAGTTTCACTCTTAGTGCAAGAACTAAAAAATCAATTAGAGGTTGGTTTCATCCATCCCATAGATAACTTAAATTGGACATCTAATATTATTCCAACATCAAATAAACTAGATATAATTAGGGTATGTATAAACTTCAAAGATATAAACAAGGAATTACCCAAAGATGACTTTTCATTGCCAAATATAGACATGATTTTGGACTCCACCATTGATCATGAGATGTTGTCTTTAATGGTGTTTTTTGGGGTTATAACCAAATCAAAATAGATCCTGATGACTAACATAAGATAATTTTTAAAACACATTGGGGAAATTTATACTATCAAGTAATTCCCTTTGGTCTCAATAATTTTGGAGCCAGAGTAATGATAATTATCTTTCATGATATGCTTCATGACATTATGGAAGACTCCATTAATGACATCATTGCTAAATCCAAATTTGGATCAATGCATCCTGAGATACTTCATAGAATTTTTGACATAATGAGAGAGTACAGGCTCTATTTGAATCAATTTTAAACTTTTTAAGACTTAGATGAATTTAAATAATTTTTTTTTAAAGAGCCAAGTATAGTAAATTAGGGTATAAATATGCAATAAATACATCCACTGATCTGTTATAGAATTGACCCATTTTGACCTTTCTAAAAATATAAATAAATAATGTAAATTATAACTTAACTAGAAAATGACTAAGATGGATGATATAGAGGTTAAAAACTAAGGCATAGGTTAGTTTGTGTGTCATAAATAGGATTCAAGTGTTAGAATCCTTCTTAGATAGTAGCACCCTAATTGGATAGTAATGTCATATGGCACTAGTGTCCTACATTGGTGATAATTCTCTCTATCTAAATGATTTATTGGTTTTGTAGATTAAGACTTATTCTAGATATATTCCAAATTTCAAGTTTGTGTGATCAATATTTTTGTATATAGCTCTATGTTTCTCTAAAAACTAGGTTTCAATGCTTATGAGGGTTTGAATGAACACCATGAGAAAAATGGGTTAGTGGGTCTAATGTGTTGGACATGTAATCCACACCTCTATGTGGGCATGATACCTACATACCAATAATTTTAGGATGGATCAATATTGATGTATTTTTCTCACCTAAATTCTTGGTGAAAGTGTAAGTGAATGATAGAATGCATGATAGGATGCCCTAAAGAGTACTTAAGATCTGAATACTTATGATAAAGTTGGATTATAAAATGTATGGACTAAATAAATATAATATATTAAGAATTGGGATCTTTCCTTCAATGTGAAGTGGTACTTTTACGTTCTTCTTTGTGATAATGTCCACTTAGGGTCTAAGAGTGTCAGAGTAGTATTTATATAGTGTTTTCATAAAAATGACTGGGAGGGTGACTTAGGAATAGGTCTAGGCCAACCCTAATGCTCTTAGGGAGATGTAAATTACCTTTCTAGAGGGTGATGGGAACTAAATCACTAGTGAATTATGCCATTATGGGTCTCATGTGGTGTTCTATAGACTTGGGTGCTATTTGTATTTGTCATGTGACTAAAAGTGGATCAAAAGGGCCCTTAAGATGGGTTAAGTGCTATAATAAGGGTAAAATTACTTTAATTGTACATCCAAGTAATGAATTTTCATTTTAAGGTGATTACATTCCCCCCTGACCTTTATTCTAGAAATGTACTAGTATGAAATGACTAGGATAAAGGAAAAAGAAGCGTACCTTGAATTGCCTATAGGGTGAATACCATGAGCCTCAATTTGATTATGTGAATCATGATCCATTATGTATCCTAAAAATTAAATGTGCATAAATTAATCCTTAAAATATATCAAAAGCAAAGAAAAATTTGAGTAAAGAAGTGAAAATGAGTAAAGAGATAAACATAAGGAAAGAGAGGAAAAGAATGGATACACCTCACTAGGTAAGTGCATCAATGCATAAACCTAATGAAAACCTATGTGTGTGCATTTATAAATTTGTCATCAGTGAATATATTGGATTGAGCTAATGTATTTATCAATCCTCATGTGTGGGTGGCTCAAGAACTCAATCCAATTTTGATTCCATCATTATCCACCCCCATTTGGTGGATCATGACTTGTGAATAGCTTGGATTGGACTGATGGTATGCACAAACATCTCATTTAGGTGGCTTAATAACTCAAGTAGACTATAACACCATCATTTCATACCCATGTGTATTAGATACATCTAAAACTAAAATTTCATGATGTAACTAAAAATCTTTAACTAGAGATATCTAATTATATATGTTGGACTTATGATCACTGAAGTATATTAGGAAACTTTGGGCCACTTGAGAATACCAACCACTGAAAATAAATTAAGGCATGAAACTAGTGTACAACATGGAATATGATGTCTAATATATATAATATAGAGACTGCATTGAATTTTGTCATTCCATCTGATCAACTAGTGTGTGAGTGAGGAAATGGAAATAGTGTGGCATTTACATGCTCTCCAAATATGATATCAAATCATATGGATTCTAGATTGAGTTGTAATAATATGTATCTAAGCATTTTAAATGTAAATTAGAATTTTTGTGCCATGCATAATTCCTCCAATCTAAGTAAACTAGTATGAATCTAAGTTAAGATGAGCTAAACCTGATCAATCTATAATTGAACCTATGCAAACCTAGATTGTACCTAATATACTCTCCTAGCCAATTTAGATTTTTCTGAAATTGAGGTTACTAAAAGTTAGAGCCATATCTTGGATAGTATCACCATGTGGTGTTAGTGCCCCAATATAGGTACTAATGTTTGACTATTTTGATTTTTGTGCATCTGTACTAATCTCTATCACTGTTTTCCACTATGTTTAATCAAGTCTGATTTTATTAGTTTGGGCCTATGTGCTAAAACATTTACTATGAATGCATTATGGGAACCTAATGTTTATGACAAAACCTATGAATTCTCCCTCTTTTGAGGGTAGTTGTTGAACCTATGCAATAATTATCCTAAAAAGAAAAATATCTAAATGATGTGAATCCAATATAATGTGCATACATAACATTAGAATGTAATATAATCTGACCATAAGTTTTAAATGTGTTATGTATGTTATGTATATCATTTTTAAGGTTGTCAAGATAGATATAAAAATATATGTGACATCAAATATGATTAATAAATAAGTAGGAAGGGGAGAATCATGAATCCCTTCATGGAATTTAAAACTAAAATGTGTAACAAGTAAGAGACAAGTGTCATGGCCATGATACATACAAGACAACATACATACAACACACATGAGGTGCAACTAAAGTAGGCCAACATGACATAATACAAGGGACATGGGTATATTTCACTAAATATAAGAAAACAATACATATAAGGACATGTTCAAATGTCCACATATGCAAGCAATAAGCAAACTAGCTTAGAGCCACATAGAAGGACATATTCAAATGTATGCATACACAATCAGGAAGGCACACAAAAGGATATGGGTACATGTCCAAAGCATACATACTATGAAAATAAGTGGCATAAATCCAAAGCACAATGACATAATCAAATTCCCTCAAATAGAATCATAGATATACAATCACATCTAAACTAGGAAAGCTAAAAAGTATGATGTAGGGTATATAAAGATGTACATTGTAACTAAAATAGTGTATAAAGTGCCCAAAAATGGGGGAATCTATCAAATAAAATACTCATGTATCTATGTATATTCTACCAGTGGGTCAATAATATCAAGTTTAGATTGATGTAGTTGACTTGAGTTCTATAGGAAATCTGCAAGCACTTGACAAAAACAAGTGAAGCATGTATGCATGATAAAACTAACTATACTAAGATGTCATATGTAGTGCATAAAAAATATACGAGATGTAAACATTACAATGCATAAAATCTATAATTTTACATTTTTTGATTAAGTATTTGACTTTTTTGTGTTTTTGATATATTTTATTATTTTTATATTTTCTAGATATAAGTTATGTATAAACGACATGAAAATAAAACTATATAAAAAGAGCAAGACTGAATGAGATTATATACAAAAATGGAGGAACATACTAACCAATGATTCTCATGGGAAAATCACTATCAATGTGGCATGTGTCAAAAATATGAATGGTAATCTCTCATGTAATATGATTGCTATGTTGTAGTTGAATGGTGTTGTAGTATGAATCTGGGTATTATTCATCATCAAAAACATAATAATCATAATAACCTAGAATTTTAGATGGAATTACCTCATACTATGGAGTTGACCTTTCTAAATTATACTTTGGAATATTGATTACAATTTTTACCTTTGAAGCTATGCTTATTGTAGTCATATGGTGTTTTGGAGGCTCTTTTACTAGAAAGCCTTTTTTAAGAATATTTGTTGCTTTAGCATGATTTTGACTTTTCAACTTAAGTTCTTGATCTTTTTGTAACATTTCCTATGTAACTAGATATTTTTCCTTGATAAATTGTATCTATGAATAAGTTTATTTTGGATGTTTAATAAATCCCAAACCTTGTTGACCAACATTATCAATTGCTAGAATAGTAGTGATGCCTTGGGCCTACTTGACCATGATAATCAAATTATTGTAGATATTTTTTATCAAGCCCATACTACTTTGAAATTTGGGCCTCATTTTGGTGTGTTAGATTTACATCTTTTACTTTTTCTCCTATGCTTATATGTTTTCTTGTTTTGATTATGCTTTATGAACCTTTTGTTGTTATGAGTTATGCTTTGGTAACCATTTTTTTATTGTTTCTAAATTTGACCCTTTTTGAATTTGGATATGTGTAATTATATAGTGTTTGGATGATGTGTCACTATTTGATTCATCTATATCCATTATCTATTATATTTTCCTTTTCAATTTTAAACATGAATCAATGTGGTGTCCATGCATTCTATGATATTCATAATAATATCTATATCTCCTCATTGGTTGTAGAGAAGGTAGGTTGATCATATTATCTTTAACCATTTCCCTTAATATCTCACTATAGATCTTATTATACCCTTGTAATATTTTTTAATCACTTATAATACATGCATTATGTTGTACTTTATGATTTAGATATGAAAGAGTGTGGGGCACAACTTTGTTAGGTGTAGATTTATATACATGATGAACACTAGCATATTATTAAAACCTTGTACATGTAATTTGATTTACTAATAATGTGACATGTTCACTTAATAAATGATTTTGCTTTTATAAATTTGATGTTAGATTGTTCATACTAATAATATGATCTCTTATATTCTCACAAGTTCAAACCTTAAGTGATTTGAATTGAACATGTAGGTACACACCTTATAAGAGAGAGGTGTGGATAGGTTGAGTATGGGCATTAAGAATAACAATATAGTTTGATTAATCTCTTGGAGGATTGATAGCATGGACCTAGCTAGAGGGAAAGTAGATATCACCTTCATGGAGATTTGGAGAAGGAGATTCCTTCATGTGCATAAGATATGACATTGAAATTTGAAACATAGTTGTTAGCTTATGTGCTGAATCCTCTATGTGTGTAAGGGTTTACTTGTTAGTGGAATTCCACATAAGATAAAGGTAACATGCTATGAAATATGACACATATCTAAACTAGTTTAAATTATCATGTACATATGTGTTTATGTCATTTTTGAATTCATTTCAAATGAAAGGAAACAAACATGCAAGAGAATCTAGAAAATTTTGGATCAAAAAGTAATTAACTTTGCTTGTCATTATTATCATGATTATATGAAATATAAATCAAAAAATACATGTATCTAAAATCTGAGTGTGGTTCTTATAAGGATATAAATATGAATCCTAAGGTTATATAGGGTTAGGGTTTGTACAATATTTGAAGTAAGTAGGGTTTACCAAATGTTTTAACCTTTTAGGACTTAGATGTATGTAAATCATATTGCTAGATGAGAATGAAGCTTGCTAGAACTATGAAGTGTATGAGATTAACACATGTGAATTATTTGATTTTGTTTTTATATAGTTTTTTATGTATTCATCCTTAAAATTTAGATCAAATAATTGGAGAATGTAAAGAGTCTTTAATTTTGTTTCTCAAAAGGTTAGAAGGTGAAGAGACAAAAAGACTGTAAAAGTCTATAAATAGTACTTTGATGTAATAGAATCTAGTTTGATGTATTGATAGATATTAATAGATATTTCATTGTTATGTTATTCCCTTATATATTTTTATGTATGGTGTATGTGTAGTTACTGTTGATGCAGTGGATTGCACCTGGGGGCAAGACGCCTAGCTCTCACCCTTCCACACGCAACAATGGAAACTTCCCTCTCCCTTGTGGTACCAACGAAGCTAGAGGGGAGAGTCTCTAGATGAGGGCTAGCTCCCTCTAATGTATCTTTTAGGCCTTGGTTTCTCCTATTGCTAACAAATGAAATGAAAAAGGGGGGATGAAAAGAGAGAGAGATGCTAAAAATGGAACCTAAGCCTAAAAAAAAGAAAAGGTGATACACCAGAAAATGTGACCCACCCAGCCTGAATATACACTTTTCACCAAAAAGAAGCACCCATACACTTCATCTGAAGTGAAAATCTCTTCTGCAATAGTCAACTAGGGGTCCATGGAAGTACAAGGAGGAAGGAACTAGAAAAGGTGTTTTGGGACACACTTTGACAGCCTATTCATAGGCACCTATATTCCTCTAGGGACACTTCTGGCAGACCTATAAAAAGGAGACTTCAAAATGCACTAGACATGTTATGATCAATATATGAAAAAATGGAAAATAATGACTTAACACAAAAGAATAAAATAGACATATACTTTAAAGTGAAAGCCTAGACAAAGGTAAAAATGCTAAGTTATGATTCAAGGTAAAAATCTGGTAGCTCTGCCTTACAAGCCCGAGAGATTTTTGGGTAGAGTTTTGCCTTAATGCTGAGAGTGGATCCTTTATCAAAAGAGAAAATTTCAATATATAGGAAGAGGAAGAGAACTTGGTGCTTCCTGGAAAATATTTTGGTGCCCTTTTTCGCAAGTGGTCAATGTGCATTCTAAACCTTGGGAAGAGGAAGCCACTGTTACTGATGTCATTCTTCTAGAAGAGGCCTATGAGAACCATGTTGTATAATCACTAAATATTGACTTTGGCATTCAAGTGTTAATGTAAGAACATGGTTGTGCCTCTTTTATGCAAATAGACTATAGTTTGTCCCTTCAATAATGCCAACTGGGGAAAATAGGCTACACTGCTCGTCTGGCAATAACTCGCCTTCCCTTTGCCACTTAGATGCTTTGTCTTTTCTACTCCTTGTCTTCTTCCTACTCTTTTAGCCCTTAGGGGTGATCTTCTAGTGGGTCACTATGTTCCTTGGGCTCTTTCCATGGTTGGCGCTCAGATAGTTCAAAAAAACAAATAGCTATTTCACTGTGTTAATTTTGACATTTTTTAGGACGTCATCATCCTTGGCAAAGTTTGTCGAGACTTTTCTACAGATTTTTTACTTCGACCTTTTTTCTCATAGACAAAGTCCATGAAAATTGGATGTTTTGAACTGACAGAGTCTTTCACTTTAAACTGGTGGTCTTTCTGTGAATTTCTTCAGACTTTTTGTTTGAAGGAATTCCTTCAGACAAAAAGTCTGAAGAAATTCTGACTTAAACAAAATTCTAAAGAATTCACCCCTTTGGCTACCTTTGGAATGTTTCTTTCCCTTTACAAGGGCTTCTGAACCCTGGACTGCCATTTGCAAGGGCACTTGCCCTTTGGCTTTAGGGCACTTAGTTAAACCAACCCATTAAACCATTCATTTGAACCACTCATTGAACTGGTTCAACAGTTCAACACTACGCACCGAGCCAAGAGGTTAAACCAAATGTGGAACTAAATGATTAAACTAATCATGTTGAACCAATTTGTTGAACTATTTCAACACTATGCTCTGAGCCCCTTAAACTGAGCTCGTTGAACTATCTGATGAACCCACCGATTGAACCAAGCGATGAACTAAGTGGTTGAACCTTTTGATCAACCTGAAGCTACTAAACTAAGTTCTTGAAATTTTCCAATGAACTTGGCATTGAATTGGTTCAAATAGGCAAGGCTGATTGAACCAAGGCATTGAACTAGGTGATGAACCAAGTGATTGAACTAGGTATTGAACCAAAGCATTAAACTGGTTCAATGGTTCAATGATGCCAACTTTCTTCATGATTTTATTCAGATAAGAGCCTGAAGAAGCCTTGTAAATCCCAAAACTCTTTGAACTGATCCTTCATGCACCAAAGGACTAACCTGCTAAGTTCGTAGAAATCCAAAACCTGCAGAGTCCATAGTTTTAGACCTACAGATTATGTAGATTTAGGCCTGCAGAGTCCGTAGAAATCCTGCAGAGTCTGTAGAAGTGGACAGATTCATGAAAAATTAAAAAATGAAATGGCCTATAATAGTAGGGACAGAAGGCGACTGATTTTTGGCCTATTGGGCAAAAAATGGTCAACAGTTACATACAGTATTTGGCTTTATTCTATAATCTAATGTGATACTAGTTATGGTTCTGATTTGTTATATCTGATTCTTCTTTCTTTTTGGTTTATTTAAAAATGTCATTGATTGATTGTACTAATTTTTTCTATTTGGTGCCTTTTCATACTCTCCACTATGCAAGTTATCCTTGTAGTTAGCATGTTTTAGTGTAATTTTAGGAACTGCTACTAACAATGGTGTAGTTAGTGTGGAACCAAATTAGATGAATTATGCTAAGATGGTTATTAGGATCAAAAGATGTAGAATGATAGATATATAAGAGAGTTAAGAATTTTTCTAAGGAAGAAGCTCAAATATTTGAAAATACTACAAAGGAGATCATCAAGAACACATCTATGGTGAAACCTATGAAATTTTTTGGTGTGAACTGTCGAGACTATTAGCTGCATGGTTAGGCATATTACAATACTATTACTTTAGTCTTAGGAGAATAAAATTTATAAATTTGACTAAGGACAAACTATAAAAATTATGCAACCTAAATACTAATTGGTCTTGAGTAGTGAATTGCTAGCTAAATACTATGATCAATGAATATATCATAGAGTTTATAGTAAAAAGATACATAGCTTTTGAGACTGCATAAGATTGATTTATTTAAAGAATCAAAGGGAAATTATTGTAGTGACTACCCTTGTTGATTAAGATGTTTTTTTATATAAAAGGCCATAGTGCTTACTCCAACCAACATGGAGTAGTCACTTTGGGCACCATGGGGGTATATGTGAGAGAAAGTGGATGATGAAGATCTAAGTAAGAGGAACTTGAAAATAATATCAAAAAATGGAAGGTGAAATGACTCTGAGTGAAAATAAAATTTTGGGACTCAAAAGAGAGCTATGATAATTAAGAAGATGGAATAAGACAAATGAGACTAAATCAACTTTGAGTAGGACTAGGAGTAAAGTAGAAGCTCATAAAGATTGATCATTACAAGGTAAAGATTCTAGAGAAGAAAGGTTGTTGAAAAAAGGTGTGAGAGATGTTGAAAGAGAAGGGTATGCTGAATACAAGAAAGGGCTAGATGAGAAAGAGGATGCTAGAAGTGGAGATGCTAAGATAGATCAGTTATGAAATAGAGGTAGGTCATAGTTAACTAAGGGGATTTTCACTAGAACCAGGAAGGAAGGTTCCTAGGAATATGTTAAATCTGAAGGTAGTGATATTATAAGTTTAAGTTCAAAGAAAGAAGCTGTAAATAAGAATCATCATTTCAAGGATACACATCCCCCAAGCCCAATTCATTTATAAAAGGTATACAAATTATAAACAGATAAGTTATTATAGGTTGGTTTGATTTTGAGGGGATCCTCCTACAATAATCAATAAAATGCACAAAATAATAAGAATTAGCAACATGAATTAAATTTGATAGAATACTTGAAAATATTGAATCTATCATAGGCCACTTTGAGGGGGAAACCTCCTTTGAACAATATCAATAAAATAATTTTGTGGATGCCTTCATTGACCTTAACACTTATATATGACTTCTAATCTAAGTAACTACTACTTCTCATGAATGTGGGATAAAACAAAATGCTCACATGATAGCTTACAAATCATATGTGTCTATAGAAACTACTATAATAACAAATTAAATAGAAGAGATATCATGGGTTCATAACATCCCCTTCCTTTTAAAAAAATATTTGTTTTCAAAGCTTTAGATGTGGGAATTGGTATTGAATCTAAAATAGTAGTTCCCATGTTGCATCCTCTGCTTGCATTCCGTGCCACTAAATTAAAACCTCAGTGATAGAGTGGAAATAAAGCTAGAATGTGCACTTACCCAAGATTGCTTCTAGGTCAAGAATAATGGATCCTTCATTATCAATTTCTAATAAACTAGCCTGCACTCTAATGTTTATGCTAGGAACTTTATTCAGACAAGACACATGAAATACTAGGTGAACTCGAGAAGAAGGTGGGAGATCCAACTTATAAGAAACCAACCCAATCTTTTGAAGGACCTTATAGGGCCTATAGAACTTGGGAGATAGTTTATGATTCCCTTTGAAATTTAGGGAAGATTCCTTGTAGGGTTGCAGGTAAAGAAAAACCATATCACCTACTTAAAAAGAGCATTCATAATGGTGTTGGTCCACCTATCATTTCATTCTATTTTGTGACATATGAATATTTTCCCATAGGGTAATAAAGATTTGATCTTGGGTTGGAAGAATCATGTCGACTACTTAAACTTAAAAACTATTAGAGGTGTACATAAGGAGCACTAGTAGTGTTTGACCATATATTGCTTCATATGGAGTTATTTTTGTTAAAGTATAGTAAGAGGTATTGTACCACCATTCAGTGAGAGGGAGCCACTTTTCCCACTAATGTTGTTATTTTGAGGTGAAGAAAAGAAGGAAGGTTTCTAAGTAATTTTTGACAATTTCAGTTTGGCCATCCATTTATAGATGATAGCTAAAACTCATCTTTAGCTGAGTACTAGTGCATAAAAATAGTTAAATCCAAAAATTACTAGTAAAGGTTGCATCATGATTTGAGACAATGGACAAAGGAATACCATGAAGATGGAAAATCTAGTCCAGGAAAATTAGTATGACTGTGGAGGTGGTATAGGGATGGCTAAGGGTGAAAAAATGGCTATATTTGGAGAGGTGATCAACCACAACAAAGATCACCATTTTCCCTCTATATTTAGGGAGACCCTCAATGAGATCCATATAAATATTTATCTAAATCCTGGTATGGATGGACAAGGGTTCGAGCAACCTCAGGATTAGTGTTGTGTCACCCGTATTGCATTGGTAGGTATCACATTTAGCCACCATCTATTGAATTCCTCTTTCATTCCCTTCCAAAATAAGTTTCATCATGCCCACTCATAAGTTTTGAGAAACCTTGAGTGTCTTGTGGATGGAGAAGCATGGAGTTCATATAATACCACCTAATGAAGATCTGTGTTCTGGGGAAGCACTAGATGACCCTTGTATTCCAGATAAGCACCATCTCAAGAATAATATGGTATAATTAAGGGGTTAATATCCAACTATTTAATGATTTTAGATAATGAGGAGTCATTGACATGCCCCTACTATACAATGTCTAACCAATTTAGAATAGGTATAAAAATAACTGAAAGGGAAGCTTGGTTCATAAATGTTTGAGATAAAGCATTAGCCATAATATTATCCTTGCCCTTATTATAAGTGATCTCATAGTCATAACCCATGAGTTTGTTGACCCATTTATATTGTGATGGGGAGGATACTCATTATTATAGGAAATATTTTAGACTATAGTGATTAATTTTGATGTGAAAATGATTCCCCAAAAGGTATGGCTACCACTTTTATGCTACATGCAAAATGGCCATCAGTTCCTTATCATAAGTAGAGAGCACTAAATTATTTCTAGAAAAGTATTTTCTAGTGAATGCAATGGGGCATCCTTCTTGGAGGAGAACAACACCAATTCCATTACCACAAGCATCACTCTCAATAATGAAGGTCTTGGAAAAATATAGCATCACTAGAACAGGTATAGTACACATAGCTTGTTTCAATTCTTCAAATGCACACTAAGTAGCTTGTGTGTAAGTAAAATCATAATTTTTTAACATAATTGTCAGTGAAGCTAAAATATTCCCATAATTCTTGAAATTTTTTGATAGTATCTAGTTAGCCCCAAAAAATCATAGAGGTTCTTGAGTGTCTAAGGATGAGGCCAATTTATCATGGCAACTAGTTTTTTAGGATCCACTCGAACCCCTTGGGCTAAAACAATATGCCTGAGATATTCTAATTCATCTTGGCCAAAAGTACATTTGGACTATTTTGCACAAATATGATAGTTAGAGAGAAGTTACAGTGTGAGCTTCAGATGTTGGAGATGCTCAAACCATGTTTTAATATAGATGATGATATGATTGAACAAGACTAGAATGAATATCTATAGGTAGGGATGAAATATTTTATTCACCAATGCCTATAATATTGAAGGAGCATTAGTGAGGCCAAAGGGCATGACCAAAAACTCACAGTGGCCATCATGCATGTGAAAATATATCTTAGGGATATCATCCTCATAATGCCAGATCTAGTGATATCTAGAGTAAAGATCCAACTTGGAGAAAAAATGAGTGCCATGAATCTCATCAATAATAGGGATCGAGTACTTATCCTTTATTTTGATGTGATTAAGTGCATATAAATCAATGCAAAGCCACTATGACTCATATTTTTTCTAGACAAGAAGAACTGGAGAAGAATATGGGATGGTACTAGGGTGAATAATGACTTGCTTTAGTAAGTCTCAAATGAGCATCATGATCTTGGTATTTTGCTAAAATGGGTAGTGATAAGGCCTAATATTGGGAGGAACACTTCTAGTAAGGAGATAAATATGGTGGTACTCAAGCTGTGAAGATGGAAATCCCACTGGTTTGATAAAGACACATGCATACCTCTATAGAATGGTTTATAGATTAGAAGGAGTAGTGGATACTGTTGATGGTTGCATTTGAATGGAATGGAGATAGGCAATGACACCATGTGAATTCTTCTTAAGAAGATTTTCCATGCAATGTGAACTTATGATGTTGAGAGATCCTAGTTGTAAGCCATTCAATGTTTTTTTTTACCCATTATCTAAAAACTTCATCCAAATTTTAGAAAAATCCCATAAGATGGGTCCAAGTATGCATAACCATTGGGCTCCCAAAATAACATCACATCCACCTAAGGGCAAGGAAAACATGTTGGAGTACAAGTTATAATATTTAATAGAGATACACACATTGTGACACTTAGTTTTACAAGGTAATGTGTCCCCATTGGCAATCATGACTTCAAATTTGGGGAAATGATGGATAAAAAAATCAACCTATTTGGTGATCTAAGGGTTAATGAAGTTATGAATGCTACTTGAATCAATGAGTATTATGAGAGGGACCTTCTTCAAGTAACCCCTAACCTATATGGTTTGTGGGGTAGTGAATCCTACTAAGGTATGGAGAGAGAACTCTAGTTGGTCTTCTTGAGAAGCATGTTCCAAAATTGGC
Organism: Torreya grandis; assembly: GCA_037957365.1. Classification (NCBI taxonomy): domain Eukaryota; kingdom Viridiplantae; phylum Streptophyta; class Pinopsida; order Cupressales; family Taxaceae; genus Torreya; species Torreya grandis. The sequence goes on from JARHVA010002811.1 coordinate 1,983,127, forward strand.
TAAGCTTCTTCTAGATCATCTATTGTATTTTGAACATATTTCCAATCTTCATTTTCAAGAGGAGAGTCCACATCTAATAGGTATATATTTTGTTCAACACATCAATGTATTCAAGTGAATTTATCATCATAGTTATAACATAGTCCTTTTTCTCTACAAGATTGCATCTCTACTTCGATCAAATGCTTGATAGGAGTGGTTTTGGGGGAAAGCATTATTTGAGATCATTGTGGACATATATTTTTGAATAGTGAAAACTTGGATTTAAATCGCTATTGAGCTATGATATTTTCCTCTACCAACTTATCCAACCCTAAGGCTTCCATCATCATGTTAGGATAGAACATTTTAACCTCACATCAAATTGCATCCTTTAGTCTATTGACAAAGCAACTCTGAAATAATTCATCAGATAATCCCTTTGTGTGATTGGCCAGTTTTTCAAATTCTATTTGATATTCTCTTATGATTCTTATTTAGTGAAGTTTAGTGAGTGTTCTAATGAAGTCATCAAAAGCAGTAGGGCCAAACCATTACAAAATTAAGGTGTAAAAATTGGTCCATATGGGTTCATCATGAGCCTTGGTATACCAATGATATCATTGAAGGGATTCAAGTTCCAAGTGAAAAGATGCAAGCAAGACCTTGTTTGCATCAAAAGTATTATGCAAACTAAAATATTGTTCTACTTGATAGATCCATCTAGTTGGATCTAAACCATTCAATCAAGGAAAATTAAGCTTTGGCCCATGATAATTATTGGAAGAAGAAAACCCAATGTTTGAAGAATTCTCTGGATGTCTTTTGATGTTTATGGTGGTATGTTGAAGACTGACACTAAGAATTTATATGGCATCATCAATTAAAGCATATATTTTTATCAAGATCTTTAATGTGGGTCTTGAGGGTGACAATTTCATCCCCCATATTTTTTACTCCTATTTGATTTACTACTATGACCTGAATGAAAAAAATTATTTTATTTTTATTTATTTTTTTGTAGTGGATAGGAAAACTAGAGTTAAGACACATTTAGTAAGGAAAATTTTGAATTTGGGAGAAAATTAAAGGGTTAAAGAGGATTTTAATGATTTTTTACATAGTGGGAATATGATTGATGAAGGTGAGGGAAATTTTAGGAGTGAAAATTGAAAAATGGAAAGTTTTTCAAAGAGAGACAAAGGAGTAGAAAGAACAATGAACACTCTAGAAAGATTTTGAGACAAATGGATAAAAATAGAAGTTATGGCAAAACTCAAAAAATGAAAAATTGAGATTTATGGGAATTAGGAGTGTAATTGGGATATGGGACCTCAAGAAATAAAATATAGGGAATGTAATTTTATGTGTCTAGATAAATTCTAAGGATCAACAGGGCTATAGATGGAGAAATATTATAAAAAAATGATTTGTTTCTAATTTCTCATTTTTGTTTTCTATTTGAAGGTAAGTCCTCTGAGAGTGTAATGATACTCTGTTGATGGTTTGTTGATTATGGTTTCTCTCAAATATCTCCTTGAAAGTCCTCTAAAAAAATTTAGATACTTTACTAATTGATTTTTTTTAGTTTTATAGAAATATTTTGAAATTGATAGAAATGGGCCCCAAGTTTCAATGGCTACCTAAGGGTTTTAAAAATATGACTCTAGCCACCAATGTCATCTACGTGAGTACCACTCTCCAAAAAAAAATTGGCCATGGATTTTTCTCTATGCGACATCTCTTGGTTTTCCTCATGGATGGGAACTACTCAATAAAAAAGAGGTCATCACCTATTTCATTGGTAGGTTCTCTCAATGGGCTAGCTACTTTGGGGTTCTTGTGGTAATCCTCACAATGAGGTTTAGGTATTTCATCCAAGAACTTCTCATATTTATGCAATCAAGTTTTTACCTAGATCTGAAATGGATTATAAAAAATTATTGAATTGAGTTATGCAACAAAATAGAGTTAATATTTTTTGACAAATTACAAAAATAAAGTATGCAATAGAATAGATTAACACTTTTTGAAGAAAAATATTGCCTTGAAAAGTGATCTAATATGAAATGAGGGGATCCTCCTACCAAAATTAATAAAATGCACAAAATAAGAGGAATTAGCATCAAAAATTAAATATGATAGAACACTTGAAAATATTTAATTGATCATAAGCCACTTTGAGGGGGCAACCTCCTTTGAGCAAGCTCAATACAATAATTTAATGTATGCCTTCATTGGCCTCAACACTTAATTATATATGAATTTTAATCTAATAAACTACTACTTCCCATGAATGTGAGATAAAACAAAATGCTCACATGATGACTTACAAATCATATGCATCCATAACAACTACTATACTAATAAAGTAAAGAGAAGAGATATCATAGGTTCATAATAGATTCCTTTAGTGACAAGTTTGGATGTCTCAATATATAAAACGAATGGGCATTAGATATAAAGAAGTTATAGTAAGCAAAATATTTGGATACTCCTAAAAACAATAGTGAGAAGAAGCCTACAGGCATGGTAATCACTACATAGTCACTCAATTACATAATTACCAATGCACAAACACCACTATTTACAATTACTATTATTCAAACACTTACAGGAACAATTAACAATCCATCAAATATGGAACTTAATGTAGGTATGTTTGTACCTTTAATTTCATATGATGGATCTTCAAATCTTAAACAATACTTAGTTACATGCAAGATGAAATGGGTTGTAAAATGGGTTACATCAAATGATGTGAATAAATGTGAACTCATAGGATTTTTGGGAGGACATGATTTGGATTTCATTTAAAAAATAAATGTCAATACCCTAGACTTAAAAAAAATCAAATATTTAATGATAGTATAATTAAAAGTAAAAAAATTCTCTAGTTAGGTGATTCAAGACCTAAAGGAGATTCGACAAAAATAAGGAAAAATGGTTAGAGAATATGGTTTTAGGTTCTCCAACATAATGAATAAAATTGATTTTATTCTAGAAGATAATGATAAGGCTACTTAATTTTTAGAATGCTTAAAACCAATAATAAGGTTCACCATTATGAAAACCTAGTTCTCCACCAAAGTTGATGCTCGATTTTCTACCATCAAAGTTAAATAACTAGAAGACTATGCAAATCTTCCCTTGAAAAGATCAAAAGTAAAAGCTAAGTTAGATTATTTTATGAGAATTATGAATGAAATACATGGAAATGATAAGACTAAAATAGGATTATTTTGTGTATAGTGTGATCATGAGGGACATCATAGGAATGACTTCCTGATAATCAAAACACAATTTTGTGAAATATGCATGGTAGTTGGACATCCTACATCCAAGTGTAATCTCCTCCAACAATATATTAAAAAGGCACACAACATGTATTGTAATTTTTTCAAATCTACAAATCATGATAAGACTATTTATGTGATCAGGTTTTTACCTAGATCTGAAATAGATTATAAAAAATTATTGAATTGAGTTATACAACAAAATATATTTAATATTTTTTGACAAATTAAAAAAAAAAGTATGCATCAGAACAGAGTTAACACTTTTTGAAGGAAAAAAAATTGCCTTAAAAAGTGATCTGATACCAAATGAGGGTATCCTCCTACAAAAATTAATAAAAATACACAAAATAAGAGGAATTAGTAGCATGAATTAAATTTGATAGAACACTTGAAAATATTGAATTGATCGTAGGCCACTTCAAGGGGGAAACCTCCTTTGAGAAAGCTCAATACAATAATTTTATGTATGCCTTCATTAGCCTTAACACTTAATTATATATGAATTCTAATCTAAACAACTACTACTTCCCATGAATGTGGGATAAAATAAAATTCTCACATGATGACTTACAAAGCATATACATCAATAGCAACTACTATACTAACAAAGTAAAGAGAAGAGATATCACGGGTTCATATTAGATTCCTTTGCTGACAAGTTTAGATGTCTCAATATAGAAACCAAATGGGCATTAGATATAAATAAGTTATAGTAATAAAAATATTTGGCTACTCCTAAAAATAATAGTGAGAAGAAGCCTATAGGCATGGTAATCACTACATAGTCACTCAATTGCACAATGACTAGTGCACAGACACCACTAGTTACACTTACTAATATTCAAACACTTACAAGAACAATTAACAATCCATCAAATATGGAACTTCATGTAGGTATATTTTTACCTTTAATTTCATATTATGTATCTTCAAATCTCGAATAGTACTTAGTTACATACAAGATGAAATGGATTGTAAAATGAGTTACATCAAATAATGTGAAGAAATGTGAACTCATAGGGTTTTTGGGAGGACATGATTTGTATTTCATTTATAAAATAAATGTCAATACCCTATACTTAAAAAAAGTCAAAGATTTGATGATAGTATAATTAAAAGTAAAAAATGCTCCAGTTAGGTGATTTAAGACCTAAAGGAGATTTGACAAAAATAAGGAAAAATGGTTAGAGAATATGATCACAAGTTCTCCAACATAATGAATAAAATTTATTTTATTCTAGAAGATAATGATAAGGCTACTTAGTTTTTAGAATGCTTACAACCAATAATAAGGTTTGCCATTGTGAAAACCTAGTTCTCTACCAAATTTGATGCTTGATTTTCTACCATCAGAGTTAAATAAATAGAATACTATGCAAATCTTCCCTCAAAAAGATCAAAATTAAAAGCTAAGTTAGATTATTTTATGAGAAGTATGAATGAAATTCATGGAAATGATAAGCCTAAATTAGGATTATGGTGTGTAGAGTGTGATCATGAATGATATCATAGGAATGAATTTCCAATAATCAAAACATGATTATGGTGTGTAGAGTGTGATCATGAATGATATCATAGGAATGAATTTCCAATAATCAAAACATAATTTTGTGAAATTTGCATGGTAGTTTGACATCCTACATCCAAGTGCAATCTCCTCCAACACGATATTAAAAAGTCACACAATATGTATTGTAATTTTTTTAAATCTAAAAATCATTATAATACTAGTTACCATGCATTACAGGAGTTGAAGAAAGATATAACAAAAAATGTCTTCACAGTTGCATCCCAATAGATACCCATTATGAAGCAAGAAATTATAGGACCAGATGCGGAGATGACAAATATAACTCAAGGTAGTCTAGGATGGGTTCCTTAATCACCATAATATTGGATGCCATCACTAGCAAAATATTAGCCACAAATCCTATCTATATATAATAATACATCATCTCCATCATATCAATATTCTATTTAGTATTCACACCTATGAAACAACATAAATATTCTACAACAACAAGAAACTTGGAGCCTAACTTCTTCTCAACATTAGTATGGAGGATATGATGCATAGATAAATCATCAGGAAGGATATAATAGACAACAATCCCAAGGTTTGGTATATCAACAGAATAGAGGAGGCTATAGAGGAGGATATAAGGGAGGATATCATGGTAGATATCAAAGAGGTTGCAATAACAAGAAATTGGCAAATGCAACTACCCATGCAATTTTATCTATGTGGAGTATTTGATCATTATGTGAGGAACAATCCCACAAATGCTCAAAGGTAAGTTTATTATATATATATATATATATATATATATATATATATATATATATATATATATATATATATTGCATGATCAAAATCCAACATAAAATAGAAGCCTACCCTATTTTGGAAAAACAAAGAAAGGAAAAGCCAATACATAACTTAAACATGATTAATGCATAACCAAAGGAAAATGCATTTGTACAAGCCATCACAAAGCAACAAAGGGATGAATAAGAATTACCTCTATTAGAGATGCCTCAAGATCAAGGTATTAGAAAAGTTTAGTGGGATAAATATATTGACCCTACAATAAAAAATAATTTAATGTATCAAGATGCACATGTATTATAATAAATAAAATAAAAAGTAGTTTTTAATGAGGATACCACTACTATTGATGCTCAAATGTATGGGAAATTTATTTAGATGATGAAAAAATAAGGCATTGTGATTACTTTGATACATCTAATGAAACTACCCAACACATTGTATAATGATGATATATCCCAGAATCTCACAAACCTCCATCACAATCTTTTGGAGTGTGTAAAACAAGGACAAACAAGGGCTGATAAAGTAGTGTGGTATGTCAAGACCAAAAATCCATAGGATGTGGATTCATGATTAGATATATATTTGGTTGGATAAGAAATACTAGATCTAGTATTTGACTTTGGTAGTACCATCAATATGATTCCTCGATCAACATGGGAATCCATTGGCCAACTAACTTTGAGTTATAGTCTAGTAACACTAAGTGTAGTGGATTACAATAGAGTCAAACCTATTGGTCAACTATAAGATCTTGAAATTAAAGTGGTTGAACTTAGCTTATGAGGGGACTTTGAGGTCATTGACATGAAGACAACATAGACCCATTACCCTACCTTAATTAGTAATAAATGGGCCTATTATGGCTAAATGACTATTAATACTATGGAAATTAGTTAGAAGTGTATCAGAAGGAAAAAAATTAGTCATACCTTTAAAAAATATGAACATAAGTCATATATCATTCCTAAGGAGCTAGAGTCTCCTTATGCTTATGGGGCAATAGTTGATTTGAGGTGGGGTTAAATGAAATACAAACTAGGGTGTGCACTATTGAATGTCATAAGTGGAAGCCCAATAATGTACAACAAAAATAATTAATGGTATTTAAACCAGTTATCACAAAGTCACTAGTCAGATAGGTTCAAATTGAAGAATGTATTTCTCGTTTAGTATGTTCACCAACAATATTTGAGGTAGAAATTTTGTATAATAATAATAGTATAACTATGATGGATTACATTTAACTTACCCCTAAAGTAATCCTACCCTAGGATTCAACTTCATCCATATGTGGTGACTCACATGCTTACATCCTAGTTTAATCCCATAAAGATCATGAGTTGAGACCTCTATGCATGGTGTTTACTGAATAATGCCAAATACCTCAATATTTTGCAACCTAGGACCTTATTCTATTCATCCTAAGACTTGAACACCATGTACCATAGTTAGAAAAATGATTTAGTGCACTCATATATGCATTAAAAAGAACTGTTGTAACATGGTGGTGTTAGGAATTAGGGTTTAAATTAGCATTTACATTTGGATATTTACTAAGAGGTAAATATTATAGTGTATGAGTGAAATGTTCTCACAAATCACATAGATAGATTAGCTATATCTAGGTAGAATATAGTCATAATATTTTTACAACAATATTAAAAATATAGAATATTTGTTATATTGTATATACATAGGGTGTGAGGAGATATTATGGGAGAGATTTATGGTGATATGGGTCACCTTGTTTATAGGAAAGATAATTCCTATATATTTATATTACTCATATGAATATGTAATAGATGGAATAAAACAATATTATTGTGTGTTAAAATATTTCTCTATATTTACTCTCTTATTTTTATTATGTTATTATATTAATTATGTGGAGACTCTGATAAATCCCATTATCTAGTATCAAAGAAATGGAATCCTAAGGATGGTGAGGGGTAGTTACAATGTGATTTGTCCTCATGTATGAGAAAATATTTTTCTAGAGAGAAAAGTCTTTTTAAGGAGAAGTGGATGTAACTGTAAACTTCAAGAATTATGACTAGTTCATTCTGATTTTTGTGTAATCTTCACTAAGCATTTATTCAAGTTATTATATTCTACATACATGTAAACCTTTAGCATGCATTTTCCACTAGCCATTTATTTGCTTATAATTTTGACCAATAAGAAGGAAGCTTCAAACATCTAAGGATGTAATCTTTTATGGACTTCACATCAAGATCAATTGGGAAGATCTATTTCAAATGCATCTGAATTGTAACACAAATCTTTTGTGTATCTTTGGTCATTTTCTCACACTTGATGCATAAATCTAGTTCACCAATTTTTCATAAGAATTTTTTCATGCATTCAATTTCATTATTCATTCTCTTTCAGATCGATAGGTCTTTCAATGGTTTTCTTTTCAACCATATATTTTTGAATGTCATGTCAATTAATATTTATGGACCTTGTCTGATTTGAATAATATACATAAATTGTCAATTTGAGACTCAATATCTATAAAGTGTGAATCAAATCAGTGGCAGACCTAGTGGTGCCAATTTGGTATTCATTTCACCTTGATCATGTAGTACAGTATACAAGATTGAATTGTTATTATCTGATGCTACATTTCATCTTGTGAATGAGCAAGTGACAAATATCATTCTATTAAAACGTGTTTCAAAATTATTGTTGGCATTAAAGCATTCACTATTTATCTAAATTGATTGTATAGTGTTTAGATCTTCATTTTTTTATTTTGACATATGAGTCTCTATATTCTCTAGTGACTTCACTATGCTAGCTCTTCATGCACCTTCCATGTGATATGACAACCTTCTACCTTGATCTCCTTGTAAAGTGGTGTTTATGTTTCTAAGGTGAGTCGGTGAACATCAAAATCTACCCATGGATTTAGTCTCCATACAAACTTCAAAATTACACCAATACGTGATGTATAAAGATATTAGGTACTTTATTTGTAAGGTATCTTAGTGTCTCTTTATTGGTTATTAGTAAGTTGATAAGTTTAGTCTATTATCCTAGTTGAGTCAAATAGCTAATAAAAGTTATTTAGGTTTTTAGTTGTTGTTCATAATATTTAAAAATTAATTTTCTTCTATAACTTTTTAAATATAGTATTTTTCAATCATTTATATGTTTGTAAATTATCAATGGTCCATGTCTTATATTATAGGTCATCCTTTTGTCAAAAAGTGGCATTAAGTTTATAGAGTCATGTCAATTTAAAATGTCAAACGAGTCAAGTCATATAAATTCAAAGTGTCAATTTTTGGGTTTGTTGTTAGAATCAAAAGTCATAAAATAATTTTTTCAAGATTCATATTTTATAATTGAGTTTTTTTTTCCAAAAAAAGTGTAAAAAATAAAAAATTATTTGTAAAGGATGCACTATTGCTTCTATGTGACATCTTAAGTCAAATGTCAAATGTGTCAATCTTGTGGGGGAGACCTCATTCCATTTAAATCAACATATAATTGAGATCCATAACTTTATTACCTAAGTAAGTAGCTTTATCTACTAGAGGTTAGAGGAAATGGAGATTGGAGGTTTTATAGCCTCTCATTAGTTACCAAAGATAGGGCCTAAATGATTTGGTGACATATTTTGTGTGGTGTGTTTTATTCATATTTTTCTATTTTATGTTTAAAAATAAAGAATATAATTACATTCCTATTCAAATATATAATTAGTGACAAATTCCAAACATAATTCCCTAATGTAAAAATATAGTGAAAGAACAAAAATCATGAATGTAAGAAAGTTCATAGATATTGAAAAGGTTTGTGGTAGATCCAAAAAACCATCTAAGATGGATAGTTGATGAGGTTCCTATTCATGTCAAGGTTTTTGGTAAACCTATTTAAAACCATGAAAGGAATGAGACTTTCTTCAAAGCATGGTGATGAGCCAAATAGTTGGTCATGTTATAGGCATGAACATACTGCAGGTGAGAGTGTGAATTTTTTTGTACCATGTAAAAATTAAGGGGAGGGATTGTTAGGACTTAGTTTTTACATTAGCATTTACATTTGGATATTTACTAAGAGGTAAATTTTAAATTGTGTGATTGAATTCTTCTCACTACTCACATAGATAGATTAGTTATATTTGGGTATAATATAGTCATAATATTGTTACAATAATATTACAAATATATAATATTTTTTATATTACATAGACATAGGGTGTGAGGAGATATTATGGGAGAGATTTATGGTGATACAAGTCACCTTATTTATAGGAAAGACTTTTCTTATATATTTGTATTACCTGTCTAAATACATAATAGATGGAATAAAACAATATTATTGTGTTAAAATATTTCTCTGTATTCTATGTATTCAACTCTTTTATTTTTAGTATTTTGTTGCATTAATTATGTAAAAACTCTAATAAATCCCATTATCTGATATTATATCAATGGAATCCTAAGGACGGTGCGGGGTAGTTGCATTGTGATTTGTCCCTGTGTATGAGAAACTATTTTTCTAGAGAGGAAGTTTTTGTTAAGAAGAAGTGGATGTAACTATAAACTTCAAGGACCATGACCAGTTCATTCTAATTTATGTATAGTATTCACTACACATTTTTTCAAGTCATTGGATTCTACATACATGAAAACCTATAATACACATTTTACACTAGCTATTTGTTTGATTATAATTTTGAAAAATAAGAAGGAAGCTTCAAATATCTAAGGATGTAATTTTTTACGGAATTCAAATTAGGATCAATTAAGAAGATATGTTTCAAATACATCTAAATTGTAGCACAAACATTCCATGTATCTATGGTTAGTTACTTGCACTTGATGCATAGATCTAATTTTCTAATTTTTCATAAGAAATTTTTCATGCATTCAATTCCATTATTCATTCTCTATCAAATCGATAGGTCACTTGACAATTTTTTTTCAGCCACATATTCTTGAATTCCATGTAAATTAAGATTTGCATAGCTATTCTAATATAAATAATATGCTTAAGTTGTAAATTTGAGACTCAATATCTAGAAAGAGTGAATCAAATCAGTGGTGGACCTAGTGATGACAATTTGGTATTCATTTTGGCCTCTAGTGTGTAGTACAATCTACAACATTGTATTATTATTTTACAATTCTACATTTCAACATGTGAATGAACAAATGACAAATATTTTTCTATTAGGATGTGTTGAAAACTTATTATTGGCATCAAATGATTCATTATTTATCTATTTTCTAAGACTCTGCCTCATAGTATTTAGATCTGCATTGTTTTATTTTGACCTGGATTGTTCCATCTTCTCTAGAAACTTCACTATGATAGCTCTACACATGGATTCTATGTGATCCACTAACCTTATACCTTAGTATCCTTGTAAATTGGTGTTTAATTTTCTAAGGTGAATCAATGAACATCAAAATCTGCCCATGGATCTAGTCTCTATGTAAACATTAACCACCGACTTCAATGTTACACCAACACGTGATGTATAAATATATTAGGTACTTTATTTTTAAGGTATAGTAGTATTTCTTTATTGGTTATTATTAAGTTTATAATTTTAGTATATTATCCTCATTGATTCAAATAGCTAATAAAAGTTATTTAGGTTTTTAATTATTGTTTATAATATTTTAAAAGTAATTTTCTTCTATTACTTTTTAAATATAGTTTTTTCTAGTTGTTTATATGTTTGTAAATTATCATTGGTACAAGTATTATATTATAGGTCATTATTAAGTCAAAAAGTGGTATTAATTTTATATAGTCATTTCAATTTAATATGTCAAAAGAGTCAAGTCATAAATATTCAATGTTTCAATTTTTGGGTTTCTTTTTAGAATCAAAAGTCATCAAATCATTCTGTCAAGAGTCATATCTTATAATTGACTATTGTTTCCAAAAAAGTGTATAAAATAAAATAAATGTTTGTAAAGTATGCATTATCCCTAGTATGTGACATCCTAAATCAAATGTTGAATGTGTTAGTGTTATGGGGGAGACCCCATTCCATTCAAAGTGACATGAAATTGAGTTGCATCACTTCATCAGCTGAGTAAGTAGCTTTTCCTACTAGAGGTTGAATGAAATGGAGGATGGAGGTTTTAGAGCCTCTCATTAGTCACCAATGATGGGGCTCAGATGGTTTGTTGACATATTTTGTGTGGTGTGTTTTTTCATATTTTTCCATTATGTGTTTACAAATAAAGAACAAAAGTACATTCATGTTTAGATATGTAATTAGTGAGCAATTCCAAACATAATTATTTGATGTAAAAATATATTGAAAGAATAAAAAGCACCAATGTAAGACAATTCATAGATATTGGAAAAGTTTGTGGTAGATCTAGAAAACCATCAGAGGTGGACACTTGATGAGGTTCCTATTCATGTCAAAGTTTGTGATAAATGTGTTTAAAACCATAGGAGTGAGTCTTTCCTTGGATTGAGTTCATGACCCAAATAGTTCGGCATGCCATAAGGGTGAAAATATTGTAGGTGAGAGTGTGAATATTTTTTCACCATGTAAAAACTAAGGGGGGGAATGTTAGTAATTATTATATTGTGTGAGTTAATTATTCTCATAACTCATGTAGATAGATTACTTATATCTACTTAGAATATAGTCATAATATTGTTACAATAATATTAAAAATATAGAATATTTATTATATTTCATATACATAGGGTGTGAGGAGACATTATGGGAGATATTTATGCTGATGCAGGTCACCCTATTTATAGGAAATACTTTTCCTATATATTTGTATTACCTATATGAATATTTAATAGATGGAATAAAATAATATTATTGTGTGTTAAAATATTTCTTTATATTTTGTCTATTCATCTCTTTTATTTTTAGTATGTTATTATATTAATTGTGTGTAGACTTTGATAAATCCCATTAGGTGGGTTGTGCACAAAATCATAGATATGCATTGAGAGGATACCTATGAAATCTTGTGTGTAAGGTTTTATCTACCTTATAGTATTAAAGTAAAATGGCCCTTATTTCAAGAGGGTTAATGTCCTCAAATATACATCCATTAGTACATGGATATATGCACTAAATAGGGATTAGAGCTTCAATATTGGGTGCACATATTTAGTCATACCCTTTCACCTCTTCCAATACTTGGTACATTAATTGAGATCATAGAAGAGAAACCAAACATTGGATGTAACTTTAGTAGGATCTTATCTAAAATTTTATATTTAAATATGATAATCCTTTAATATATAATACCCTACAAAAGATCATAAAAATTCTATGTCATGGATGTGTAGAGGATTTTATAAATGTTACTAAATCATCTTCTCATTAGGAAGCTATGAAAATGGATTTCACACTACATAATTACAAAGCTAATAAAAAATAACAACTCCAAATTCAACCCTGTAATAAAATAAAAAATTATCTAATATATTTTAGTGATAGTGATAATGATAGGGATCTTGATTTAGAAGAGTTATTTGAACTACAGTGTGAAGACGAGCCTAAACTAGTACAGAACATAGAGTAGGTAGAAGAAGATAAATTATGCAGTATTGGCATCCCACAATGGGAAGGCAAACACATTTTAAAATATACTATGCTTAGTGGATAAATAAAAATATATCAAAAACCATTACGTAAGACTTATGTAAATATTGGGATAGAAGTGGTTCCTAATCTTGCAATAGTGGGAGATTACTAGGGATAAGAATAGTTCTCTAAAACCCTATAGCTATTAAGAGACTACTATGATGTGTTTCTAAGTAATTTTTTAGAGTTAAAAGGCATAGATACATCGTTAAGAGAGATGCATATTGAGCTAAAGGAATGTGCATGCCCGATTAAAAAGTGACCCTAAAAACTCAATCCTAACATGAAAACTAAAGTAAAAATTGAACTATATCGAATACAAGAAGCTAGAATTATTTATCCAATTAATAAGGTATAATGGGTGATCCCAATGGTGGTACAACCTAAGAATATGGGAGAAATATGGGTGTGTTGGGATTATTATGCACTCAATAATGCCTACATCAATGATCCATTTCCTATCCCTTTTACTGATAAAGTACTTGAATCTATCACTAGACATGAGGTATATTCCTTCACATATGGTTTTAGTGGGTACCACCAAATTCCAATTACTCAAGAAGATTAGGATGAAACTACCTTTGCTTCTGAATGGAGGTCATTTTCATATAAGGTAATTCCCTTTGGTTTAAATAATGCACCCGTTATATTTTCTAGAGCTATGGTAAACACATTTAAAGACTTAGTTCATGATTTCCTAGAGGTTTATATAGACAAATGGTTAGTATTTTATCCATTTAAAGAGTACTTATCTAAGCTAATATTGATGTTAGAGTGAAGAGAGATTTACAAATTGCCTTAAATTTAAAAAATGTATATTTTTACACCTTTTGGTGTATTAGTAGGTCACATAGCATGCAATGATGAAATTTTGGTTGATCTAGTTAAAATTACTATTATGGTAGGAATGACACCTCTTAAAATCTCAACTAAAGTGTGTACCTTTGTGGGTCATACCAGATATTATAGGAAATTCATAAAAGGATATGCAACTATATCAACAACCATGGAAAAGCTATTATATAAAGACACAAAATTCAAAGGGACACTTGAGTGTTAAATATTATTTATTGAGTTAAAACATAGGTTGGTAAGAATACCCATCTTGGTATTTCATAATTGGAATAAGTCATTCCATGTGCATATGGATGCTTGGGCACTGCAATAGGGGATGTCTTAGTGCAACTAGGTAAAGGTGGGCTAGACCATTTAATATATTTCACAAGTAGGAAACTCTCATCTATGGAAAATAATTATACAACCACCAATTGATAATCACTTTCTATGGCGTTTTCATTATAAAAAATTAGGCATTAATTACTAGATACTCCTTTTGAGTTATTCACAGACATTCAGGCATTATGATACCTAGTCAATAAACCAATGTTAGGGGACATACCTCCAGATGGTTGAAGATCTTCTAAGAATCACAATTATGAATCAATGTGAAACCATGATGAGAGAATGTGGGCCCAAATCATATCAGTTGACTATGTAATGGGAAAGAACTAGGGGAACTCGATGATGAATCCCCTGATGCACATCTATTTAGAACTATTTTAGTTTTAGATAACATGAAGGAAATTGAAAACATATCAATAAAAGGAACTTTTCCTACACATTATATAGAGAGGGACAAGAAATAGATGGTTACCAGAGTTATACCATATAACCTCATTAATGGTTTCTTGTGCAACTTGGGTAAAGAAGATGTATAGTGCAAGGTAGTTCTAAAACATGAGCAACCCCAACTATTTCAAGAAGCTCACCAAGGCATTGTAGGAAGAAACTTCGTAGGAGATGATACTACTAAGAAAATACTTCAAAGTGGTTTATGGCAGTCTACACTTTTTTAATATGTGCACAAAGTTACTAAACACTATGACATCTATCAAAAAATGGGTAAACTAAATCAGTGATATGAAATGCATTTGGTTCTTATGATTATAGAATAGCATTTTGAACAATGGGGAATCAATTTTGTCAGACCTATAGCTCCCTCAAGTAAGAAGATTCATGCCATATGCATTATCATGACAACTAATGATTTCACAACATGGGTAGAAGTTATTACTACTCTAAGATGTGGGAGAGCAAAGGACGATTCCAAGTTCTTATATGAAATAATTATCATGTGATTCAGATGTCTAGTTAAGTTGGTAAGTGATATAGGCACACATTTTCTCAATAATAATATTAAGAATCTCATGGAATAATTCATGATATCATACCATAAAAATATAGATTACCATCTACAAGCCAATGGATAGGCAAAAGTATTAAATAAAATTGTGAGTAAGATGCTGACAAAAAAATTCAATGTCAAGAGAGATGATTGGGAGGATCACATTCCTTTGGTTCTATAGGCCTATCACACACATTATAAGATATCCACTAGATCTACTCCCTTCCAATTAGTATATAGCATTGAGGTAGTAATGCCTATGGAATACATTATACCTAGTTTGTGTATTGTAATGATCATGAAGTTAGGGGATTAGGGCTCATTAAGGTCATGATTTTTGGATTTTACTAAGATGGAAGAAGACACGGTAAGAAAAAAGTAGACCTAACAAATAAATAAACAAATTCATAAAGCATGCCATTATCATAATCTATGATCTAAGTAATTATACCTAAATCAAATTGTATTGCTTTATAAGAGAAAATTTAAATCATCCCCAATAAAGTTATTCATACGATGGAAAGGACCCTACATCATTCATGAAACATCACCATAAAGTACCATAGTTCTATAAGATTTATAGGGAACCATTTTAATAGGGTAAGTCAATGGCTTTAGGTTTAAGCCATATTATCTTTAATATTTATCATACTACTAAAAATTGAGTGGGTTTTGAGTAACACCATGTAGTTAGGATTTTATTTAATGATTGTTTGATTTCTATTTTTTCATAGGTTATAATTTTTTTTACTATTCTCATTGCTACATAACACAACATAACCACTACAACCAATTATCATCATAGGATGTGACCACATGGCTGAGAAAACTCACCCAAGATAGCTGGCCACAACTATACCAAGCTTTCTAATTAAGTTTAGGATTGTGATGAAAAGATATGTACAGTAGATGGAAGGCTAATGGTTAGGTTTGATCATTAAGAAAATAGTATCTAAAAATATTTCATCACTTTTAAAGCATATTTGATAATGAAATGATAATTGAATGTATAAATTAATTGATTAACCAAAGGGATAGATACTCATCATAAATAATTTCCATAACTAAATCACACATCCTAGGCACCAAAGGTCCCTATCAAGATGATTTCCAACATCTAATATTAATTACAAAGAGAAAATTTATGTGCATGTATTCAATGCATTAAAAAGAGGTGGTGACACAAATTTTGGATCTAAATAGATATAAAATAAATGGATATGGATATTGATCAAGACATTACATCCTCTAGCTAACATGACATTTCTATGATCATCCTTTTGACTATCTATTTATGAATAGATTTGGCACCAAGGTGTAATTCCTCAAATTATTCATTAGCTTCACTCATTCATCTAGACATGGACATAGGGAAACTATTGATCCCACTATCTAATGCTTAGGAGGAAATGGGAAAAGGGTTAGGGTTCAAAAAATAAAGTACAATGATTTAGAACCCTTCAATTTCATCGATAGGGTAAAATCTACTGTGTTTGCTCAAGAAGCCCAAGAAGTAGCACAACTAAGAAATTTAACACTATAACATCCACTCCATGGTTTTGACACTAAAAGGTTACTCAATCTACCTACATTCAGCTAATTAAATGAATTCGTGATGACATTACTAAGCTGGTATAATCAAGGTGTTATTTATTTAGCTCAAGATATTACCATATAGATTAATGCACAATTTAAGTCAAGAGCAAATAGCCTTCCCAATCATGGAAAATCTATAATGCAATACAAATCTCTATCACCACCACTTCATTCAAACATTAGATAAAAATACACCACTAAGGTAGGAAGAGGAACTCTTATTGATTCAATTATAGATGCTTCACTACACATCATGGTCTAGTGTATTACTAAAAGATTTTGGCAAACCATAAAACATGTAAAGCAAATAACAAGAGACATCATTGACATTGCCTACCAAATGATGAAGCTAAATAAATATTTTAATTAGTTAAATTCTTGGCCATCAAGCTTACCATAAATATTTAAAAGGTACTTTCAATAACTATGCAAACCTTTCAATATCAATTTTTAGTTATGTTCTTATGATTCACATATGGAAAGTATTTACCAGGGCCAGTAAATGTAAGTACCAATTTTTTTCTTGGTAATGCTTCTATAAGCATTACATGGACTTAAATAAGTTAATACTATGAACAACTAGGGTATTTTAATGCATGATGCCTGGAAGCCATAGACTAAATTCTATCACATCCCAATATTTGTTAGGATGTAATGCAATACCTAGGTCAATATGCATCAATTACAAAACTAAACAATGGCATACAAATCAAGGTCCATGAGTTGGCTAACCCAACTATCACCCTAATGCCATTTTTCATTTCAATGGTCAAAGTGAAGGCTGAGGTCTACTAGTAAAAATACCTAGATACAAGGTTTGTACCTCCGTTACAAGTCATCCCTCTATAGGTACACCAAAACTAGGCAAAGTAGGTAATTACATAACCCCTATAGACATCATAGAGATAAGTTCCATCACAACAAGAAAAAAGAAAGAGGAAAGTACATGCACATAGAGCCTCACCACCTCCACCAAAGAAAAGAACCTGATAAGTGAAGTCATGGCTGAATCATCCCATGGTTCCCTAAATAGCTTCAAAGTGTGACCTACTTGAGTTGGGGGTAGAGGAACAAGAAGTAACCCAATCAATGCTAGAAGACTTAAAAACTAAGGTGTATGATGTAGAGGAAAATAATGTGTTTTTATTTTGGAAAGTAGTGCATACTTTCCAACTACAATATTAGGTTAGGAAAAACCTTTGGGTGGATATCACGCAACTACCTCATTTTATCCTTATTGACACTATCAAACAAGAAGCAGCTTGACAGTAATTAAAGGTAGAAATATTTTCAAAAGAACTAGTCATGGGATCATTTGTTGTGTATGAAATGGATTTGTCTATAGAAGACAACCCTACTCAATGAACTTTGTTTAGGTGACCACATACACATCTTACTACAAAGACATTACAAATAGTGCAAGAAGGGATGGTGTCTTTTGGGACACCTGAAGAATAAGATAATGAAAAATAGGCTCATCCAGATCTACAACCTCAAGGTGTAAAGAAAAATAATTAAACACTCAAGTCTCTATCTAAATATAGATGAAAGAAGATAATACAAAAAGATGATTTGGGAAAAACACAATCACCTGAGTAGACTAAATATGATGATGGCATTGAATAAGAAGAGGGACCTACAGATAAATTCATGATCATGGAAGTTGAAAAATGATAAGTTTCCTAGGGAAAACTTGATCTTGAGGTGAGGTAACAAGAACAAACCACTAAGGAATCACAAGAACAAACAACTATGCTATAATCACCACACCAAGAAACTATGTAGATTCCATAAAAAAGTATAAAGACACATCCATAGAGTAACAAAATAAAGATGGGGAAGCATAGGCTACACAAAATCAAGTTGAAGAAACTAAAATCAAAATGAAGAAAGTTAAAAAATTGAAGCTATGCACAAGTAGGCTGAAGAAGTAGAGGCAAAGAAGAAATATAAAGAATAAGAGTAAAGGTGATAATAAGAGGCATAAAATGTGTAGTATAAATTGACAGAGTAAGAATCCAAATCTAAATATAAAGTTGAATCCAAAGATAAGGTTGATTCTAAAGCCAAAGTTAAGTCTAAAGTGGAAACTCAAGCCAAGGTTGATGCAAATGCCAAATCCAAAGCCCAAGTTGAAGCTCAAGATAAGGTTAAAGAGGAAGATAAACCATAAGCTATATTTGAGAATAAGTCTAAGTCATAAGCAAAAACCAAGGCTAACGATTTCAAGGATGCATAAGCACAAGAAGAGGTAGTGACCACTAGTCACACTAAGGGTGTGCAATAAGTAGTACAGATCCCTAATCAATGGCTATGGGATGTACCTACTATATTTACCCATAAAAATACATTTTTTCTTTCACTTTCTCAATCTACACCTCCTCTTGTAACATCCATGGCACTTGCCACCACTATGATGAAAACATCATTAGACATAACTCAATTATAAATTTCCAAATAAATTGAAGGAGTAACCATTTTATAAGAATTTATTGTGTAGAGGGCTTTAGATTTGGAGTAAGAAGTTCTGAGGCTATGAAATAAAAAGGATTAAATAGAGGAGAGGATGGTGAATGTAAGGTTTTTGATTAATAACACATATCCCACTTTATTATGAAGTACTAGTTGATTAGGTTATATCAAAAGATAAACAATTCATGATGATATTTACAAAAATTATAAAGAGCTGAAGAGCTACATAAAGTTTTTTTGCATTGCACACACAAGGAAAATATCTTTTGATAGGAATAGAAACCATGTGCCAACTCCTTGAATAATATGAGTAGGTCCTAAACATTGCTATAACATAGGCAAAGAAGCTAGCCCAGGATATGCTTAATTAGAGATAGTGTTTAAATCTATACCTAGCTCCTACACATCCTAAATTATCCACTATTAACAAATATAAAGTTGTGTTAGAGGATCAAATGAAAACTATGAAGAAATTGAGTCACACACTCAAATAACTATTGGATTCTAGAAATGTTTTTGTACTTAAGTTGTAACTATGGAATCATGAAACAATGCATAACACTCACATAGTTGTTAAATCCCAGAGGATAATAGATAGATTCTATGATTTCATCTTGGAGATCCAATAAAAACAATCTGATGCTAAGGCATTGCTTATAATCATAGAAGATGAAGACCTAAAAAAACATACTGATGATCTAGATACTACTACGCATTCTACTTTCAATGGTACATGAAGTAGTTACTAAATAAAAAATACTCAAGCAAGAACTAGCTCAAGTGGATCTAACCATTACATAGATAATAGATGAGCCTTAGTTCATTCTTCCACTTTAACTTCTACAAAGCATATAGAAGAGGGAGATACATGCACAAGCATAGTATTCATATATACCTTTAGTGATGGATACATTAGGAACCACTAGGCTAGTAGATGCTTAGAAAAAACAACCTCCATAGTATCTAAGTAAAATAATCCCCCAACCATATTACTAAGAGATGTGCACTAATTTTTTTTAAATTCCACCATATTCAATTTTTTTGTAAGATAGTCTAAACATTAGGAGTGGGACCAAAATGGTTGAAAACCTATAAAGGGTGACCACTTATTTATGCTAGTCTACTGAAAACTCAAAAGGGTGGTAGGCTAATATGGTACTTAGTTAAAAACCCAAGATGGTGGATAAGTAGTTCATAAAGGGTGAAATATGATAAATGACACCTAGAAGGATTACTATGACTTCTATTTATGACTTATCTTTCCATCTTAGTTCAGCTCAACTTGCAACTTTGTCTCAGGATGAGACAAATAATTAAGTATGAAAAAGTGTTGGATGAAAAATGGAGCTTGAGAAAACCACAAAGTGTATAAGATAAATAGATGTGAGAAGTTTTATATTTTGTCTTTTGTATATTTTTTATGTATTTAACCTTGAAAGTCTGGTCAAATAATTAGAGAATGCGAATAATCTTTGATTTTATTTCTTGAAAGGTTGGAAGGTGAAGATATAATATGGTTATAAAATGATATAAATAGTAATTTGATGCAATATAATCTAATTTGATGTGTTGATAGAGATTAATATAAATTTCCCTATTATGGTTTTCCCTTATCTTCTTTTATGTATGGTGTATGTGTAGTTGCATACTCTATTTTTATTTATTCTATAATTTGATATGATACTAGTTATGTTTCTAGTCTATTGTATCTACTTCTTCCTACTTTTCAATCTATTTGAATATGTCATTGATGGATTCTACTAATTATGTCTCTTTGGTGCTTTTTCATACTCTCCACTGCACAAGCTATCCCTATAATTAACATGTTCTATTGTAATTCTAGGAACCTTTTCTAACACATATTTTGTTAAAGAGATGAGTATAGTAAATTAGGGTAGAGATATGTATTAAATAAAGCCACTAATCTATTATATAATTAACCTAATTTGAATTTTCTAAAAATATCAATAAATAATATAAATGAGAAATTAGTTAGAAAATGATTGAGATGAATGATCTAGAGGCTAAAGACTAAGGTAGAGGTTGATTTGAGTGTTATAAATAAAATTCAAGTGTCAAAATCCTTCTTATATAGTATTACCCTAACTAGATAGTAGTTTCATATGGTGCTAGTATCCTATTTTGGTACTAATGTTCTCTATCTTAACATATTTTAGGTTTTGTAGATCAAGTCCAATTATATATATATTCCAAATTTTAAATCTTTACAATCAATACTTTTTCCTATAGGTTTATTTTCCTCTTAAAACCCTAGGTTTTTATTCTTATGAAGGTTTCAATAAACACCATTAAAAAAATGGGTTAGTGGGTCTGTATTGGACATGTCATGTACACCCTTATGTGGGCACACTACCTACACACCAATAATTTGAGGAAGGATAAATCTTGGTGTACTTCTTGTGCCTAAGTGTTTGGTGTAAGGGCAAGTAAATGCTAGAATGCTTGAGTGTGAATGCATGAGAGGATACCTTATAGACCACTTGAGATATAAATACCTCTACTAGGGATAGATTATTGAATGTATAGACTAAGTCAATATAATATTGGAAGAATTAGGAGCTTTCCCTCAATGTGAAGTGGTACTTTTGTATTCTTCTTTTTAATAATGTCCACTTAGGGTGTAAGAGTCTAAGAGTAGTGTTTATAGATTATTGAATGTATAGACTAATTCAATATAATATTGGAAGAATTGGGATCTTTCCCTCAATGTGAAGTGGTAATTTTATGTGCTTCTTTGTGATAATTTCCACTTAGGGTGAAAGAGTGTGAGAGTAGTGTTTATATAGGGTTCTCATAAAACTACCTTTGGGGGTAACTTAAGAATAGGTCTAGGCTAACCCAAATCCTCTTAGGTAGATGTAAATTACCTTTTTAGAGGGTTCAAGGACCTAAATCACTAATGAATTACACCATTATGGTTTTCATGTGGTGTTCTATAGGCCCAATGTTATTTGTAGCCACTATATGACTAAAAGTGGATCAAAAGGGCCCCTAAGATGGGTTAGGTGTTATAATAACATTAAAATGACCTTAAGTCGACATCCAAAGCATGAATGGTATTTTTTAGGTGATTATAGAATCCAAAGAAGTGTGTCTTTAAGGTTTTATTAAGAAAGTTGTAGGATTCATAGTTTCACACTGCACATAGAGGTTGATCCTTTCAAATTTTAAACTATCATGAATATGCCTCCACCTAAAAATATCAAGTAAATTCATAGTATAAAAGGTAAAATTTAGGCAATTTGAAGGTTCATATCATAACTTATAGACATTTTTCTTATGTTCACATTCTTTCTTAACAAATACACTCCATTCATTTATAATGAACACTGTAACATGGCATTTCATAATCTTAAACAATATATTTCCTATTCACTATTATTTTTTTAGATAGATATCATGGCTATATGGATCCCCTACCCTTTATTAAAACAAGAAAAGACTAAACAAATCATAAACATGCAACCATAAGGTAAACGGGCCTAGGGCAAAGAAGATTCATCCAAGAAACTGACACCCCAAAACCACATTAGGGTTTGGAAAAGTTACCAACAAGAACTAAACAAACAAATATAACCACTATCATGTCACCAATAAGATAATTGAAACAATAAAATATTCACATCCCCATTCATCAATTTGAAGTGAAATAATCTGTAAGATTATTCATCCTACCCTTTTTCCATCATTTTTCTTATCCTCATGCCACAATCCTTTATCCAAGTCCCCTATAATAATATAACTTTTTGGATTCAAAATTTTATAAATCAAGTTTAATGCCAAATATTTATTTGAATCAAAATTCTTCGATTCATGCCCTCTCTTAATTCCCCAAACTAGATTTTTCAATGATGAATTTTGAACTATTTATGTGGCCTCCTCAAGAGATCCACAAACTTCATCAAATAAAACTTTCTCACCTTTATTTTTCCCTCCAAAATTGGTACTTTACTTGAAATTTGAATTAAGTAAATATCTTTAGCCATTGTCAGTGTATCTAGAATGCTCCATTTATTGGGATTTTGGTTCACCCCTTTTTTATTAGACACTTCAGAACATCTATGAGGGCAAGAGGCATGAAGGTGGCCTGTTAATATATAATTTCAACATCTGAAATAAATATTTTCATAATCAAAATTTTCAATGTGTTTCAATTGACCATATCAAGGATAATTTTATCTAGTAAGCCTTTATTGAGATCAATCTCCACATAAATTTGTGCATAGGTTTATAAACCTATTGTAATTATCTCTTTGTCATTTT
Organism: Torreya grandis; assembly: GCA_037957365.1. Lineage (NCBI taxonomy): Eukaryota > Viridiplantae > Streptophyta > Pinopsida > Cupressales > Taxaceae > Torreya > Torreya grandis. The sequence goes on from JARHVA010002811.1 coordinate 2,006,874, forward strand.
TAATGAAAGTTCCCAAAGCATTTCTTATCTCCTTAGATGCATGGTAAAAATGTGGGTAAGTTAGGGATCCAAACCCACACTATCATCCTTGAAATTGAGAGAGAGTTGGGATCAAACTACTAAAACTACAACATAACAAATAATCTGACATTACCCCAAAATCAGGGACCATCTGATACACATATCAAATAATCTACCTACTCATAGAGGAGAACCATAAAAATTACTTTATATCAAATGGATATCTCACAATGTTTTTTCCAAGTCTCAAACACCCATTGATACACCTCTATTGTAGGCCAAATACCATTAAATCTACACATTAATTTGTCTTTTGATAGAACAATATGATATTCATCCACTTCTTTATTGAAAAACCTCATAGAAGGAACCTCATTCACTTTTTCTATAATGTAAATGTGAGAGAAATGAAGATACTTCTTACAATTTGCTTTGGGGGAAGAATTTTTAATTTCTTCCTTAAAGGATGTTGGTTTGGAGTAGGATGCTTGTTTTGACCCTTCAACACCTCCCCATAACCTAAAATTTAAAACAAACGTTTAATCCCTACCTATTTTATAGCTTGATAACAAAGAGAAGTCCTAGAGTGATTTGCCCTGATACACCAAAAATTATGACTCAATTGAAACCCCTACATAAATCTCTAATTTATGATTTAAATCAATCACTAAATCCGATGCTTCCACCCAAATGTACAATGTATCCTTAAGAGATATCACACTAGAATTTTTAACCCTATATTTTATGCCTCTAAATTATTTTGATTTTTATTTAGCTTGCCTATAATTAATCCTTGATGCCAATTGATAACCATCCCATTAATAATATAATGCCTTATTTTGTTCACCTTTCTATCTATCCCAGAATCCATTTTTATTTAAACATTTATTCAAATGGATTGTAATCATCATCTAGATCCTTAGATATGTGAATCAAATTTCTTGATGTTTTTTTTCTATGGTATTTTTCCAAATAATTGCCATTCATATTATAGCTTGATTTTCTTTCCCTTAACCTTCAAATCCTACACATCTTTGGCAAATATTTTATCCCCCATTTTATCAAATGGTTTTCTCTTAAAATCCATATCCAATCCCCCACCAACTATGCCTAGATCAGTCCCATCATAAACAAAAGATAAGGGATGCCCTTAACATTATTGAAGCAAACAAATCCCTTGGGAAGGAAATAAATGCCCCTGTCTGTGATAAATTTTGATCTAACATGCCACCTTGTGATGCAGGAGCATCATTGTGCTTGGAATTTATTTAACATTTTAGTTTCCCATTATTTCCTTATTTTCAAAGTTTTCAAATTTGTCTATTTTCAAATAAAACAAAACCAATATCTTGCCTCTGCAGATTTTAAGTCTGTTGGGAGAACTGATTCTTCTTATATTAGGAGAACTATTTTGTTCATTCTGGGAGGTTGTTATGTGATGCCCAGGATAGAATTAAGTGTCTAAGTTTAGAAATATGGTTTTAGTGTAGAGGATTTTCATGAAAAATAAGGGAGATATATATTGTGTATGTTGAAAATTAAATGGGGGAGGGTGCAGTGGAAGGAGGATTTGTAATTCGTAGACAAACACCAAATTGGTATTAGGTGCTTTAAGATTCTGTGTGAGTATAAACAAATGAGAAAAGGAGGCATAGAAAAAAAGGTTGCTATGTGTAGACAAAGATTAAATTTTCTTCCCATTCTGGTCATATCAAACTATATATGATAGGCATGAAGTTAAGTGACGGTTCTTTTTCATTCTTGTCATTTCAAAATATTTGTGATGCTGGGCACTCAAATGTATTGAATGTTGTTTCTAGAATGAATTAAATGTTGGATTACTCATTGTATATTTAGATTAGTCAACCCTTTTACACAGACTACACAGACAAGAGCAATTTCACACTTTCGGTGAGAATACAGTATGTAGAACACTATCCAGATGACTCCAGGTAACATTTTGTGTTTAGAAAAAAAAATACATTGTTAACCACATATAGTCAGCCCTGATTATATTTTGGTTTTTTTGTCAAAATATACATTTTAGTCCTATCTTTCAAGATGTATGTATTCCATGCCTTGGCAATTTGAGGTCTGTGCATTATTTTGAGTTTCTACGGACTCTGTAGTCTAAGGGTTCAAAACTATGGACTCTATAGTCCAAGGTCTATGCATCATTTTGAGTTTCTACGGACTCTATAGGCGTAAATCTATGGACTCTATAGGTTTCACAATTTGAGTCCCTAGTTGCAGTCCAAGGAGGGCGCATCATTTTGGTATCAGAGCTCAAGGGATTGTGCATAATCTAAAGATCCAAGCCAAAGAGAAGAAGAACATGATTTGTGAAGAAGAAGCAAGATGGCCATGAGGATTAGGAATAGAGGTAGAGCTAGAGGAAGGAGACCTAGAGGACCTGGAGGACAGGTTGCACTGGTAGAAGAGATTAGGAACCTGACAGTGAGGCTACAAGACCTAAAGATGGCTCAAAAAAGAGGCACTGACATGGGTGAAGTTAGTGATAGAGAAGAGGAGCCACCAAAAGATGAATTGGTGGTGGAAGAAGAAACAGATGATCAGGTTGATTAGAGCCATTATGAAGGTGAACACAAAGCCAAAAATGGATGTTCCAATGTATGAAGGTAATTTGAATGTGGAAGAATTAATTGATTGGATTAATGCATTAGACAAATACTTTGAGTATGAAGAAATTGAAGAAGATGATAAGAAAGTCAGGTATGCCATGACAAGGCTAAAGAGCCATGCATCCCTATGGTGGGATGGAGTGCAAGAAGAAAGAAGGAGGAAAGGGAAGCCAAAGATTAGAAGCTAGGATAGAATGGTAGCAAAAATGAAAGGTAAGTTTATGCCTAAAGATTATCAAGTCAATCTTTTTAAGCAATTATAAAATTTGAAGCAAAAAGAGATGTCTGTAAAAGAATACACTGAAGATTTTTACAGGTTAACTATAAGATTAGGTCATGTTGAGGATGCTATAGAGAAGGTAGCTAGATACACTAATGGTTTAAAATTTAACATTCAAGATGAGATTAGTCTTCTCATTCCTAAGATAGTTGAGGAGGCATATCAATTTGCCTTGAAAGCTGAGGAGAAGATTGCAAGAAAACAAACATCCTTCTCAAGAGGAAGGGGCAGGTCCATCAGAGGTAGAGTATTTCGAGGAGGTAGAAGATAGCTACAAACATCTCAAGAAGAGGCCAGTAGCTCACAAAGTTCAAGAGGTAGCTATACACCAAGAGGAAGAAGGCCATACCAAGGATATCAAAGAGGAAGAGGAAGATTCATGGGCAAATGCTTTAAGTGTAACAAGTATGCAGGACACATGGCATATGAGTGTCTAGAGAACCCTTCTACCAGCCATGAGAGGGGTGTACATGTGACCCAAGGTGAAGAACAAAATGAAGAAGTTGTAGCAGCTTATGAAGATACCCCAGAAGAAGATGAGTCTCTTTTAATGAAAAGAATCTTGTTAAAGCCAAATAAAGAAGTTGTAGAACCACCTCAAAGGAAAAATTTATTTAGAACCACATGTAAAATTAAAGGGAAATGCTGCAAGGTCATCATAGATAGCAAAAGTACTGACAATATTGTGTCAACTGAGATGGTGGAGAAACTAGGCTTGAAGAAGGAGGCACATCCTACACCTTATCAAGTCTCTTGGCTACAAAAAGGACACAAACTCCTGGTAAGTGAACAATGTAAAGTAGATATTTAGATAGGAACATATAAGGATCAGATTTTATGTGATGTCATGCCCATGGATGTATGTCATATCTTGCTTGGAAGGCCTTGGCAATTTGACAAGAAGGCCATGCATGATGGAAGGCTAAATACATATATGTTTGAAAAGGATGGGATCAAGCATACACTCACACCATTGAAAGAAGAGGCTACTGCTGTTGTTGGAAAAAATTCTAAAGTATTGATAATAAGTGGCAAAGATTTTCTACATCAAATGAAGAAAGAAGAGGTAAACTTTGTTGTAATTGGTAAGCCAAGGAGTGTAGTCACTAGTACTAAGTTGATTGATTTGTCATTAGAGATTCAAGATATGCCAAATGAGTAGATTGACATTGTGGTAGATGATTTACCTAATGAGTTACCACCATTGAGAAGTATTAGCCATCACATAGACTTGATTCCAGGAGCAAATCTTCCAAACAAGGTTGCTTACAGGTTGACACCAAAGGAAAATGAAGAGATCAAGCACCAAGTTCAAGAATTGTTAGACAAAGGATTGGTAAGAGAGAGTTTAAGTCCTTGTGCTATCCCCACCGTGTTGAGTCCTAAGAAGGATGGGATTTGGAGAATGTGTACAGACTCTAGAGCAATCAACAAGATTACTATCAGGTATAGATTTCCATTGCCTAGAATTGATGACTTACTTGATTGTTTGAGTGGAGCTACATATTTCTCTAAGATAGACTTGAAAATTGGTTACCATCAGGTTAGGATAAGAGAAGGGGATGAATGGAAAACAGCCTTCAAGACAAATGATGGACTCTATGAGTGGTTAATTATGCCATTTGGACTAACCAATGCACCAAGCACCTTCATGAGGCTGATGAATGAAGTGTTGAAGGAGTTCACTGGTAAGTTTGTGATAGTATATTTGGATGATATTTTGGTGTTTATTCAAACTAAGTAAGATCATTTGAAACATTTGAGGATGGTATTGAGTAAATTACATGAGGAGAAATTGCTAATCAATGTCAAAAAGTGCAGTTTTCTGAAAATAGAGTTGATATATTTGGGGTTTGTGTTTCAAAAGAAGGATTGAAGATGGATAAGGAAAATATTAAGGCTATACTTGAGTGGCCTACACCTAGGAGCACATATGAGGTAAGAAGCTTTCACGGTTTGGCTAGCTTCTATAGGAAATTCATAAGAAATTTTAGTGGGATTGTTGCTCTAATGATAGAGACAATCAAAGGTGATAAAAGAAGTTTTTGTTGGACTAAGGCTGCTGATAAGAGTTTCAGATTATTTAAAAAGAAGGTAACTGAAGAACCAATCTTAACCTTGCCTGATTTCAATAAGCTTTTTCAAGTTGAATGTGATGCTAGTTGAACTAAAATAGGCGTTGTTTTAAGCCAAGATGGGAAGCCTATAGCATACTTTAGTGAAAAGTTAAGTGATGCTAAGAAGAAGTACTCAGCTTATGATCAAGAATTCTATGCTCTTGTATAGGCTTTGAAGAAATGGAGGCATTATCTTTTGCCTTAAGAATTTGTTTTGTTCACTGACAACTATGCTTTACAGTTCATTAGCAATCAGAATAAGTTGAATCAAAAACATGTCAAATGGATTGAATTTTTACAAAGATTCACATTCACTATTAAGCACAAGAAAGGACAATCTAACAAGGTTGCAGATGCTCTGAGTAGGAGGAATCTGATCATGCAGGAATCTCAAGTAAGTATTTTGGGATTTGAAGATTTGAAGGAGCTATATAAGGAAGATCCAAACTTCAAGGAAACATATGAAGCCTGCATGAATCCAGTGGGGGTTGATAGAAGTCCTTGGATAGATTTTATGGTCCAAGAGGGTCTACTATTTAGAGGTAGCTAGCTTTACATTCCCAAGAGTTCCATGAGAGAGATTTTGTTGAAGGAAAAGCATAGTGGTAGCTTATCAGGACATTTTAGGCAGAATAAGACATTAGCACAATTGAGTGCTCATTACTATTGGCCAGGTATGGGTACTGATGTTAAGGAATTTGTTGAAAGGTGTAAAACATGACAATATGTCAAGGGAAGTAGTCAAAACATAGGTTTGTACCAGCCACTACCCATTCCAAATAGGCCTTGGGATTTAATAAGCATGGATTTTGTACTTGGTTTGCCAAGAACTCAAAAAGGCCATGATTCCATATTTGTTGTAGTAGATAGGTTTTCAAATATGTCTCATTTTATTCCATGTTCAAAAACAAGTGATGCTACTCACATAGCTAATCTATTCTTTCAAGATGTTGTTAGATTGCATGGATTGCCTAGAAGCATTGTTTCTGACAGGGACACCAAATTTGTTGGACATTTTTGGAGAACCTTATGGAAGAAATTGGGAACACAATTGAGTTCTAGTTCAGCCTATCATCCTCAAACTGATGGCCAAATAGAGGTTGTCAACAAGACCTTGGGCAACATCTTGAGAAGCTTGGTAAGTATGCATCCAAAACAATGGGATCTTGCACTTGCACAAGCTGAATTTGCCTATAATGATTCTCCTAATAGAAGTACAGGATTGAGTCCATTTCAAATCATGTATGGAATGCATCTAAGAGGTGTGTATGAGTTAAGAAATCTAAGTAGCATGGAGACAAGGAGTGCTGATGCAGAAGAATTTGCCAATGCCATGCAAAATTTGCATGAACAGGTAAAGAAGAAACTTGAAGAAAACACCATCAAGTACAAGTTAAAGGCAGACCAAAAGAAAAGAGAGGTCAATTTTAGTATTGGAGACTTTGTTCTTGCTCATCTTAGAAAAGAGAGGTTCCGAAAAAGGGAATACAACAAGCTAAAGGTAAAGAAAATAAGACCATGCAAGGTAATAAGGAAATTTTCAAATAATGCTTATGAAATATAATTGCCAAAGGGGATTGGAATCTCTCCAATATTTAATGTTGCAGATCTATATCCATACAAAGATGAAGGACAACCAGCCAAAGAAACTGAAACAGGGGTAGATGAAGTTATCCAATGGGAGTAGCAACTACCAAAGGAAGTGCCAAAAGAGATTGAGAGTATCTTAGACAAGAAATTAATTAAAAAGACAAGGGGCAAATAATATTTTTGATATCTCACTAAGTGTAAGAATCTACCAGCTGAAGATGCCACATGGTTGACTACAAATGACATCGTTAAGCTGGGCACAAGCGTAGAAGCACTATTGAAGAAAAACAACAAGTGAAGAATACTTCTTTTGCTCCTTGGAAGAATGATGCAGGAGCATCATTGTGCTTGGAATTTATTTAACATTTTAGTTTCCCGCTATTTCCTTATTTTCAAAGTTTTCAAATTTGTCTATTTTCAAATAAAACAAAACCAATATCTTGCCTCTGTAGATTTTAAGTCTGTTGGGCGAACTGATTCTTCTTATATTAGGAGAACTGTTTTGTTCATTCTAGGAGGTTGTTATGTGATGCCCAGAATAGAATTAAGTGTCTAAGTTTAGAAATACGATTTTAGTGTAGAGGATTTTCATGAAAAATAGGGGAGATATATATTGTGTATGTTGAAAATTAAATGGGGGAGGGCACAGTGGAAGTAGGATCTACAATTCGCAGACAAACACCAAATTGGTATCAGGCACTTTAAGATTCTGTGTGAGTATAAACAAATAAGAAAAGGAGGCATGTAAAAAAAGGCTGTTGTGTGTAGACAAAGATTAAATTTTCTTCCCATTCTGGTCATATCAAACTGTATATGCTGGGCGTGAAGTTAAGCGATGGTTCTTTTTCATTCTTGTCATTTCAAAATATATGTGATGCTGGGCGCTCAAATGTATTGAATGTTGTTTCTAGAATGAATTAAATGTTGGATTACTCATTGTATATTTAGATTAGTCGACCCTTTTACATAGACTACATAGACAAGACAAATTTCACACTTTTGTTGAGAATACAGTATGCAGAACACTGTCCAGATGACTCTAGGTAACATTTTGTGTTTAGAAAAAAAATACGTTGTTAACCACATATAGTTAGCCCTGATTATATTTTGGTATTTTTGTCAAAATATACATTTTAGTCCTATCTTTCAAGATGTCTATATTCCATGCCTTGGCAATTTGATGTTTGTGCATCATTTTGAGTTTCTATGGACTCTGCAGTCCAAGGGTTCAAAACTACAGACTCTGCAGTCCAAGGTCTGTGCATCATTTTGAGTTTCTACAAACTCTGTAGGCATAAATCTATGGACTTTGCAGGTTTCACAATTTGAGTCCTTGGTTGCAGTCTAAAGAGGGAGCATCACTTTGTATCCCACTAGATTCCATTATCTGCTTTCACTAAAAAAACCTTATTCTCCTACCCATCGAGCCAAGACTTATTGAGGATTCCTATAAGCTTCCATGAAAATCCATATAGGCCCCTACCATGAATCTTTCCAAATTAACCCACCACCACTCTAGGTAGGATTACCATTTGTGAAAACCTAGCCACATACACCAAATTCATTGATGCCATTACTCCTCCAATCCAATAGTCTTAATGCCACCTACTATAGGGATTTTTTTCCATTTTTATGTCTAATATAAAATATGTATTAGGGGCATTTTTGTCACAACATGATGATAGTGGATCAAAACAAGCAATTTATTAACTAAGAGTAACCTTGGTGTCATATAATATTAATTAATCTCCCATGGAAAAAGCATGTCTTGTGGTTATTTTTAATTCCCAAAAACTTCACCACTACATGATCAAGAATCAAACAAAAATCATTGCCAAAATTGACCCTCTTAAATATCTCTTATCCAAAACATGTTTCATAACTAGAATGGATAAGTGGCTTATGATTCTTAGTGAGTTTGATCTTGAGTATGTAAATAAAAAATTAAACAAGAGATAAGTACTAGTAGATGCATTAGTATAAGCTCATCTAAAATATCACACACCTCTCATCATAAATTTCTTGGATGAAGCCATTATGTCAATCAATGAATCCCTAGATAGGAAGTTATATTTTGATAGATCTTTTACAAACCATGACTCAAGGGTAGGTATATTATTGGTTAATCTTGATGGGGACTAAATTATAAAATCATTTTGGGTTGAATTTACTTGTACAAATAACATAATAGAATATGAATCCCTTATAACTAGTCTTAAACTTGCAATACATTGGGGTATTCAAAATTTTATTATCTTTAGTGATTTAAACTCATCATAAATCAAGTCACCAATGAATTTAAAGCTTGTGATGACAAAATAATACCATAAAAGAGGATGGTGGATAGCCCCAAGTTTTTATTTACATATATATAGTTTGAACAAGTGCCAAGGGATAAAAGTAGAGAAGTTGATGCCATAAAAATAATTGGTTCACTACTAGACTCCAAACTAAGCATAATCAATTTCTTGTAGAATATTTGAAAATACTAGCTTATGATACCCTAGACTTTACGATGATTTGTGATATGGTTGGCTTCACTTCTCCTTGGTATAATGACATACATGAATACCTCCATAATAATACCATTCCATCCAACTTAATTCATAACCAACATAAATATTTTATCCAACAAACATCCCACTATATTATACATGGTCAAACCTTTTATTGAAGAAGTTATGATGGAGCCTTATTATGGTGTTTAAATTCTAAACAGTCTATCTTAGCCATTATATAAATTCATGAGGAATTTTTAGTGATCATTCTAGTGGTATAGTCCTTGATAATAAACTCTTGTGTATATGTTACTATTGGCCTACAATGGAATATGATACTTGTGATTATGTTCAGAAATGTGTGCCTTTCCAAAAGCATGGTGATCTTATGCATAGTCCTTCATAAGCTTTATAACCCATCACTACACCTTAGCCAATTTCTACATGGGGGTTAGACATTATTGGTAAAATCAATCCCAATTATATGGATGGAAATAAACATAATGTTACTGCTATCAAATACTTTACCAAATGGGTTGAGGCTATGCCTTTAACATATGTCATTAGTCAAAAAATTCAAATTTTATTTTAAATCACATTATTCTCCATTTTTTAATTCCATCTACTATCATCTCTAATAATAAAAAATCATTCAAAAATAAGGACATTAGGGCCTTTACACTACTTACCATATTAAACATAAGTGGTCCACTCCTTACTAGCTGCAAGGTAATGGCCAAGCAGAGGCAACAAACAAAAACATCCTCAAAAATCTTAAATTAGTTTTTAATGATTTTGTTCATGATTGGCACATGCATATTTACCACAACTTATGGGCATATTTTATAAGCATTTATACACCAACGTGGGTAACCCCATACTCACTTTTTTATGGAAATGACTCAATTTTACATTGTAAAGTAAAGATTCCATCCTTACAAATATATTTTAAAAAATATTATTGACAATGAATCTTAAGACATTTCATGCCTAACCGAACTCAACCTCCTTGATTATAAATTCCTCAATGCACTATACCACTTACAAGTCTACCAAAATTACCTTTGTTATAGCCATAATAATAGGATTAAATCCAAGTAATTTTAAATTGGCAATCTTGTTCTCAATTAAAATCAATGGAATACAAATGAAAAATGGGAAAAGAAAGGAAAATTTCAACCAAATTGGTTGGGCCCATACATAACCATTGCCAAACATAGATCTAGAGCTTACACATTGGCTATGAAGGATGGATAGGAAATCGATGATCCTATAAACATCATTAATATCAAATGGTTATATGAATTCTTCATTCTAGTGTTGTTATACATATCCTAAGTGTTAAAAATATAAAAATTATCAAAAAAATTATAAAAATGAAAAAATTTAAAAATTAGAAATTAGAAAAAAACAAACAAATCAAGAAAAATAGAAATTAAAAAAATACACCCAAAAGTGAATACCATTAATATGACACTT